>OZ024897.1:39575850-40143350 GCA_964017195.1 Siderastrea radians | reverse complement strand
TGTCTCCAATAAGCACTCTGTGCCAAATTCCACTTACATGCTTGAATGATGTTATGACAAGAACTGTAAAGTAGGCAGCTGAGCAGTTAGTTTTTCGTATGAACACTGATCCCAATGACCTGTTAACTGAATGAGAAGGCTGGGTGGGAAACATTTGATGGAAGGCCTTGGGGTTGACTACTGGGAAGCAAAGGTTTGTGCACCAAGATCAAGAGCCGTATATTTTCCCATCCAGCCTGACCTCAGTCAATTAGTAACCATAATTTTATGTTTGATTTGATTGAAAAATTATGAAAACATCTTAGTGAATACTCAAATGAAAATGAATAATTTTTGAATGTTCAGTTCCCTCTATAAACATGCCATTGGTGCATCATGGTAGTTGTATGCAGCAAAACAAGACCAAAATGAGCTTACCCAGAAGTCTTATTCAGTACATGAAATGAAATCCAGTAGTTTGTTTTATGATTAAAAATCATTCAAATCTTTGGGTCTTGCAACCTACACACCCTTAGAACCACAGGAAATGACCAAACATGCCACTTAAAATACAACAACCACGATACCTTCAAATTGTGATCAAAGAGGGAACTGGGCACAGCACATGTACACATGCTAAATGAACCAAAAGAAATGTGTGGGCCCAAATCCAGCCCACACATGCTAGCTTATTAGGTTGCTTTCTATGGAATTGCATTAAATTTTTGTTGTTCAGCAGTTTTTCTTTGAAAATGTAAAGGGTTTAGTGTCTCCAGGAACAGTGCAAGCATAAGGATTGCATTCTTTTTTTGGATTGGCATAGTCTGTTTCATTAACAATTGTAGGACATTTGCAACTACAACTACCACAATCAAATTAGTTTTTCCTTTCTTATTAAAATTGTGTAATTCCAGTGAAGTTTAATGACAATGGACCTAATTTAGGTGTATGAACAATGAGTGAGTCAGTGAGGCATGTTTGTTAGTGAGGCAAAAGTGTAAGATGCAAGGCACATACAGTAGTCACATGCAAGGCACAGTATAATATTAATATTAATCCTACTGTAGTCTTCTTTCCCTATCTTCGATTACTCAGACCAGTGAGGCAGCAATTTCCTTTGATTATGAAGGTCATTTCTCTCCTCGATTGCTCTTTAATTTATCAGTCTTTATCCTGGAATTGTTTTGTTTTGTTTTTGTCATGGCAACATTCATGATAAAAATGTACATGTAGCTTTGATTCACATAAAACAACGAGCGCAGTAGGCTTTTTGTCAGCATGTTGCATACAACAAACTTGTACTGTCTAAATAGGTGGATTTGCAGTGGTGCAACAGATGTAAGAGTAAGTCAAAACATCTAAATCGAGCACGACATACAATGTTCTTACATGTACATGTACACTGCTGAACTCAGCAACTGTTATATGACAGTTTGCTTAGGCTTCCATAAAGTGTTTGACCGCTGTTGACTTGCTGACTCAATTGAATTTCTCCATTTTCTTCAGCATTGCATGCAGGAAACACTCCATTTCTACAGCTGTACCCTCAGCCTTTTTCTTCAGAATTGTGGACTTACATGTTTGTGTTGCTCGTGCGACTGGCTGGCATGTTGGTAACCCTTAATCAGAAAAGATAAACTGAAGGATTCTGGTAGTTGTAGTCAAATGTGTCCCATTCTGAGCTGTGCTAGTGCATAGTACTTACACTTGTAAGATAACAATTTGGATCTTAAAATCATCATTGGTGTCTGCCTTGGAGACCTAATGTTCAGCAGATCATCCCTGCTTTCCATGCACTTGTTCTTCTTGTCCGTCTTGACTAATTTGTTGCCCAATGCTGCTGTCTTTTTTTTTTTCTGTGAAGACACAACACAGTCAAACTAAACCATGATAACTAAAAGATACATGTCATACTATTGCATTTTAAGGCTGCGATTTGTCAGCCACGATAAATCGGGAAGCAAATTGGTTTATGTATAGTGCAAGCACTGCACATGCATTTTTTTTATAGTAAAAGCTTTTTTATAAAACGTTTTGGAAAACAAAATGGTAGGTGCTAGATAGTTAGTTTGTTTTCAGCTAAAATACTGCAGATATAATTTGTTTTGCACCAATTCTTTTGTAGGTTGCGTTTTCGTTCTTAAAATCAGGCCCGACACGTGAAAATCTGTGAAGCGGTCATGGTTTTTCTGAATCGGCCAGCTTGTCGGATTGGAGTCGCGCCCCCATCGGATTGCCATTCACAGGCGCTGATTCGCTCCCCGATTTGTCGTGGCCGACAAATCGGCCTGACAAGTCGCAGCATGTAAATTAGCCTTTAGCTGCACACAAATATTTACTTTGCTCTGCAGTGGAGGCCGGTACTGTGGGAAAAACTAAAGTAGACACATTTTTAAAAGAGCAATTTTGAAAGTCACAAAACAACAATCAAGAATAAACAATATCAATGAATGATTTCAAATGATTTTAGCAATCAGTGAGAATCAATGAAGAAAAAGGTTTGTGACTTTTATTAATTCAGATTGCTGATAGCAATGAAGAATGCTTGTTATTAATTGCCATAGATCCCAGAAGTTCAGACTTTTAACAAAAACACACAAATCAAAAACAAGGTCACTTCTTAGGGCTATTTTCCTTCCAAAATAAACATCAAAACATAGAGACAAAACAATTTCAATAGACAAAATTAAACAGTAGATTGAGGCAAAGACTATTATGCACCTGTCATTTAAAAACCCCGAACCCCCCCACCCCTCGGGCATGACCAGGGCATTCACTTTTTATGTAAATGAAAGCCAGTGAATTCCCCGGTCCCCAGGGGAAAGTGAATGGTGAACTCCCCACCCCCATACATGTATGTCCAACAAACAGGGTACTCCCTTTTAAATGTCAACTCGTAACAAGGGATGACAAATATGATGATAGCCGTGAAATGAAAACATTGTGTGGCAACACTTGAAACCCCTCCATGGACAAGAAAAGACAACTATTTCAACATAATCTTTCTATTTTACATCTTGATGTCAGAAAATGCAAGATCACAACAAATTACAACTCATGTTTTAGCAATAGTCTTCTTAAGTTAGAATAACTCAAGCTTAACAAATGTATTTCTTGTCAAAATGAAAGTAGGTCATAAAGAAGCAATCCCCAGTTAGACACTAATCAAAACAACACAAAACAATGCGTAATATTAACATTGATAATAGCTTACAAATGTAACTTGTTCATCGATAGGTCAAGTCAGTGAGTTTAAATGCTTAATATCTATACAGTATCATTGAAAATATGCCCACCTTTCCTTACTAGACTTAAGAAATCTTCGGCTACAAGGGCCTTTTTTAAACTGGAAAGGCAGAAAGACGTTTCACAGAGCATAGCTTTGTATCGCTTCGCTTTGCAATTCGCTTCGATCGTTCAATCAAAGGAGTGATGACAATGTATGCAAAATTACTATGCGGCATGAAAACGAAAACCGCTGACCATGGAGTAACTGCCCCGCTTATTCCCCGGCCAGGGAGGCTAAGGCCGTGATTTCTTGTGTGATCCCTGTCTACCGGGGGACGAAAATGGAGTGAATATGAAGTGAAAGTCCCCTCATTACCCCGGCCATGCCTGGGGGGGGGACCGGGGATTTCAAATGACTTGTGCATTAGTCCCAAGACCTCTGGCCCCACTTGAAGAAGGCAAGCTGTGCAACTGAAGTCACTAAAGATGGCTTTTTAAGTGATTGTTCTATAAGTTTGACTGCCAAAACCAATTACTAGGAATCAGAAAATGATAATTAATTGATAATTTATCAATAATTATTATTTCTGATATCAATTTCTAGTGAGTGACTATAGTTACCGGTATATTGAGCATGTGCCTGGCAACAGCAACTGAGGAATATTATTTTTGTAATATTCAGTCTGAATGAAAAGCTTAACAACACTAAAACGCGACTTTTCTTTTAAAGTAATAATCTCTGTTAGCCTGCCAGTCGAAGGGGTTTCATGCAAATGCTGTATAAAAACATTACATGCACGTAGGCCATACGCTCTTTCACACGTCCTGTAGTTGCAGCAAAACAACACTTACAAGTTTAAAACGTAAATAGGGAGCTGCACAATTTGTTGAGTATTCATGACTTGCTCTGGTTTTCAGAGAAACCAGTTGAGGTTAGGGGAAATCATTGAACACAATTATTCACACTAACCTTGAAAGTCAGGGTCGGTTGTTCGGTTCCATCGTTCCAGTGTCAACCATGGAATCGCCAGAACATTGTGAAACAGTTTCTTAGAGACCCGTCGGCTTCTGGTCCTTCATTCTGACCTCTGTGAACCGCTTTTACGACGTGAACCTCGCTATTTTCTACCATTTTGTTACGAAATGAAACGAAGGCCATCTGTTTCAGGCTTGAAATAAACGCCTACCAGCTAGGGCTGCGCGCGCATAGCATAACTTTTATAACGGCTTTCACAGAATAAATTAACTTGAAAAGAGAGAGGAGGGGAGGGGGACGGGGAGGGGAGGGACGATAAGCACAAACTCAATTTGCTTAGAAATTTTAAATGTCATCCCTATCAAAAAGTAGCAATCTGAACAAAGTTACCCATCCTTTTCTCGAGAAGAGAGAATCAAGGTTAAACCTAACAAATTCATACCACCTATTCCTTCGATCTTCCCAGGGGGACTCCGGAAACTTCACACTCCTTTGACACTGCAACTGTCCAAAAGTATCGCGGGCGAATATCGCGCGGGACGAGACGAATTTTGGCGCGGATGTTGTGAAAGCAAGGGCTATGGCTACATGTTATATTTTATAGTTTTGTACGTTTCTTGTTCCTGGTAAAATGGAAACGGTGCTGTTTCTAACTTTCGGATGTATCAGGTTCACCCAGCGCACGAAAATAGCCTTTCCACTGTGCAGTTTTAGCAAAATGGAAGCTACATACGGGTAGCCGACGTTTCGACTTGGATCATCAGCCCCGGTCATCAGCAAAAATGTCCACGTCTCATCCGAACAAAAAAGGAATTCATCAGTCCATGAAGAAATGCATCGCTGTTGAAACTGGTAAGTTGACAAACTACTTTATTTTGTATTTGACTATTGGTCCTACTAATATCATCTTAGGCTTTCCAAAGGGCCTAATATAAGGGGCCGACCATTTAACTCTTGAGGGGGGGGGGGGGGGGGGGTGGATGATTTCTGGTCAGCAAGCTTTTTTTTTCTAGCAACCTGGTGGGCAGGATATTTTTTTTCCTTCTAAATGCTCTGCAGAATATTTTTTTTCCTCTTCATTTCTCTGCAGGATTTTTTTTTCCTCAAAAAAGTGTCGTGTTTACATTTACAGAATGTATTTACATTTACATTGTGGTTATTGTTGTAATAGTTCAATATGGAGCTGCAAAGCCTTAAAATGTTGTAAGCTATACAAAATCATGCTATACAAAAACATGCTTTTTGGGGGGGGATTTATTCTTTTTAGTAGTGTTCAATTTTGGGCATTTTGGACGCATAGATTGAAGAGGAATTTTTTATTATAAAATCAGCTATTACAAGACCTTATTCGGAGATTTTAAGCAAACATGTCTGTGATTTTTAATCGGAGAATTCGAAAGAATTCTTGGTAGAACACTTTTTTTCATATTGATAAGCAATAAAAACAAACAGCACTTGAAGAACACTACAAGCAAATAGGCAAGTCGGTAGGCTAACCGGAATGTTGTTTTGGCTAAACCAGAGTGTGATTTAGGCTAACTGGAGTGGCTCGCTGGTTCGCAGATGGTCGGACCCTATAAAGCTAAGAATGCATTGCACATTCTGAAGCATAACCAATTCCAGAGTTTAAAGGGAGCAAGGGAAGAATGGTTGAAGTTTTGCTGGGATTTTGTAGAGTCCCCCTGGAATGATGAAATAGCTTTGCAACATTTTTTTTTCTTGCTTGCAGCAGTGCAAGAATTTTATTTCTATTTCATTTGTGCTGCATGCAATTTTTTTCTTCTGACAAGGGCTTGCAGGAAACTTTTTTTCGAAATCATCCACACCCCCCCTCAAGAGTTAAATGGTCGGCCCCTAAGGGACCGCTGTTGGGAGCAATTTCAGAATACCCGGCCACTTCATTTAGGCTTACATGTTGTGTAAGAAGCCGCAACATTTGAATGCAAATTTGAGCACAACAAATTTTTCTAGGAATATTGCCAGTCTTATCTCATGATCAAATTGCACAAGAAGTCATGTGACTGCCTTTTATAGATATATTCTACTGTGAATGTTACAGGTTTCAGTACAGTCAAAGCTCTCATCAGCGACCACCTCTGGAATTCCGAAAAGTGGTCGCAGCTAGAGCTGGCCACTCATGAGAAGGAGCTCTTATTTAAGGGACCACGAGGTACAACAGAAGAGGGTGGTCGCTTATGAGAGCTTTTAGCATACTGTAAAGCCTGGCATATGTTGATGGTCACCAATAGTACTGTAGCAAAAAATATTAAAAATTTTTATACAAGATTATCGCGCATGTACAAGTCAATGAACCATTAGTGCTTATGCTATGCATTACTCTGAATTTTCCCAAAAAGTGAGTAGTTTTATTACAGTACTGCTTGCTATACCCTTGCCACCAGACAAAGTTTTTCATTAGTTTGTGACAACTTTTTGACATCTTTCTGACAACTTCCCGATGGGTTTTGTTTCAACTGGCCAATTAGAATGCAAGAAATGTGGGAGGCGGAGTTGATAAGTTCCACACTCTCTCTCTCTTGTACCGTTGTCTGGTGGCAACCGTACAACATGCAACACTGTAAAGTGTTGACTGAGCGGTCACTTACGAGAACTTAGAATCCAGGCAATAATTCACAAAAGTGGTCACACTGTTGCTTATGGGAATGATTGCTTATGAGAACTTTTGATTACAGAGTTTAGGTGATGTTCAAATGGGGTTTCACAATGTTGGTTGTAACTTGAGCTGGTCGCTTACGAGAGTGGTCACAGGGAGGGCTTTGACTGTATTCTGATTGGTTCTCTAGCAACTTGAGGTATAATGTTATTGTTGCTGTTATTATCACAGTTTATTATTATTATTATTATTATTATTATTATTATTATTATTATTATAATTATTGTTATTATTTTAGTACATAAACCCATTTCAACAGCTGATACATGCATATAATGCCCAAGACTGAAAACAAAACTTTAAGGGCAACTTTTTTCAGGCATGAGTGTTATTTAACAAATCAACCCCTTTCGGCAGTTGGTATATTAGAGGATAATGCCCAAGGTTGAAAGATTGTCCAAACAATGAACAGTTGAGTATAACAGAGTGTGTGTGTGTCGGTAAAGCAGATATTCATTGTTACAGTCAATGTCATTAGTCAACATCATTTTTACCACCTTAATGACTGCCTCAATTAAAGATTACTCTTGTTGTAAATTCAAACTACATGTATCTAAGTATACAGTTGAACCCCACTTAAGGATCTCAACCACTTTATCAAGATGCAACTACCTCATTATTATGGCTACTATCAATGGGATACAAAAGGATATGCAAGCATTGCTCATATCCATGTTAAAATTAATATTCTCATTAAGTGATTTTGATTTACAGTGTACAAGTGTCACAAATGACCTTCTCAACCTTGTCTTTTTCAGATTTCTTGCCTTTGTCAACTACCACTCATGGGGCACTGGTAAATATTTTAAAGAACTGGACATTTTCTTACAGGGACAACACATTTCCCACTATTTTGGATCGGCTTTGATCAGTATTTCATGAAAGCAAAATTTTGGTAAGAAAAACAGCATTGCATGGCAAGTTAGATACAAAATTTATTTAGAAAATCTCAGCTAATCCACATCAATTTGTTTATGAAGTCTGATTGAATGAGGATGCTAAGAAAACAATAAGAAGAAATCGATGTTTTCGGCTTTGCTTTTTTGCTCGATTACAAGTGAGACGATGGAGGCACTTCCTTTGTTAGAAGGACTGTCCACTGAGATGGCAGTTTTTTTTTGTCACTCATTAAGTGTGATTTGGAAAGATATTTGAAGTAATATATCAAACATGAGAAAGAGTGTTTCATCAGGATATCCAGACACCGAGAAGTGGGTTGAAAAAAAGAGGTTCAGCCGAGTTTTTTTGACTGACTTCGAGGTGTTTGGATACCTGATGAAACACTCTTTCGAGTTTTTGATATGGCTTCTCAAACCATTCATAATTCTTGGAGAAATTCAAAGCAAAAGTTCACAAAATCTTATGCTAATTAAGATCTGGTATCCAAACCACCGTCACAGTTGTGATTTCCTTTGTTTTCTCTTAATGAATTCTGAATGAGTTTGAGAAGTTTTATTTCTATGTTCATTTTGCCAGTCCATAACTTAACTGATACAGGCCAGTCTCTCTTTGTAATGAGTCTTCTCAGCTCTCACAGCAGTTATGTTTGAGAAAAAATGTGCAAGAATTGAAACTTGATTGAAGAATATTTGTTTCCTTGTGGCACTGGCAACCATTCCTGCTCTTAAGGTGACACAATTTTTATGAGCAGGACTGCCAAGATGACACATCTTTTGCCAGTTTGCATTTGCTGTTGATACAAGAAATAAATGTCGATAACTCATGATTAAGAGCAGTTGGTAAAAAGCAAAACAAAACAAACAAACAAACAAATAATCTAATGATAATGACCCGGCCCTGACCAAAAAAAAGAAAGCTCTGGTAAGAAAATCTTTGTACTAGGATAATTTCTTGAAGCAATACATGAATGTTAGTCTACCACCATGGTGAGTAGAATTAAGGATGCATGCAGCCTGTATAACGAAGTCTCGGACTGGCAAAAGGAACATAGGAATATTAAAAAAGTTCAAAGCAGCGACTTTTAGCGATAGCAGCTTTTAGCTGCTGAATTCGTGATTAACCTGAGCCTTCTCACTTCTCACTTCTCACTTCATATTGACATGCCCTGAACAGTTGATGAAAAACAAAGAAAAAAACAAACAAAAACAACAATAACAATGACAACAATTTATGATAATGTCTTGCCATGAAAACTTGAGAAGGCTATGGTTGGAAACCCTTTACAAGTATTAAGATACTGTCTTCAAACAGTTTGTTAGCCTACTGTTACCTGGCTAAGGCCCCGTTTACATGAGTTAACTCATCCCGGGATGATTTTCATCTCATCCCGGGGTGACTTTCATCCCGTTGTTTGGTCATTTACCTGTGAGTATTTACATGATTTGGAGCAAGAATGGGTTCGGGACAAAAGTCGTCCCGGGATGAAACTCATCCCGGGATGAAATAACTCATGTAAACGGGGCCTAAGTACATGTAGACTTAGGGACATATACTGCAACGACAACCAATCGTTGAACACACACACTCATTTTTCCTACGCTTGGCACTGGTCACTTGTATTTGCTACTAGCTCTCATTGGCTCATTTGATTGCCTGTGTCTTATGATTGACCAGAGTAATTGTTTTGTTTAGGTTTTATGACACCTGCTTCATTTGAAAATGATTATTGTTCTATGTAGCACCTGATCTGAGCTAACTCGTAAAATCTGTTGGTAAATAAAAAGGCTCGAAACTGGTGGGTTGGTGCACCCACCATTCCTGGTGTGTTAAATGACTTTAAAGCCAATTATCTAACACTGCATGCCTCTTTATGCTAATGCCATGGTGTGTATGTAAATTTTTTTGGCAAGTTTTAATGTTTGGATAGAACCCAAAATATGTTTGGTTTGAAAGCTGCCAAAAAATACATTCAGTAACAAGACTAATAATTTCTATAAAGAAAGAGAAAAGAAAAAAATGGACATATTAACAATTTTTTTTCGCCTTGAGACAAGACCAACACTGCCTCTTGCATAGCAGTCATCTTTAGGCAGTCAGTGAAGCCTATTGCAAACAAAAAATGCTGATCTTTCATGACTGGCAGATTTTACTACAAACAGCTCTGTGTTTCATACTTTTCAAAATTGAAAGCAATGAACAAGATGAGTGAAAAACAAAAAGCTTAAAGCCAGGAAGAAAGATCCAAAGTCAAGATATCATTTGAAATCTAGAGAAAAACCTGTTGTAAGTGCAACATGTCAGAAGAAAGAATTTCATTAGCCAAGTTCATGCATCGCAGTCACAAATCGAATGTGACAAAAGATGAATGGCATTTTCTGTTTGTTGTAGTATTCACTGTTGGGTTTTCAAAATGTGGTCATTTTTGGGAAACCCACTGCAAAGATGCAGTCATCTTTAGGCAGTCAGTGAAGCCTATTGCAAACAAAAATGCTGATCTTTCATGTCTGGCAGATTTTAGAACAAACACCTCTGTGTTTCATACTTTTCAAAGTTAAAGGCTATGAACAAGATAAGTGAAAAACAAAAAGCTTAAAGCCAGGAAGAAATATCAAAAGTCAAGATTTCATTTGAAATCTAGAGGGAATATAAGTGCAACATGTCAGAAGAAAGGTATTTCATTAGCCAAGTTCATGCATCGCAGTCACAAATCGAATGTGACAAAAGATGAATGGCATTTTCTGTTTGTTGTAGTATTCACTGTTGGGTTTTCAAAATGTGGTCATTTTTGGGAAACCCACTGCAAAGATGCAGTCATCTTTAGGCAGTCAGTGAGGCCTATTGCAAACAAAAAATGCTGATCTTTCATGGCTGACAGATTTTAGTGCGAACAGTTCTGTTTCAGACTTGTCAAAATTGAAGCTGAATGAATAATATTAGTGAAAAAAAAGCTAAAAGCCAGGTACAAAGATCCAAAGTCAAGAGCTCATTTGAAATGTAGAGAAAAACGTTTTGTAAGTGCATTACATGTCATGAGAAAGGAATTTCATTAGCCAAGTTCATGCATCGCAGTCACAAATCGAATGTGACAAAAAATGAATGGCATTTTCTGTTTGTTCTAGTATTCACTGTTGGGTTTTCAAAATGTGGTCATTTTTAGGAAACCCACTGCAAAGATGCAGTCATCTTTAGGCAGTCAGTGAAGCCTGTTGCAAACAGAAAATGCTGATCTTTCATGTCTGGCAGATTTTAGTACAAACACCTCTGTGTTTCATACTTTTCAGAGTTAAAGGCCATTAACAAGATAAGTGAAAAACAAAAAGCTTAAAGCCAGGAAGAAATATCAAAAGTCAAGATCTCATTTGAAATCTAGAGGGAAACGTTTTGTAGGTGCAACATCTCAGAAGAAAGGAATTACATTAGCCAAGTTCATGCATCGCAGTCACAAATCGAATGTGGCAAAAGATGAGTGACATTTTCTGTTTGTTCTAGTATTCACTGTTGGGTTTTCAAAATGAAGTCATTTTTAGGAAACCCACTGCAAAGATGCAGTCATCTTTAGGCAGTCAGTGAAGCCTATTGCAGACAAAAAATGCTGATCTTTCATGTCTGGCAGATTTTAGTACAAACAGCTCTCCGTTTCAGACTTTTCAAAGTTAAAGGCAATGAAAAAGATAAGTGAAAAACAAAAAGCTTAAAGCCAGGAAGAAATATCCAAAGTAAAGATCTCATTTGAAATCTAGAGAGAAACTTTTTGCAAGTGCAACATGCCATGAGAAAGGAATTTCATCAGCCAAGTTCATGCATCGCAGTCACAAATCGAATGTGACAAAAGATGAGTGACATTTTCTGTTTGTTCTAGTATTCACTGTTGGGTTTTCAAAATGTGGTCATTTTTAGGAAACCCACTGCAAAGATGCAGTCATCTTTAGGCAGTCAGTGAAGCCTATTGCAAACAAAAAATGCTGATCTTTCATGACTGGCACTTCTGTAAAATGGTTTTAGTGAGAAAATACTCATTTGAAAGAGAATAAAAACGGTAAAGAAAGATACAGATTTCATTTGTCAAAGCAATAATGTTTTCCGGGGTGGTACTTGACTCATGTTTGGGTGTAGGGGTACCGCTGAAGATCTGATACCCTGACCCTATTTAGGACAAAAAGCCGTAAAATACCAATCCCGTTTAGGACAACACCCTCCATTGTAGGTCCCTGTTTAGAACAATTGAAAAAAAATACACACTTTCTTCACGTTCGAGACAATTTTGCAGTATTTTAGAGACTGGGCGGCAAACGTCAGGTTTCCGATCTATGACTGGCTATGTATAAGTGACAACGGTGACAATCGTGCAGCCATACCTTGTTTAGGACGCGTTCATACCCTGTTTGGGACAAACTCGCATAAAATTATATATCCTGTACAGGACAGAGAGGCCAAAAACCTTTGGAGTCCTAGCATCACCATATGCCTGAGCACTTTTGGGATATGCAACGTAATAAGCATTTTGAGACGAAAAGAGTTAGGAAAATGTTGTGAAATATGCAACATAATTACCAGATTGAGACAAAATGTTAAGCAAATGTTGTGCATCCTTGCTAATTCAAACATCGTGGAGTTCTTAAATCATTGTATGTCTGGGCACTTCTGGGATATGTAATATTCAAAGTCCGTCTGGCATAGAAGACATTTTTCTTTGTTCTTCTGATGAATCCACGTCCAAAGTCCGCTAGGGGTTGATTAGCACAAAGGACACGCGAGCGGGCGCGAAAATTGCGTGTGGCGTGAAAACATGACGCGCGCGTGATCATTATCCCATTGGAATCCCATAGTGCGTTTGATTGACCTCGTTCAAGACTGAATTATCCAATGTGAGAACGAAAACTACTAAGATTTGCAATTTGTTTGGAGGGAAATAATTCGCCATTTTAATTACGTTTTCAGCCATGATTTATATACTTGTGCACATTCTTACAGAGGTCAAAAAGGATTGTTTAGGACAAATTTGCTGATTAACAGTACACGAAATATGACTCGAAAATCTTCGGGTTTCATAAAAAAAAAGAGTAGGTTGGCGAAAATGGAAATGGTTATATTTGCTCCATATTTGCTTCTGGGGTAAATAAACCTAAATTTGCTGACTTGGTGTAAAGTTGGTGCAAATAAACAGAATTGCCATTATGATAGCAAATGTAAGGGTAAGATATCCAAATTTGTTTATTTGCTACTCAAGTAAATGTGACGGTACTTTGATTTACGCCACTTGTTTGCGTGTTCGCAGATGAGTAAGTTTGCTCCTTTAGTAAATATGGGGTAAATAAACCTAAATTTCCTGATTTGACCTTGGCGTAAAGTTGGTGCAAATAGGCACAATTGCTATGATAGTAAATGTGAGAGTAAGTAATGCAAATTTGTTTATTTGCCACTCAAGTAAAAGTGATGGTAATTTGATGCAAATAAGTTGATTTTCACCGTGTTTGCTTAGATTTACGGACTCCGTAAAAGTACTAATTTTTAAGGGTAGCAAAACTACAGCAAATAAATGTGAAATTTGAAAATTTACCTTGGTGGCAAAACTGACACAAATCTGATGCAAACTTCGTGTTTACGTTACATTTGCGCCTAATTTCAGCAGGAGCAAGTGTGTGTCTTTGCTTCGACAATGCCGCCTGTGCAAATTTGTGACAAATTTAGAGCCCCAACTTTGCTACATATTTACTTCAGTTGCAAAGCTCGGTAAATCCGTCTTTTCGTGCAGTGTAGTCTTGCTGTTCATCCATTAGTGGAATTGCTTCTGTGTCAGCAAATCGATCCTTGAAGTAAAAATTCAAACACACAGTGCGATCTTTACGCCTTTCAACCTACAAGAACTAGAAACCTGGAAATTATATGTGATAACCATATTAACCGAGATTGTTTGATCGTGTTTGTATGGTAAATTTCGCTACTGCCTTTAAAAAGTAAATGTCTAGCAGGAGCCATAATCGCGGACAGAGACCGTAAGCCTGGCCCGCCAAGCAAAACCATAATAATAATAATTTATTATTTCTAGAGCCCTATTTACAAGAATAGATCAATAGGGCTTTACAAATTAAAATATTAAAACTAATATTGATAAAAAATGAACTCTTAAGACGATTTCCGCTCAACGTTCGAGCAGTAAGTGCAAAAATTAAGTTACCAAAAAAATACTTGCAGCACTGTCACATTTTGAGAACAGATAAGAAGAACTTATAGTTACTTTTGCTCCCAAGCTGACCCCGCGAGAGAAAATTGGATTTGAAGTTATCCATATTTCAATTAAAAAGAAGCTTCATGTCAGTTCAAAACAAAATGGCGCCCGTTTTTAGCATACTTTTACGAGATTTGAAATTAATTTTCTTGAGAATGCTTGAGAATTTCATCGCGGGGTCACTTGGGCAAGTGAACTAGAGTGAGATGTTTCAAATAGCATTTAAAATGTTATCGTGCTATGAGTAGTTTTTTGGTAAATATTTTTTGCACTTATTGCTCGAACGTTGAGCGGAATCCGTCTTAATATGTACAACAGCTAATTCAAATATAGCGATATATTACAAATCAAATCTAAATAGATATTTAAAATCCATGCACATAACTACCACTCAAAAAAATTGCCTAAAAAGAAATGTCTTACTTGACTTCTTGAAAATTTGAACAGATTCAATGGTGCGCCATTTTAATGGAAGCTCGTTCCACAAATGCGGTGCTGCCGCCTGAAATGCACACCCACCCAGGGTTGCCAGCATCTTACCCCTGGGTGGCTCTAGTAAAATACCTGAGTTGGACCTGGACAGGGAGTAGTATTCAAGGTTTTTTGCGAGAATTTCATGATATGTAACAATTGCGCCACCCTCGACGCCATAAAACCCGAGTATTCAATCCATAGAAATCGATATATATGGGAAATCTATCGATACAATCACGGATATCAACTTCCTCAAGATCATTTTCCTAGTACTTCTTAACTCGTGAATGAATTCTCCACTTATATAATCAATGCGACTCTACGTAAAGAACATACTTCCTCATAACTCGTACTTCCTTGACTCTTATTTCCTTAACTCGTACTTCCTTAACTTCCCTAAGATCACACTTCCTCAACTCGTGAATGCATTGTCCATTGTAATGCAACTCTATGCACGTGCGGATAGAGATAATATTACTTCCTTATAACTCGGACTCCCCTAACTCTTAACTTCCTTAACTAGTACCACCTTATCTTCTTTAAAATCATACTTCTTTAACTCGCCAAAATGATTTCACGAGATAAAAAGGCGATCGCTTGTCGTTCTTGTCGCTTACACGTTAATTGTGATATTGTGATTACAATCATTTCTTTGCCATACTCAACATTAATTTTCAAGCAATTTTTTTTCACTCGATATAGCATGAGGAAACGAACTGTAGGCATAATAACGTCCAATCCACAACGACCCTTACTGAGAAATCGTGCTGACGTATGTACTCAGCTCCTAACCAAAGGCAGACAGTTTCCACCCGGCTACAAATAACGAACTAACTTAAGGGGGACGGGGAGAAACAGCAGCCAGACACTTTAAAGATTAAACAAGAATTACCACAATGACATGCAAATGTGACGCCATAAAACCCGAGTATTCAATCCATAGAAATCGATATATATGGGAAATCTATCGATACAATCACGGATATCAACTTCCTCAAGATCATTTTCCTAGTACTTCTTAACTCGTGAATGAATTCTCCACTTATATAATCAATGCGACTCTACGTAAAGAACATACTTCCTCATAACTCGTACTTCCTTGACTCTTATTTCCTTAACTCGTACTTCCTTAACTTCCCTAAGATCACACTTCCTCAACTCGTGAATGCATTGTCCATTGTAATGCAACTCTATGCACGTGCGGATAGAGATAATATTACTTCCTTATAACTCGGACTCCCTTAACTCTTAACTTCCTTAACTAGTACCACCTTATCTTCTTTAAAATCATACTTCTTTAACTCGCCAAAATGATTTCACGAGATAAAAAGTCGATCGCTTGTCGTTCTTGTCGCTTACACGTTAATTGTGATATTGTGATTACAATCATTTCTTTGCCATACTCAACATTAATTTTCAAGCAATTTTTTTTCACTCGATATAGCACGAGGAAACGAACTGTAGGCATAATAACGTCCAATCCACAACGACCCTTACTGAGAAATCGTGCTGACGTATGTACTCAGCTCCTAACCAAAGGCAGACAGTTTCCACCCGGCTACAAATAACGAACTAACTTAAGGGGGACGGGGAGAAACAGCAGCCAGACACTTTAAAGATTAAACAAGAATTACCACAATGACATGCAAATTGTCGAAGTGTTTTGCACTACTCTTACCGTGAGATATCCCTTGTTATCTTTCACCCAGCCGATCACAACATCACTGCCGATCATTTGTCCAGAACCAGTAGAGAACCCAAATCCAATCCATCCTGTGGTCTCCACTTCCATGGCGAAAGAAACGATCTCTGCGTCCCAATCAACGGTCCAGAATAGCTTTACCTTCTCTTCTGCGTCCAGGACTGCATGATGAGCGTACTCCGAGGACAGATCTGCGCAAACAGTGGAATGTACGAGGAACAGCAAAAGCACCAACACAACTGCCATCTTCACCGTCGCTCTTCTAAAAATTGTTTGGGCTATTCATGTAATTAGACCTTTATGTTGTATACGTGATATCCGTTTTTCACCCGGAAGTTCCAGGCCATTGACTCAGCAGACTCGCGTGATATTACCCTTCAAATATCTTGCTTCATACATCAAGTGATTTTGTATACCACACAATTGTAGTGTGGTCGATTTGTCTACAACGTCTATAAATTTTGTTCTGTGAACCGTCCTTTGCCTGCCCTTTGAAACAGAGCCGGCTGGTCCCTGTTTCCGAGTCGCCTCTCAAATTTCCTTGTTAGACGGGCCTAGAGGTTGGGGGCATTCAAGGTTATGATATTCTATGGGATGGGACGGATGGGAGCTTATGTTTGACCTTGTTTATCCCTTAGAGATGGTTTAGGTTAGGGGGGGAGAGGCTGGGGGTGGAAGAGGGCTTATGTTTGACCTTGTTTATCCCTTAGAGATGGTTTAGGTTAGGGGGGGAGAGGCTGGGGGTGGAAGAGGGCTTATGTTTGACCTTGTTTATCCCTTAGAGATGGTTTAGGTTAGGGGGGGGAGAGGCTGGGGGTGGAAGAGGGCTTATGTTTGACCTTGTTTATCCCTTAGAGATGGTTTAGGTTAGGGGGGGAGAGGCTGGGGGTGGAAGAGGGCTTATGTTTGACCTTGTTTATCCCTTAGAGATGGTTTAGGTTAGGGGGGGGAGAGGCTGGGGGTGGAAGAGGGCTTATGTTTGACCTTGTTTATCCCTTAGAGATGGTTTAGGTTAGGGGGGGGAGAGGCTGGGGGTGGAAGAGGGCTTATGTTTGACCTTGTTTATCCCTTAGAGATGGTTTAGGTTAGGGGGGGAGGCTGGGGGTGGAAGAGGGCTTATGTTTGACCTTGTTTATCCCTTAGAGATGGTTTAGGTTAGGGGGGGAGAGGCTGGGGGTGGAAGAGGGCTTATGTTTGACCTTGTTTATCCCTTAGAGATGGTTTAGGTTAGGGGGGGGAGGCTGGGGGTGGAAGAGGGCTTATGTTTGACCTTGTTTATCCCTTAGAGATGGTTTAGGTTAGGGGGGGGAGAGGCTGGGGGTGGAAGAGGGCTTATGTTTGACCTTGTTTATCCCTTAGAGATGGTTTAGGTTAGGGGGGGAGAGGCTGGGGGTGGAAGAGGGCTTATGTTTAACCTTGGCTTTCTTTGGGGCTATGCCAAGGTTATTACAATCTATCCACTATATCTGATATAGCTCTTATTGTACATGGAGGTTTAGCGTCGTACCTAAAGAGAGCTTATTAGTCAATCAAAAATTACATCTTTTTTCAAGGCCATCTTGTAATGGAGATATAGCAACGAAGTATAGCCCTGGCCCTCAGGAAGGCTAATTTTGTTCGTAGAAATATTGGCCATAAATAGATCAGCCCTAAGTCTTACTGCAAGCCTTGCATTTAGCTTTGTTATATGAAGTTTTCGATCTTTGGACTCACGGTTCACCCAAGTTATTAGAATTCACGGAGTACATTAAGTCCCTCTCCCGGGGGGGGTACTCCTTATAATGGCCTATAAGGGGAGGCTCCGCCTGAAAGGGGTATCTTTTTCAGGCTTCAGGCATATAAAAGGGTAGGGATTTCACGAGATGAAGTATATGAAAGGGTAGGGAAATCTGTCATTTAGGTACTTAAAAGGGCCTTTAATTAATTGAAATATTTCGAGTAGATAATAATATTGTTTTTCTGGTTAACATCTCTTCCGGTAATACTGTTCTTCCCTAATATCTTTCATTAACTGTATTCTAAGGGTTTACCAAAGGGATGCAGTGTTCTTAAGGTATGTAAAAGGGGTATCATTTTTCATTCGAAGGTATACAAAAGGGGTACCTTTTCTGTCAAAATGGTATATAAAACGGTAAGGGGTTGGACCCCGAGGCGGAGCCTTCCCGTATAAAACTTTGTTCAGTAGCCCCCCCACCCCCCCATCCCCGGGGTCGCTCTATTCCGGTATCAAATTTGACTTTGTTCATTCCGTGCGCAGCCTCAATGTTTTGGATCTTACGTTGCCCCTCTACGACCGTTTTGTCACCACTGATTTTTATACTTAAGCCAAAGATAGCCACCGTTATCATAAGTAGCCAAAGCTTTAGTGACTGAAAATCAAAAAAATTCTGTAAAATTCTGTAAAATTAACGGTACTCTCACAGAACACTGCGAAGGTGAACTCTGAGTTTCTGTTTTGTTACTTTCCGGTTAAGTTCGTGTTGTTACAGTATTGGTTTTGTTGTTAAAATTGAAATGAATTAGATTTATTATGACGTTTCAAAGGTTGATTTAAAACTGGTAAATTAAAAACGTATTTCGATCAACACTGCTGTGGCTCATTTCCAAACGTTTTTTCATTCCGCTTATAAGCCCCCCCCCCCCCCCCGCCTGGATATAAGCCCCTTACGAAGTTGAATAAGCCCAGGGCTTATAAGCGGCAGTTAAAGGTATGCGAATATGCTAGATAAATCGGAGAAGATAAAATCTACTGAGTCGGGAAGCCGTGCACGCACAATTACGCGAACATGACAAAATCTGCTGTTGGGGTGCGACGTTTCATGTTTGAAGCGCGGCTATTTGCGCTTGCTCACCGTGCAGCTAAATTTTGCCAGTCTTTTGATACATGGGTCAGTGTAAAGTGCCCCGTCAGAGCCATCAGACACTGACAATGACAGCAGTCTACGAACAGCCGGCTGAGACCACGACCCTATGGGACGCAGTATCATTCAAAAGTGGCATGAGTTTACGATTGGTTATCGAGAAAACGAATCGCTATGGTCCAAAAAACGATTAAATATTAAGAACACGATCGCTGTGGTCGAAAAAAAAGATTGGTGATGAAAAATGATGATTGAAAGATCGAAAATATCAAGTGTCGATTGTGATTGAAAATGTCGACCGCTGGGATGAGTCTGGGATTGAAAATATAAATTGGCAATTGAGAGCTGGAAATGACTGGAAACAAGCAGGGACCAGTTGTGGGATAATACACTCTCGCTTACATCAAGTAGCAATGCAATTTCCGCGCAATTTTAGGGAAAAGCGCGGCGTCCAGCAGCAGGAACACGTCCTCTGGTAGCACCCGTTTAGTGCGCCCGCGTTCCTTAGCGCAGGAGGATGAAACCGGTCTCCCTCAAACGGCTGGAAATCGAGCCTGGTGTTCTGGTAAAGGGAAAAGAATACTCGAAGAACTACAACAGAAAGCATCTGATCTTTCCACACTTCTCGGCAGCGAAGCGGCAAAAAAATCAGCAGTTACTCTACCCAAGCAAACCGGTTCTTCCAGCCGCACTTACATGCCAAACCTTTCCGAAGGAATTTTGCCTGGAGTTCGAACCCTTTTGTTGGTAAAGGAAAGGAAAAGTCCGTTGTCAAAAAGGACCATTCATGAGAGATGTTATATTACTAACTGGCCCTGATGTGAATAGCGTTCCCAGGCAAGCGAAGTGAGTATGGCTGAAAGAGAATGGCTATCCTCATTTATTATTAAATTTTTATAATTAGATTTAAGTCCTTAGATTAGACTTTAGATTCTAGTTTTCACAATTTAAATATTAGCTTTTTTTATGTTACAGGACCCCATTAATAACAGTGCTCTGGCACTGAAGGGTTATCCTGTTCAAATATTCGCTTGTTATTATTATTATTATTATTATTAGTATTATCATTAGTATTATTATTATTATTATTATTATTATTATTATTACTTCAGGTTTCCAGTTGCAAAGGAGTGGTCGGAGTGTGTAGTCGAGGCTTGCCTACGAGGTTACTTTCCACTGAAGAAAATGAAAAAAAAAAAAACCTCGTTAATCCAAAACTTACCAACCCGAAGCCCAATGTATTTTTACCTTTAGAGTTTGAGCTGTGAAGTCATCTTCCTGGCTCATTTCTCGAGATCTCTTTATGCTGGAATGCAAACATCACAAATTTCTTCAAACGGTCAAGTGTAGATACAGTAATAAAAACCCGCGTGCAAGAACCTAGTGGTTTAAGAACCCGCTGGCAGAAATGTGCCATCTTAATACCCAAAAATATAAGAAACTGTTCAGCCAAGCAAGACCAAGCAGACTCTTATATGCGGGTTGCAGAACTCGCATAATAATTTAGAACTCTTTGAGGACTACAGTAGCTCTTTGAACACTAAGACGTCTTTCTAGACAGTTCCTTGTTTATTTGCTCATTGCATTCATTTCCATTTTATTCATTCATTCATTTATTTATTTATTCTATTTTATTTTATTTGTTTTGCTATTATACAACTCTTGTTATAGAGATAACACTACATATACATTCTGTAATCAGTTTTGTTAGGCTTATCATAATACAGTTGTGAATAAATACTGTACATTTAAGGACCAAACCCAAGTTTATTTATTTTTCTGGTAACCAACAACTATATCTCCTTCGTAGAAATTAAGAACCTAATTAAGAACCGACTTAGTCTAAATTGCTAATAACTACCCCCAAAATACGAGGACATATTTTGCCAGATGTAAAAAAATGTAGGCTCTTACACGCGGGTTTTTACCGTAGGCTTTTTCTTAAATATTCTGTGAACCATTACTCCATTTAGGACTCGGCCCGGTGCTAAAGTGGGTTTGATGAGAGTGCTATGAACAGGCATGAGAATCTTCCGAACATGTTCCGACTGAAATCTTTTCTTCGAATGCTTCTCGTAGGCAAGCCTCGACTACACACGCCGAACACTCCTTTTGCAATTGGAAACCTGAAATGACATAGCCATTCTCCATCAGCCATGCTCGCTCCGCTTGCCTGGGAACGCTATTCACATCAGGGGCCCGTTTCTCGAAACTTCCGATAACTTTCCGGGCCCAGTAAGTTTTTTTCGAGCTCATTTATTTATCAACTAATGGTAATTATTGGCGCAAACTTAGTGATATGCTTCTCGAAATTATAAAGATTAAAATTTAGCTTTCAAAAATTGTATAGACAATGGCGAAATTTTGCCTCCATTACACAACCGAACACACGAACGACACTTGAGGCATGGGCGCGTCGGTCATGATACACCTAAATAACACACTAAATACTCAAATATTACAATAATTCTAAACGCGCCAAAGCCGGACACGTAAACCCCAAAAAACCAACTTTGGAAAAAATAGCGACTGTGTACCCCCAACCTATGCTCTGGCGCTACCTTCGGGGTTTTAAGGTATATAGAACTAATAGAATAATGCAACTATAACATGAATATCGAATGAAAAATTACTATTTAAGCATAGAAACGAGTAAAGTTGATAACGAAAATCACGCCAATAGAACTACTGAAACTAAATTTCACAAATCCAAGTTGACCCGGCGAGGCTGACCGTAGAATGACACGAATAACTCAACCGTAACTATTTCAAACCCGCGAACCGCGATCCTTAGCGCGCAACACTCGAACCCAGTTCTCCGTTCCGTGCCGGGAAAATATGAATTTATGTCAATCCTGATTAACACAAATTACATTATTGTGCACCCTAAAATAGCTTTTGGGCCCGGAAAGTTATCGGGAGTTTCGAGAAACGGGCCCCAGGACCAGTTAGTAATACAACATCTCTCATGAATTGTCCTTTGACAACGGACTTTACTTTTCCTTTACCACGAAAAGGGGTTCGAACTCGAGGCTGAAATTCCCTCGGAAACTTGCATGTAAGTGCGGCTGGAAGAGTTGGAAGAACCGGCTTGATTAGGTGGAGTTACTGCTGATATTTTTTCCGCTTCGCTGCCGAGAAGCGTGGAAAGTTCAGATGTTTTCTGTTGTAGTTTTTCGAATATTCTTTTCCCTTCAACAGAGGACGTGTTCCTGTTCGACGCCACGTTTTTCCCCAAAATAGCGCGAAAATTGACTTACTAATTGATGTAAGCAAGAGTGTATTATCCCACAATTGGTCCCCGCTTATTTCAGTCCTTTCCAGCTCTCAACTGCCAATTTGTATTTTTAATCCCAGCGGTCGACATTTTCAATCACCAATTGACACTCGATACTTTCGATCCTTTCAATCATCATTTTTTTCATCACCAATCTTTTTTTCGACCATAGCGATCGTGTTCTCAACATTCAATCGTTTTGTGGTCCATAGCGATCGTGATTCGCAATCACCAATCGACAATCTCAACCATAGCGATCGTTTTCTCGATAACCAATCGTAAACTCGCACCACTTTTGAATGACATGGCGTCCCATACACGACTTCAGATCTATTTCAGTTAACTACAGTTTTACAGCGAGTGTTTCAGAAGCCATCCTTTTCTGTAGTCGACAGGGCATTGCCCTGCGTGGAGATAACGAAGTCTTGAACGGCGAGAGTTGTGGGAATACAGGCAACTTCTTAGCGGCTCTACAGTTGACAGCTAACCACGACGACATTTGCATGGGCGAAGAAAGGCTGTCGTCCCCTGCACCAATGCACATCCATTGTCAAATTAAAATTGATTTGGATGACGTGGTAAATTTGTTTGCCACCAAAGACCCAGGAGGCTGGAGCTCGGGACAATCCTGAAGGATTAGTCCCGCAGTATTTTGATGTATCATTTTACATCGTAAAATTAGTCGTTTATAACTTTATTCAAACCAATTTACTCTAAGAATAAAATATTCAGTTCCTACTGTGTACTTTGCCGTTACAATTTCTCATGTATTGCTACTTTCCTAAATAAACGGATCAGACAATAAAAAATACATTGCGGTGGTTTGGCCCACTTGGGCCTCTTTAGCCCCACCCCCCCCCCCCCCTACATAAAATCCTGGTTATGGGCTTGAAAGGGCCACTCTCCCATGGGTTTGCCCTCCGTATTAAGCGAAGTTGTTCCACAGAACAGGTTTTGGGTAGGAGCTGCGAAGAATGCAAAGGGTATCTTCCATCACAAAACTGCAGAACCGAACTAGATGTCAAACAATTTGACAAGGCTTAAGGTCAAGCCTGACAAAAAGGTCTTCCCGCTAGTGCTCGACTGCAACCCCATTCTTCCAGATACCCGGAGGATTATTACGAAAAAAAACTTACTTTCTAAGACCGTCTCCGGAGCTACTAGAAATCTTTTCCATCAAAGCTTTTTTCCCTGCATATCACAGAACAAAAACAATAAAGGAAATCTTAGCCCCCTCACTCAATTCTGTCACATCAGGGTTGGGATAAGACGCTCGTGCAGCGAGGTTCGGCTGGGCAGCGCAAGCCCTAACCCGACACGTTTAAGAAACAACTCCCTGGTCTTCCTACTCCGTAAGTATTCGATTTTTACGATCCCGTCTTGGACATAGCCACTGGCGCTATTGCATATTGTCACTTGCATGGGAGGAAACGAAAATGGTAATCAATGTCCACGTTTTCAAAAATCATTCAAACGGTCTTGACAGTTTCGTCCAGGATTGACAGCTGTGGCAAATATTTGCTAGCAAATCTTGATACCAATTATAGCAAAAATTACTAAAAGACATTTCTTGCAGAAATCTCTAACAAAAGTAGCAAAAATAACAGAAGCAGCAAGGAAATAAAAAATTGTCTTAAGAAACAAGGAACTTATCTGCAACTGCTAAAGACATTGTTAACAAAAATAACAAATATAGCAAGGAAGAAAGGCAAATGAGAACGGGAGAGAAGAACCTCGACA
Source organism: Siderastrea radians (assembly GCA_964017195.1). NCBI lineage: Eukaryota > Metazoa > Cnidaria > Anthozoa > Scleractinia > Rhizangiidae > Siderastrea > Siderastrea radians. The sequence continues at coordinate 40,119,313 of OZ024897.1, read as the reverse complement.
AGTTGCGAATTTAGCAAAAGTAACAAAGAATTATCTTGTTAACAAAAACCGCAAACATAGCAAGAATAACAAATTTAGTGAAGGAAAAGACAAGCGAAGTGACAAAGGAAAGGGGGGCCCCGACAAGCCGCGAATTTGGCAAATATAGTAAAAGTAACAGGGAATTTATCTTCAAATGCTAAAATGCTTGCTAACAAAAACCGCAAATATAGCAAGAATAACAAATTTAGCACGAAGAAGAAACACAAATGACAAAGGCAAAGAGGACCCTCAGCAAGCCGAAATTTTAGCAAATACAGCAAAAGTAACAAGGGTTTTTTCTGCAACAGCAAAAAACCTTGTTAACAAAAACCGAAAATATAGCAAGATTAACAAATTTAGAAAGGCAGCAGAAAGGTAAGGTGACAAAGCAAAGAGGGCCCTCTGTAAGCCGCGAATTTAGCAAATATAGCAAAAGCAACAACGATTTTATCTGCAGCGGCAAAAAAAAAACTGTTAACGAAAACCTCAAGCATAGCAAGGAGGAAGAAAGGCTATTTTAGCAAGCATTTTGCCGTGGGAGGCAAAATCCTTGTTACTTTTGCTACATTTGCTAAATTCGCGACTTACCGAGGGCCCTCTTTGGCATTGTCATTTTCCCTTTCATTATCTTTGCTAAATTTGTTGTTCTTGTCATCTTTGTGAGTTATGTTAACAAGCATGTCGCTGTTGCAGGCAAAATCGTTCTTACTTTTGCTAAATTTGCTAAAATTCGTGGGTTGCCGAGGGCCCTCTTTGACTTTGTCATTTTCCCTTTCTTTTTCTTTGCTAAATTTGTTTTTCTTCATATACTGAGACTTTTGTTAACAAGCATTTTGCCGTTGCAGGCAAAATCCTTGTTACTTTTGCTAAATTCGCGCCTTGCCGAGGGCCCTCTTTGCCTTTCTCACTTTCCCTTTCTTTTTCTTTGCTAAATTTGTTATTTTTGCCATATTTGCAATTCTCGTTAAAGAGCATGTTGCCGTTGCAAGCAAAATCCTTATTATTTTTGCTAAATTCGTGGCCTGCCGAGGGCCCTCTTTGCCTTTGTTATTTTTCCTTCTTTTTTTCTTTGCTAAATTTGTTATTCTTGTTTTATTCGTGGCTTTTGTTTACACGCTAAGTACTGCTGTTGCAGGCAAAATCCTTGTTACTTTTGCTACATTTTTTTACTCGCTACTTATGTCAGTTTTGTTATTTTTGCTCCTTTTGTTAAAGATTCCTGCAAAGAATTTCTTTTTACCGTTTTTTGTTTGTTTGTTTTGTTTTGTTTTGTTTTTTTTTTTGCTAAAACTGCTATCGAGATTTGCTAGCAAATTTTTGCCGCAGCTCTCAATCCTGGACATATCTCGTGGTGTTACGACTACTAATTCAGTTAAGTGAATTACATCAAGGTGTAGGAATAAAGGCACGAGATTCGAGAGTAATAGCCTCCTTGTTGTGCCTAAACCCAAAAACGTACATTACGGAAGTCGCACTTTCCGAAATACTGATCCTATTTCATGAAGCAATTCCGTTTATGCTTTTCAATTTCTCAATTTTCTTGTTTATTTAATTTACAAGCAATGTAAAGTACCTTAGTATATTGAAGATTTGGCCCTGGATGAATATTCTGACTTGTACTATCATGCCAACTTTTTGGCCTTTTGAACCTTTTTAAAAGTAAAATAAAACTACCACTATTTGCCAGTTTACACAGCTTGACGCAAACTGATGCTAACTTTTGAGTCGTCCTCAACTCATGCGGCTATTAAGGTACCGTATGGCATGAAATTTTCGCAGGAGCTTAATTTCGCGGATTGCCAATTTTTTGCGTTTCACAGGAACAAATTTTGGCGAATGTGGACTTCAGACCATTACCGAGAACCAATTTTTGCGGATTTCGGACAATTTTCTCTCAGGTATTTGAAGTACGAAACTTGTATACAGCAACAAGAGACATTGCCGTCTTTATTTTACTTATTTACTGTACTCATGTCGAGAGCCGTGGATTATAGAAGTCCACTGTTGATTGCTCTTTGGCACCGAGCAGATGGTCTCGTTCAGAGACTATCCGTTATGTTGCAACTGCATAGAGGAAGGTTATAATCTTGTCGTCTCACTCAATTTAACTGACGATCACTAACGTAAATACATGAAGTCAGTTTTCGCAGATTATTTTTTGCGGGAGTTTATTTTCGCGGGTACAGAGTTTGGTGGATCGATAAAAAAAATGAGCGAAATTCGGGAAAATTACATCCGACGAAAATTTCACGCCACACATTAAACACGCGTTGTTTAGTTTAACTACATTGGTTTCCTGGAGGCAGATGCCCTAAATTTTACTGTAACAGAAACTTAAAATATCGACAATGACTGCAAACAGAAAGCAAAAGTTAAATCCCAACAATACCACTCTTGAATAACTATGTAAAACCGTTGACAAAGACTTTTAGCCGAGAAAATTTGTGCTGTAATTGATTATTATAGTCTCACGTACTCGTTTAGATCGCTTGATTTGGCTGAAAAATCATTTTAAAAATGCATAATTAAGCGAATCCACGTCCGTTGACTCCTGTTTACATCTTTGTCTCGTTGCTCAGATCCTCCTCTTCGTTACACTTGTCCTCTCTGTTGCCGTCTGTTAAGTAGTCAGGATGAGAAGATGAGACATCATTTGACTGCTCCTCTTCTGTCGCATCTAACGGTAAAGTCAAAGCAAGAGAGAATAAATACAACATCATCACCCCGGTTATGAATTACCCGCAATATAAGGCCCATAGACAGATATTATACGTTTCGCGATGTTGATTGTTTTAACCGTGTAGTGTTAAAGTCACTCAAAACTTGTCGTATCCACAAGGTCCAGAGGATCTACTTGATCGTATAAGAGAACTGCTTGTTCGAATGCCTTACCTTGTTAACCACAAAAAACTCCATGAACGGCGCTGTCCTGGACCTTTTCCTTGCGTTACACGAGCTACACACCGCGGCCTCGTTCGGAGCTTTTCGAAGAAAATTCGTTGCCCTTTAGACAACGCTTATTGCGCCCGCGGTCAGCGTTTGCTGACTGTGTTGAACATGGCGGAAGCCGTACCAGGAGCCGTATAAACGGCATAAGATCGAAGGATGTAGAAGGATCCGTTGAACAGTCACAAGTATCCATTTTGGCAATTTTATTGTACTTGTATTTTATTAGTTAACAAGGTGAGGTATTCGAAGAGAAGAGATCAATTAGAAGTTCTTTGGACCCTGTGGTCGTATCAACTTCACAAGCAAATACGAGATTGTACGCAGTTGGGTGTGACTGTGGCTTTTCAAACCCCGTGTACAAGCCGCATTCTGTCGGTCATGCCAATCTTGTTCTAGGGCTTCCTTCACTAGATCTAACGGTGGGCAACACAGAGAACTAAGCGGGGAATGAAAACGTACTGATTTGAAGCTCGAGATGTCTTTCTCGTGTTCAGTGTCGTTCTGACTGCACCCGTACTCTGTTCTGAAAATGTTGCTAGGGGGAAGGATCAAGGGAAACAAGGCATTGTCAGCGAAATCTACGGGGTACCAGTGCCCTGTTTTTCTATGATTACCTATGATTGTTGATTGGGGGGGGGGGGGGTCCAGCAAGGATTTGTTATATCCTTTGTAGCTGGAACCACTATTTTTATGTGCTTACCGGTAAAAAGAGATGCCATAAGTTTCTTACTGTAGGCTCTTTTTATGGAAAATGTTACCGAAGTCACCATACAGTGGAGTTGGCAGGACTTTAACAGCACCCACCACGTTGGCAGGAACGTTTATATAATACTTCTTAAAGCGGACAAACAAAAAGAGTCATCAGCGGTAGTCGTTGTAACATGTTTCCCGTGTAAGTTAGGAAAGATCCATTTTATTTCATCAGCATTTAAATGCTACTGTCGGTGTGGATATCGTCGTGAAATGATTTTGGTATTTTGCACTCGATCTGAAAACCTTCCACTTTAATTTCACATGCATGCACAGCACTTCTCTCAGCTAATGTAGTGAAATTGTCGAGTTCACATCGCCAGAAATTACTTTCATAACGAAATTTCAGATACTTTTACTGGGAGCGCAGTCTTATCACATAAACCTTCGATAATGGCCACCGGGTCAATAGACATTGAGCTACAACCAAGTTCCAAACTGGTAAGTATATTTCAGAACATATACTTTAGGTGACCAATTAATTACCTTGTTCACAGATGGGCTTCTGGTTCATCTCAAATGCATCTTGTTCTGCAGAATCAAGAGATACATTTTTAGGTTGGATGACTTTTTTTATTACTTTACTTTCTAGTGTCAAAGGAACGGGTCACGCTTAGCAAAAATTTTGCATTTTTAAGAGATCATGTAGATCATGCATGTAACAGTGACAATACAAAAGTAATTTCAAATAACCTTGCAGGTAAAGTTCGAATGCAGGGAAAAGGCAAAGATTTACCTTTACAGATTGGCCTCTGGCTCAGCTCAAATGCATCTCGTTCTGCAAGATCAAGAGACATATGTTTAGGAGGGATGACTTTTATTATTATTATTCTACTTTGGAGTGTCTAAGGAACGGATCCCACTTGACAGAAATTTCGCATTTTTGACACAACATGCATGCAACACCGACAATAGAAAAGTGACTTCAAATCACCTTGGAATTTAACTTTGAGAACACAGAGGAAGCAAAGATTTACCTTTACAGACTGTCTTATGGCTCAGCTCAAATGGCCCTTGATCTGCACAATTATCATACAGGAGGTATTTTATTATTTTCAAAGAAACAGAATTCTCCCTTATGAAGTCTAAGCTCAGAGTCGGATTTGGTACAAATTTGTTACTTTTTGACACACTGGTCAGGAGTAGTTTTGAAGGTTTTGCTTTCCTATGTTCTGTGCTCGTTTTAAAGAAACTCGCACTACGTTTTCAACAAATAAGATGTCCAACAAAAACCAAACCTTCCTTCGGCTGCACGCGTTTTCCCGCCCTTGGCGACATTAACATGTATCTGTTTCGAGGTCTGATGGGTGAATGGTTCTTTGTGCTCTTTGTGTCTGTGGTGATTGGCCAGGAACTCAATTGAAACTGACTGCTTTATGCAATCCACGCAAGTGGCCATCACGGAAAAGACATCAAGCCGATCAAGAGGTTTTTATGGATTGTAGTATCTTTGAGCTACTTGTGATTAGAAAAGTTGAATAACAGTGTCATACTTAAACAAATGTTTTCCCTACCTTTTATGGCACTACAACTGAGCTGTTTAGTTGGGGTAAAGTTTAAAGCATCTCCAGAGCCTTTTTGAGACGAACAAATGCCAGAGTGCGCCACAGCGGGCCCCTGAATGTCCTCCACCACCTCTGCGCTTGGGATGCCAGAGTGCTCTGCAGAGGTCTCCTGTAAGTCCTCCACTACGTCCGTGCGTGGTATGCCAGAGTGCGCCACAGCGATCCTCTGAACGTCCTCCACTATATCCGTGCTTGGGATGCCAGAGTGCGCCACAGCAGTCCCCTGCACGTCCTCCTCTACACCCGTGCTTGGGACACCAGAGTGCGCCACAGCGATCTCCTGAACGTCCTCCACTACACCCATGTTAGGGATACCAGTGTGCGTCACACTGGTGTCCGGCAAGTCTTCAACAACATGTGCATCCGCACTTGGGTTAATATATACTCCCTCCGTGTCAGAGGCAACTCCAACATGGCTGTCACACCAATAAGCACCACTTCCTTTACGAAGAATCGAGGTGAGCTTGTAAAAAATAGACAAATGGACAGGCAGAAAGCAAAGGCCGTGGAGCAGGCCAAGCAATACCATGCTAAAGAACATCTTGAAAAAGATCTGAAAGATCTCTGACTTGGAAAAGGCTGTCATAAAAATTCCAATAAGAGTACTGGCACCTATCAAAAAAATTCAGTCATCGATTAAAACAAATTACTGAAATCGTTGACCATTCCACTCAACAGTAAAACCTCCGCTTGTCTGCACGGTTGAGTCTAACAAAACAAAAAACCTTAAAGTGTGACCATTCAAATGAAAGCTACTACGTAGTACTTTCTTGTGGTGCTGTTTATTATGCTGTACATGATGGTCCTAATTTTTGAGTCTCTTGATGAAACGCTAAAATGCGACCATTCAAGTGAAAGTCATCGAGCAGTTATTTCCTATGGTACTGTTTACTATTCTGTAAAAGTTGGTTTAACACTTGAGTGTGTGCATAAAATCCTTAACTGTGACCATTCAAATGAAAGCTACTGAGCAGTACTTTCCTGTGGTCCTGTTTATTATACTGAACAAGGTGTTTCTACCGGTAGCTTTTAACTCCGTGGATATAACCTAACGTACGACCATTCAAAGCTACTAAGCAGTAATTCGGGCTAGTAAATCTTTCACTTGAGTCGTCCATTGGACAACTATGGGTGGATTCATTCACAGCATACGCCTATAGCTGTCGCTTTAGCGCGTGGGAATTTCCTTTTGCTTTTTTGCCAAAAAACAATAGAAAATTCGTATGTGCCAAAGCGACAGCTATTCCCGTATGCTGCAAATGAATCCAGGCTATGTTTCCCCCGTGTAGATTACAATTACTAAGATACGGTGGAACTCCGATATAACGAAGTGCCAAGAGAATGAGAAAATGTGTTGGTTATAATGGGAGTTCGTTGTACTGGGGTTCTCTTCTATACATTTTACTTTTACTGGGCAGAACAGTATCGTTTATTATATCGGGGTCTTTGTTATATTGGGGTTCGTTATATCAGGGTTCCACTGTAATTAAAAAAGAGAGTTTCTTACTGGACACTGCTATAATTTTCTTACAATTTTTTCCATTTTGTGGTCACTAGATTTGCTTCTGTTACCTCAATAAATTCAAAATCCTACAATGTGGTGGTACAAATCAAAGGGGAAAATGGCTCAGGCTTCAGCAAAAACTGGCTCAAATCGGCAAGGCAGCGGAAAATTTAAGGCGAAAGGAAAGGTCGAACTCCAACATAAAAAGTATATATATATGAGATGGAGAGCAAAAACAGTTGACCTTTTTTGGACAAGAAAAATTGGTTTTCGGACCACTACATTCTTTCTGATGTTTGTCCCAAACATAAGTACATATTTTTCTCATACTCTGAGTTATGCTAATCCCCAAAGCATTACCTTTGAAATAAAAGTTATTGAGTTACTAAATCTGACATTGTTTTTTCAACAATCTTACCTCCTAACAGAACACTTGCCCCAACGTTTGTAACTGCTTTGATCACTCTCTTTTCAGCCAAGCTGTCTGGCGCCTTAACAAAGGCATGGGCGATGTGTGCACTGTAGTCCACTGAAAAACCGATGGCCATAACCAAGTTTATCATAGAGATGGAGTTAAGAGAGACACCAAGCAGCCACATCATGCCAAACAACTCAAAAATCAGAGACACAAAACCAAAAAACACCAGAAAAGAAACGCTCAAGTTAATTAAAAAAGGAGCCGTCACAATGAGAATGGCCAGCGCCGCGACTGTCAGATTACGAATTGTTTCAGAAAGGATGACTGCGTACTGCTCAAGGAAGATAAAGGAAGCAGCAGCTGCATAAACAGGCAGTGCCGATTTGGTACTGAGGTCTTTTCGTATGGACAGCATAGCATCCTTTTGAAATACCGAACTGGAGGAACTTGTCATATAAGCTATGATGCGAGTGGCATCAATGTTCGTTCCATTGTGGCCGAATTTTATGTCTCCCTTGAAATAAGAGAATTCAAATGTGTTGAGGAAACTTTTCAAACTGCCTGCAAAGTTTTCACCGTCACAAGGTTTGTTGTTATCTCTGCAATACTTCAAGAATTGACCCATCCATGAAATGGTACTTTTCTCAAAGTACCTATTCTCTGCAACAACCTGAGAAAGCCTGTTAATTTCATTTTGGACAAACACGGTTCCGTACTTCACATTTCCACTCAAAACAACACTGACTTCTGTTGGAAGTTTGAAAAACTTTCGATTCATCTCGAGAAAGGCTTTGTAATAAGAGCCTTCTTTGGCTAATAAAGTTCTATCAAATTCTTGGTCTAGATGAATGGTAGCATATATCCCCGCCCCTACTACACCAAGAGAGATAATCAGAACCGCTGCCTTTGTTGCAGGACGCATGAGAAACGTCCCCCATCTTTCCATCAATCTGTTTGATATCTGTGGGCGTGGCTCATCCCATGGAGGTTGTCCTTCTTTTGGTTCAGGAGCGTGACACATTGGAAGACAGTTCCGCCGATTTGCTTTTATTCGCCGCACATCAAATGATAACAGAGCCACAAAGACAGTCACAATCATGATAAATGCACAGCTGATTGTTAAAGCTGCGTATGTGCAAAAGTATGTAATGGAAGGAAACTGAGAATGTGTACTAACAGCAAAAGCCACCAGGTCTGTAAGAGTTGTCATTGTGATGGTTACTCCTGTACCAGACATCACCTGTCGCACTGTAACAGGTACATTCAAATGACGCTCCTGACGATCTAAATGGTCAACAATGATGAACATGTCATCAAGTCCAATACCGATAACAAGAAATGGTAGCACACCCACAATGCGGACAAATGGGGTCTGTATCATCATTGACAGAGAAAACCCAGCTAGGATGCCAAGACCCACAGCAAGGGTACCACCTAATGCGAGCAACGAGTGCCCAGTCAGGGGATTTCGACAAAGCTTTCCTACCATCACACTAGAAAACTGCAACATGAGGGTAAATGTAAGAGAAAACCAACGAATGTCAGAGGAGCTGCTGGCAGAAATTGCATCATCCAAGCTTCTCTCAGCAGAAATGTACAGTGTTACACTTGTCAGATCATCTTGCAAAGAGGAAAGTGTTTTGATAAATAATTCTTCCCAGGCCTCTACTCGATCGCTGTTTTCACCACTCTCTGGTTCCTCCAAAAAGTAAGTTAATTTAAGTGCTTGTGCACTTACGAATTCATTTGTTGATTTATTTTTACTTATACCACCAAACATTTTAGGCATGTTAAGGAAAGAGGGTCGACCATTACTCATCATAAACCCTGGAGAGGTGAAAGCCTCCGTGAGTTTTCCTGTGACATTAACAAAGTTTTCCTCGTTGAAATTAAACAGTTCTAAAGGATTAATAGCAATACAAAACTCCTTCGACCTTGCCATTAACCCCGACCTCATTGAACATATGTCAACATAACCAGTCAAATTTTCAACCATCCGATGTATCTCTAAGGCTTCTTTGAGACACTTAATATCAAGGATATCTTCTCCGCGTCTAGGAACAATGATTATTTGCTCTTGACGAAGTTTCATCTGAAAGAACGTGTTTGCTTTATTCAGGTCTTGCACAGATTTGCTGTTTTGGGGAACAAAAATCTTGGATGTTCTGTTTTCAGGAGTTAACCATAAGAATCCAATTGAACACACGCCAACAACAAGAATGGCAACTACAATGGTGGTAAAAGGATGAGTGCTTATTACCTCACCCATTGTTCCAAACAGTTTTTCCAAGACGTTGTGGAGCCAGTTGCAGAAAGATGTCCATGCTGAATAGGGAGTATGGCAACCAAAAGGAAACGACCTGAGTAAACGACAAAGCAAAACATGCTGTTTCTGTCACTATCATGTGGAACGGCTCACGGATATCAGCAATTGTCCACTTTGATTATTTTCTACTAATAGGTTATCAGCTCACATCTGGGTGGGTCACATGTGTGACAGTATTACAGCTTGACAAAGAGAGAGGACATCCCGTGTTGGAAAGAGCTGTGACAGCTACATTAAAGCAGGAAGAAAAAGGAGGAGAGAAGAAGAAATTACTGAGCTTTTAGTGTTTCTTAAATTGGGGGAGTTCATAGGACTACATTCAATACATAATAGGGACAGGGATGCCACAACACTTTGGTTCCACAGCATTTCACTCACTCGCTCAGTCAACAAATAAATAAATAAAATGATAAATGAACAAACAAACAAATGAATAAATGGTAATCAGTAGTTTGCTTTGGCCCACTGGAAACGGTCTAGAGAAAAATCTGTCCCAGGGTTAGTTACTGTAGAGGCACACTATCTGTACTCTCCTACCCCCACTTATTCCAATAGGGTCTCCTACTTGTTCTATTTGTGATATCAACCTCACCCCACTGGCCTTATTACGACATTTACATCATTGAACTAATGCCAGTGGGGAAAACATCTTTGACAACCACTTTATGACATTGCTGTTAACCTCAGAACCATATTCTAAAGAAGTTATTTTTCTTAACCCTTTCACTCCTTGAGTCAGTTATGGAGACATTTTAGGTGGCTCTAACTTTTGAGTCTGTGGATGAAATCCTATGGTGTAGCCATTCAAATGAAACTTCTTCAGCAGTACTTTCACAGGGTACTATTTGTACTATTTATGTTTTAGTAATTTAAAAAATGGAATTTGGGATTTGTCTTCAATTTAGTTTGTCTTCAGTTTGATTTTAGGCACTCTTGGAAGTGAAAGGGTCAATTCCTCTAAACTTTCAAATTTTTTTAGAACTCAGCAGCATGTTAAACAACTTCTCTGAAACGTGACACCTAATTTCATGAACTCCAAAGCAAAGGCATGTTATCAGAATAAAAGAAGAACTGCAAAGGAGCTGTAAATGATTAGATGCTCCAAACATCATTACACGTATTTGGTTTCCAACAAGCTGATGTTAATCAAGTCAATCACTTTGTGCAAAAAGAAGCCCAGGTATTGTTCACAAGCTTTAGTGTAAATCCCCTCATATTCATTACAACCTTGATACATTTCTCATATTCTGGGCTGTGGCTAAATGTGGGATGGGGACTTGGGGATCGGGACAGGTGTTTGGGGTTATGGAGCACAGGGACAGGGGGAGATGCATGATCACAAACATAAGGACACAATGATCAGGGCATGGGGACACAGGGATATGCGATCAAGGACATCAATATATAGGTGGGAAACTATAGCCAAACAATTACTACACTGACAGGTAAGTTACATTATCCATGCAACTTTCGATGCCTTAATGCTGCATCACAAAATTGCTGACTTTTGTCTTATCAGAAAGTCCTGTGATCACTAAAGAAAGTGATCTGTTCTTCCTACATACATTTTCCGGTGGTGAGTGGAATTGACAGGAAATGATCTTAAATCTAAAATGGGATGAGCTTCAATTGCAATTGATTGCACTCTATTGCAGAAATTGGTTTCAATAATTTGATTGCCATTAATTGCAGACAATCTTTCTGTCCTTTGTCATCGTCTCCAACCACAATTGCAAAATTGCAGACAATCACAGGAAGTTATAAGGTTCTAATATGAATGCAAAAGTTTGATTCCTGATTCTCCAATCAGATTGCATGCAATCCTGTGGTAACCACTCTTAATTTCTAGGACAAAAGAAAGCGATTGAATTTAAGTTTTTTTACACACGTACTTCCAAACTCCTGCAAACATTATAAACACCTTAAGCTTCATCATCTTTTCTTTTTAAAACTAAATTTATTCAGTAAAGTTGCAGCATGTGTTAAATAGTCAGTCTTTCAAACTGGATAAATCATTGCATGTACTCTTGTTTTATTTAATTTCATATTAATAATAAATTTATAATAATATAATAATTGACAATAATAATTATTATTAACATCATCATTATTATTATCATATGTATAACACGTGATGAATTAACTGTTGCCCACCCATCACAGAAAATGGCAAAGTTACAAAAAGCCAAAACCACACCATTTTTAGCCAACGACATCACGAAAGTGACTGATCATGGCTAAAATTGTCATCAAAACCTAAAAGAACGGCGCTGTCCGACGATATACGGTAACTGTCTTCATTGTGAGGCCAGAGGCATTCTGTGAGATGTTGGGAGGAGGTGTACCACTGGGACACTGAAGCCCTTCTTATCAGCGGCACATGCCCATACAGCTTATACCATGGGAGTATGACCCCTGGACTTTAAAGTGTTTTGCATTCACGAGATCAACAGGAACTATTTTTAAATGTTACTTCGAATGGGCTGTTTTGTGCAGGATTTTATTCGCTTTGTAGTCAAGCATTTATATTACTTAGCCGTGGCGCAAATTTCCACAGCAGCAAACACATCAGAAATTATACACAAGACAGATTCGTCAATTTGAGATTTGAGCATGAACGTCACAGCCACAATGAACCAACTCGACTTATTGTGTTTGTGTTCTGCTGCAAAGCAGGGTAAAACAGCATAAAATACTTGGGGGTTATTTCTAGCTATATAACAGCGACTTTAAAATTTGTAGTGTCATTTTTGCGTGCATAAACAAGAATTAAACCATTCAAAAGTTAAATCAGAATTTGCGGGGGCTTGTTCTTACACTGTAGCTATTCCTAAGACTGAAAAACTTGAATGAAACTAATATAAAAATTCAAGTTAAAGTGGTGATCAAGGAATTAGAGTGAAAATCTTCAAGATAGCAAACATTACTTTGGGGTTATTCATAGTTCAAAGCGTAGCCAAACAAATTTCCATACTTGACAGCAGCTTGTAATTTGAATCTTCAGAATGTAACGCAATGCTCAAAACATCTCCAACCAAACGCAAGATTAACAACAACAGATATGTGACAAAGCATTCTCATAGGGACCTTTTGAATTTTGCAAGTTTTTTCACGCCTGTCAGGACTTGAACACATCAAAAATGTAAGAAACATACGTGTTAGGATATGTTGTCTTTGAAGAAAAGAGAAACAAAGAGCTTTATTTACTTCACACGCAATTTTAATGTCATGCTATAATTAATTAACTGTCACGTAGTCACGCTGCTCGTTACCCTGTTTTATGATAACTGAATAAGTTGACTTCTTGCTCTGGTGAAGCCAAGTTACATTAACCACAAGTTGTCGGGGAGGGGGGGACCACACAGTCCACACTTCAGCAGTAGCGGTAGTAGCAATATGTGAAATCCATAGGTTGTCCTCATAAATTTCACCATATTGCAGAACAAAACGTCATTGGCTCTGCACGCACTGCGTGCCTATGTTTATACTTTCCTGGCAAGGATGTGAGCAATTTGGTTTTTATTCGAAGAAATCCACTTTGGAAATTGCAGAAAAGTAGCATGTTTCTCCCAGTAAGCGATGAAGTCATGAGAGGCCTACTAAACTGACAAATAATTAATGAACTTGGGAAAGTCTAATCATGTTGTTGGATGGTGAATTGTTCACAGGTACCAGCTAGTTACTATTATTATAATTGTCATTACTCACAGGGAGCTGCAGGGATGGCACAGTCATAAAGCACTTAACTCCAGCTCTCATAAATGTGGCCCAGGTTCAATTCCTGGACTCAGCATCACACTGTGGGTTGAGTTTGTTCTTATATATTATATAGTTCTCATCCTTGCTCTAAGAGGATTTTCTCTGGACACTTCAGTTTTCCCCTCTGCTCAAAAATCCACACTTCCAAATTCCAATTTGATCTGTACACAGTGGATGAAGAGGCACCTCATGGATGTGCCACTGCTAATTCCCATTTATTTTATTTGTTTGTTCGTTTATTTATTTATTCATTTATTTATTAATTTACAGTACAGTGATGGGCCATAAAATTGTGAAATTGTACTGACAGATCAAGCAGTTTTTCTTTTCATAACACTTTTTGTTGCTTTTGTAAAGAGGTTGTTTAAACAGGATAAACTTATAAAGGAGATAGCAGGCTGCAGGGTAGGACTCCAAAAGGTGGTCATTGGTAACATTGACAGGGAGCTGGGTTAGCAGGATCTGCAGACGAGAAAATGACTTCGCTAGCTTTTGTGGTTGCAGTAACGAGGTAGCTCTCATATTAAACAGCATGGTCATAGGGCAAGGGTCTACCATATTAAATAATTAACATTGCTCGCTTGATTGAACTTACATCTCAGTTAAAAAGAAACCAACCTGGAAGGAGCAGATTTACTGTCCACAGATGGCAAGTTGGAGCCATTGTTTGAAGTGTTAAGTGCTGCTATTTTAATGTCCTTCTGATCTACTGCTGAGCCCATGGTATGCATAGTCAAACTGAAACAAAAAAAAACACAGAAACATTAGACCAGTTAGTTTTGCATGTTGAATTGGAGCTGAAAACATTTCAGCAGAGTTTAATAATTGACATGCATATAAAAATGGTTCACCGATCAAAGCTAACAAATCAATCTCAATATGCTAGATATGCAGGCTGCAGTCTCTGCAGTCCTACAAAATATGTCCACATAAATATTTATAGCAACATGCAATCACATTTAGAGTCATATAGTTTGGTGGTCAGTCATTTAATTGCTTGGATAATTAAGTTTCAAGGGGGCACAATCACAACCAGAGTCTGTGTTGCCCATGGTGTATTCACTGTACGATTACACCTGTCAAAATTTTATTTTACATTCGCCCTATAGGGTACACTTTTGGCTTTTATAGCTTGTTCCCGAACAACTTGTAAAATATAACCCACTATTTTTTGCAAGCACAGACACTGGTAAACACACAGAGTGTGATCTCAGACACAAGTGAAACTGTTTTTTCTTTAATAAGAAAAATAATTTAAGAAAAGTGTTTTGAAATGTTTAAAGTTAAAAATTGCCACAGCAACTGCTTGGTGAAAATCTTTAACATCAAATATGCCAGCTGGATCCACTTCTCAGGCGGTCAAATCATATTTCCCTAAAAGAAATGCTTGAGGCAACTGAATTCATTTTTTATCATGTGGTCACCATTTTGTCGACCACATGACTGGTGAAAATGAAATTATAATCGATCAAGTTGAACTCCAATTTGCATTTGTTCAAGCATAAAAAATCACCTTAATGTCCTGCAGGCCGACAGAGTGAACTTGACAATTTTTGAGTGAACTTGACATTACCTGAGCACGTGCATATGGTGAGTACTATTTATTTTTGAACTGACACACTTTGAGTTGAAATTTGAACATCACAGGGTCAATTTTACAGATTGCATTGAGAACAAAATAATCATGGTTATCACATGATAAAATTTTAAATGGCTGTTTTACCACTGTAGTGGTTACAATAGTTTATGAAGCTCTGATTAACCTTGAAACCTCTTTTCTTAAAGAGGGATTTGATCTCAGCCATTTAATAAAGAAATACAGTAAAAACCCACATATAAGTACCTATACTACTGGAATATGAACCTGTAGGCTAAAATTTTGGCATTTGAAGCCCCATTACATAAGAACCTGTTGACCCTAAAAATTAAAACAGGTTCTCATTTGGAAGATGAGGGAAAAGACAAAACTATAAGAAAACAAGCCTTATCTTGCCATCAAAATGTACTGTGTTAGGACTGTGTGACCTGATCAGGCATGAATTGGTGTTTAAGGGGCCGATTTCATGAGGCAGGCTGGCCCAGTTAGCTGGGCTGGCTCAGTTTGCCGGGATCTCGGCACGTCTGTTAAACACACTAAATATAAACTGCACGATTACACGGAAAGCTCTCAGCCCGGCCACCTGGGATCCCGGTATCACGATGCTGGGATCCCAGCTAGACGGGCTGAAAATTTACCATGATTGCCGGGCCAGCCCGGTTAGCTGGGTCAACACTTTTTCGTTGCTGATAAAATTTTGCTTCAGAGCAAAATGGGTTGCCAGAAGGTCAATTATATTTCTCTTTCTATATAATGCATAAAGGTTTATCAGACCATAAAGCTACATAAAACTTAAAAATAATACACCAAAATAATGGATTAGCAAAAGTAAAATCACATGAGTCATTCTCTTTGAGGTAGCCATCTTTTCACATGATAGCTTCTAAATTTAGCCGCAGGCGGGCTGACTCACCTCATGTAATACCGGGCTGAATGGTCATCTCGGCAAACTGGGCCAGCCTGGCTTACCAGGCCAGCCCGCCTCATGTAATCGCCCCCTAAGGCAGTTGAGTATACTCGTTGCAGTGTATTGTGCATATAAAAAAGGTTAGTCTGGGTATGTAAAACTGTATATACATTTTACATAGGGAAGGGACCACACCCATATTGAACCAGTTGCTGGACCGGTGACAAGCAGTTTTGCTCTGGAGAAAATTTATAGAACCTGTTTTTAAAAGAACCTAAACAGCCTACATTCTCAGTAGAACTCAAATAAATGAGAACCTTCTTAGGCTAACCTGGAAAAATCTAGGTTCTTATATGCGGGTTTTTAACCATAAAAGATTCCAACTCAAATGGTTTGTGCAAGTTTTTCTGGTAAACAAGTTGCACTGTTACACCTTTAGGACAGCGGAAGTATAGGTCTCTCATATTTTGCATGTTGCAAACGGGTAAACACGGCTCAAAATATCGTGTTTGCATAGGAGAAACTGAAATCTGATGTCAAATAACTTCCACAAAACTTGAAATAACCGCAAATTATGAATTGGAAACTAAAGATGATGGGGAAAAGTTTGTTCTGGCAAAATTTGAGGGATGCAGATGGCATACAGAGCAAATAATTTAACCTAGAAAGTTTTCAGTTTCCCATAACTTACATTTGTCTGAAAATTTCTCACGCGGCCTTTGACAGGGTAATCCCTCAGATTACCAAAGGAATTTTTTGTCCGAAATCCGCACTCTCCAATTCACATACTTTGCCCAGGAGTTTTAAATTTTACGAAAGTTATAATTTGCGATTTGACGACAGATTTCCTTTTTCCTGATACAAATGTGTCTACCGTTAAAGGTCTGTGACCTACTCTAATCCAAGCTGCCCGAACATGTACCGAAATTAGCTGTGAAGCCTGTGATACTTTTGGGGCTCCTCGTATGAAATCAGAAAGATTTGACGTACCGTCGGGGAAGCTGTAGATACGCTCAGTTAGCTTCGATTGCCAACTGCAAAATATTTTCCTGCGGGTTTCTTTACGCCACACCTGTGGAAAGACATAATGTTAAGCTTCAGTTGGTAAAGAGACATTGAGGAATTAAATTCGTGGATAAAAAGTGCCACTAAGTTCCGTGTACTTGACGCCTTAATTCCTTCATTCCCAGCTAGTGCTTCATTTTTCCTTTCTCGCAAACTCAGATGATAGAAGACGCCTGAGTCGAGTCCAGTCTGAAGTGACAGTTTTCGAGAGCATCTCCTTCAACGGAGTTCTATTTTCTGACAACCATAAGCATTCCCAAACCTCATTGACACTCTTATTTGAAAACGGGGACGAAATAAGACCACTTGTTCTAACGCTCGGGTTAAAGACACTCCACAACTGCCCAAACCCGATGAAATTGTTGTTGCGGGTTTACGCCAAGTCGCACTCCTTGTCTGCGTGACCAATCAGATTGCAGAAAAACGTCATTCGCTATGTTAGTCAATCATTTACTTTTGACTCGGCAGGGTCAAACTACTTATTTCCAACTTCCGCATTAGATTTTTTTCCGCTTGGTTACGTTGCGCCACTGGACAACTAAAACACGTTTTCAACATAGACTATGTACCCTGCAACAGTTTCGCAGCCTTCCAAAGATCTAAGGTACAAAGTTCGGTACTATAAATAAATGTTGACATCAGTCGTTTGCAGTCGATAATTTCGGTTTTTGCACTCATGCATGCTCCAGAAGGACTGACTTAATAAAAACCCAGTTTCGCAGCCTTCCAAAGATCTAAGGTACAAAGTTCGGGATGGAACCTGTGGGTGAACGAGGGGTAAATATTTCAGTGCAGGAAGCTTGATCGGCGCAAACACTCAGTTACTATTACATCCCCACAGCACTGTTCTTTGTCTGCCTTAGTGATTTCTTTATCAGGGTTTTCAAGGTGGCCGGGGGTCAAAACATCTCTTATGGGACCACAGTGTATCGGGTTAACGGATGAGTAAAACATGAACTTAAAATGTCCACCACATTGACGTTGTTCGACTTTGTCCTACCTACTCTTTTCCCGATCCTAGACCACCCCCGGACCATTTCATTCAAGGTCAATTAACGAGATAAGTGAATGAATGTACGAATATAAGTTCCTTTAACGCTGAAACGCTTTGATTGGTCATTGCACTCATGCATGCTCCAGAAGGACTGACTTAATAAAAACCCAGTTTCGCAGCCTTCCAAAGATCTAAGGTACAAAGTTCGGTACTATAAATAAATGTTGACATCAGTCGTTTGCAGTCGATAATTTCGGTTTTTTTCGCTTTAAATCTTCATGGATCTAGGAGATGACAACAATGAACATATCCTGGCTTATTTAATAGCAAAGGACGTTTTTAAAAAACATGGCTGTCGCGATTACATTGAGATTTATATTCGTACTAAACTGACAGCATTTTTTACGATCTGATCAGTATTTTTTTAAGACGGCAACAGCCCGTCATGTTAACAAATGTTGACCAATAATGTTGTAAGAAAATACAAAAATAAAATTTCCTGTTGGAAATTTTAAGATAAAGAGAAAATTAATTTATATGGCTGGGCCAAGAACACGACAAATAATAAGGTTTTATTCGTCGCACAGACTGAAGACCATGGCTACACTGGTTTGCTTTCTTTCGTCTTTTTATGTACATCAAACTTACCCAAGCTTCCTCCAATGGAAGGACACAGCAACAATTAAACGTAGCAGGAGAAATCTCAGTAGTTTTACTGAAAATTGAAGTCCCCCAAAAAACCACCTACGGGAACGTTTTCCTTGTCGGCTTCTCTGAAGCAATTTGCATTGCGAGTTGCTGATCACTGTTGTTTGCTTTCCTAAACCAGACTGTCAGGTGACAGGAAGACGATTAGTCACGAAACTGACCGTGTACGTGCCTTTGAAGATGATTAGGTTACAGTGTCAAGAATTAGTTCCTCATACCAAAACCTAGATATACGCTGAGCTAGGGGGGTCATAATTAAGAGTTCTTAACACTAACCATTACACGAACAGCGTCTTTCTGAATTATCCAGGTTTACACTTTTAAATGACCACAGGGTTGAAAAATAAGAAAACTGAAATATTATCCCCAGCTTTTGCTCAGTTTTGAATCTCCCCATCCCCAGGAAATGTGCGAGATAACGGCACTGTTTCACACTGTCATAGGCAAATACACCCACGAACAAATGATTAAGATTCTTACACGTAGTAGCACGTCGTAATGTCACTTCAAAGGACGATTTCGAGGCAAACACTTGCAACATACTATAACAGTTACCCGTATTCACCTAACTTAATAACTCAGTCAAAGGTGTTTCAATGTTTGTAGGTGGCAAAGCACACCACGGCAATGTGCATGACCAGAGGGTCGAGCATTCAAACATTTACAAACAAAAGTTGAAACGAAGAAACAACTCAGGCTAAGAGCGGCACTTGAACCCTGAACCATCGGTTTCTATGTCCCGGCTCCTAAGTAGAAGGAGTAAAACGTGAACCTAAAATCGGTCCACCACATTGTCGTTGTTTGAGCTTGTCCTCGCTACACATAAATTGACCTGAAAAAAGCATTGAATAATGCGGCAAATTTTAACCCTCGGACTACAGGCGCCTTTCTCGATTAACCTACTCCTGTCCCAATCCCGGACCCCCCCCCCCCGGGCCATTTCAGTATGATATAATACACGATTCTTTGCAGGTCAATTATCGAGATAAGTGAATGAATTTACGAATATAACTTCAGTCCACTAGCGCTGAAACGCTTTGATAGGTTACTGCACTGCACGCTCTAGAAGGACTTAGTTCACCAGAATAGAACTGTTCCTCACAAAAGTTTTCCAAGGTTTACTTCCTTACAAGTTTCAGTTTACCTCCCTACTTTCTCACTTCAGCTATTTCCTTACTTACATACTCTCTCACCTAATATTCAGTCTACGACTTCCTTAAAGACTGAATGAGGTGTTGACGGACAGGCGATGAAAAATTCCTACACGTAGACGTTGAAGGACGTCTGACGACAAGGCTCCCCGCAAGGAAGGGATGGGGAGGGGATGGAACCTGTGGGTGAACGAGGGGTAAATATTTCAGTGCAGGAAGCTTGATCGGCGCAAACACTCAGTTACTATTACATCCCCACAGCACTGTTCTTTGTCTGCCTTAGTGATTTCTTTATCAGGGTTTTCAAGGTGGCCGGGGGTCAAAACATCTCTTATGGGACCACAGTGTATCGGGTTAACGGATGAGTAAAACATGAACTTAAAATGTCCACCACATTGACGTTGTTCGACTTTGTCCTACCTACTCTTTTCCCGATCCTAGACCACCCCCGGACCATTTCATTCAAGGTCAATTAACGAGATAAGTGAATGAATGTACGAATATAAGTTCCTTTAACGCTGAAACGCTTTGATTGGTCATTGCACTCATGCATGCTCCAGAAGGACTGACTTAATAAAAACCCAGCAGCATCCTAATATTCTGCAGTTTCGTGACTCTACAGGCTGGATAGAGAATCAAAACCTGCAAAGTCCGATCGCGAGTTACTTTCAAATCATGAACTAAGCATTCGTCCACGAGATCAGGTAAGAAAGATATTTCGTAACTGTAATGTTGTAATAATTTATTTTATTATTCTTATCATTAAACCTCCGCTGCCCCATTTAGTGATTGAATAATGACGCAAAAAAAAAGAAAACTGAAAAACATCACGTAACTGGAAAGAAGGATCGATGGTCAAAACATTCAAATTTGTTTTTCGTCTCGTCTGCAAGTCGTTTCGTTCAGTTTGTGCAGTGGTCTTAAACGTCGCGGAAGCACCCAAAACTAATGAATATCAATACCATTACTAATAAAGTACTGTTAGTAGCACTATTGATCTTCTCCTCCTGCCTCCGCCCCTCACTCTCACGCGCGTTTAAAACCCCCACGTTCGTTCGTTTACGCGCCAGATGATCTTATGAGAGAATAGACGGACTGACTATAACCAAAATGGTTGCTAGTGGGCTGATGTGGAAGGTCCAGGCTAAGTAATTCATATACACTTCCCTCGGATTTTAATAAAGCGTTCAAATTCTTAAAGGTCGCCACGTAACCAAATAAGCTCAAATACGTGACGTTGCAGCTCACCGCAACACAAAATTCCTTGCTTTCTCGTAACTGGTGAGCTTTGAGCTTGGGTTGGCGGTTGGCAGATGACGGATAGAAAAATTTGGAAAATTTTGATGGAAAAGGACGGATTGCAAATTGCGGATAAACAAATTGGAAGGAAGGGTTAACTGATTAGGTGTCCTTTTGTGGTTCCTCTAGTATTCATGGTATTTCGCTCACAAAACCGCCGTTTTTTTGAATTTATTTAGGCCAGCATCAATTTGATCTTCACAAACTTCGACCCGTGGCAAGATCATGCCATTACTTCACCTTTTTTTCTGTTTTTGCTTGTTTTGGCTTATTCATGAGAAGAAGACGTTCCGGCTTTATGATAAGAGGATTACACGAAAGTATTTTAGATGAAAACAGGATAACTACTCGGAACCTGGGTACGATCTTTTACGAAATTTTAGTCAAGAGCGGAATGTCGACCAGCTGTCACGAAACTGCAAAACATTTGCTTTTTTCAAACTCACAAAGGAATGTTCCGATTGCTGAAAACGCAGACACTAGCAAGGTGTACGTAGCAAGGAGCAAAGCCAAAAGCGTGGATTGTCGCGCGCGAGCCTCGCAGTAACGTGGCTTGTGAAGCCTGATATCCCACACTTTACAATAGTTGCATTCACGTGTAACACAACAAATTTCTCGATAATTTCAGTGTCTTAACTAAACAAGCCTTTGCTATAAGAATGATTGTATTCTAAAGAAGAAAACTGCCTAAATCATTCTGAAAAGAAGAGAAAGGCTTCGTAGAAATACTGCGAATAAAATGTCCCACAGATTATCAGCAAATGACCACAAACTAGCAGCAATCAGAGATTAAAGGCCCATTGGCCTTTCCATAATGCAACGCGGGTCCAAAGTAATCCGGTTCCATCGCGCAATGTTCGGCCAATTTTGCTCACCTGTTAGATAAGTACAAAGAAATATATAACATATATTCTACGTGATGTTTCGCCTTGTGATGTGGTAGAAGCCATTTCTGGTCGCGATTGGAACTTTTCCGTGGAGCGATGCCGCCAAAGGCTCGAGGGTGGCAGGCAAGAAACTGCAACCTTCGGGTTTGGCTCACAAATTAGGTCTTTCATGTAAATGAGATAAGTCTGTTAGGTCGTGTATGAGTGCCCCTGTATTTTACAATTTTTTCTCGAATCGTTTTGTTATCTCTTTTTAGTGTACTCGTTTACTGTGAGGTGAGCCCGGGGAGGTGAGTTTTTCAATATCGATACGTGACCAATCGACCAGAACAAAGTATTGTCTGCACGTCAACATATAGATGAAGTACTAGCCTGCAGAGCAGGCGTATTTTGCTGGGCGAGCGATGAATATCCTGGGCGAGCGATGAATAATCTAAGCGATCGTTAAACAAGCGTTCATTTCGTAAAAAACGCCCGCTCTGCAGGCTAATGAAGTACAAAACTTCTCGGCTCACTGGCGGCTTCGTTTTGCTCTGCATTGAAATAAAACTTTCGGTGAAAGTTGAAGGAGGTTTTGCGCGGCTCTGGCCGTCGAAATTTTTTCGATGTGAGTTTCGAAAGTGGCTAAAAACAGCGTCCGCCGGCGGTGCTCATTTGAAATTATGCCCGATGCAGATTAGATGCAACGGACACAAAAGAGCCGACTGGAGGTATGTTTTTTATACAGAAAACTTCACGGCTCGCTGGAGGTTTCAATTTCGTTCGCACCGATCTCAAACTTTCGGTGAAAGTAGGAACAATTTTCCTGCGTCTTTTTAAATCGGAGTTTTGGAGGCGAAAAAAATGTCCTCGGCGAGTGCTACGCGAAGGCGGGTTGAGCGGCCCAAGACAAAGTCCGCAATAGCCGGTTTGACGGGCTTTTGATATCTGACAGGGCTGCTTGTTGAGACTAAAAAAGTACTTACGACCGACATTTTAAACTCAGTGTTCATTTCTTTCTCGAGATGAGAGGTTGTAATTTTTCCTCTCGAGAGATCGCGGCCCATGTCCGGTCGAATCAAAATAAACAATGCGCAGTGCATCACGGTAAGTGCCAATGGGTGCGTTCGACAGCTAACGCTCCCGCTTCCCAAGTGGTAACCAAGGAACCAAGAGCCTTTGCTTTCCGCTGATATGAATGCATGGGTCTTGGGAACGAACCCAAGAATTGCTGTCAAAGTATTATTATTCTAGAAATCTATGAACAGGACTTCGAGATGGTTCTCCATGCACTTGAGCCCATTTTTGTTTCACCAATTTTATTTAACAAATGATTTGTCTGCGGTGAACAAAGTTTCTGCTGACGACAAATGTCCTTGAATATTTGCTGGCAATGTCTTCTGTTCAGTGGAACAGCGAGTACCCAGTCCAGATAAAACACTTGGGTAGGCTCCATAAAAGCTCCAAAACATACACGAACAAAGGGACTGCATGAGAACTAATTTTCCACAAATCTTTGACAAGATCTTCGACATCAGTCTTTTACCCATCTACAAGATCAAATTTCACGTATGACAAATTTTTTGTGACAAATGGAACTGGCATGCCGCTTTAATAAACCAAGATATTCGTAATGTGTAGCCTGCAAAGCAGGCGGTTTTGCGGGGGGAATGATTCGAAAACAGCGATTACGAACGACCGGCCGCCATTTTGAACGCGCGAACAAGGGAGAAACTGGGGAGAGGAAAAAAGAGAAGGGAAGGGGGTGGGGGAGGGGAAAAAGGCGAGAAGAGGGGGGGGGGGGTCTAGCTTCTCCTCCCCAAGCCACTCGCGGCTGCGCCGCTCGCTGTCGCGGCTTCGCCGCTTTTGCTTGTGCGCGCGAAACCCAACAATACCGCCAGCTACGCAGGCTAGTAATGTGAAACTGTTGGCTTTTCTCATCTACACGAACAAATTAGATTTGTCAAAGAAAATTTGCTAGTGTACATGGGGGTTAGGCTCTATTACATTAAAAGTAGACATTTCAATAACAAAATTACGGGAATCATTTAACTAACCGTTCAGTGCAAGTTTGAGCACGAATTTACATCAGCGAATTGGCCACTGATCTGTTTTTAAAATGACCACCAAGGTAAGCAAACAAACATAAAAATTCCAAGCATCACATAAAAGCAATGCCATTGCTTTGTCCATAGCAATATGGAAACATTTTGATACCTCAGTTGACAAATTCGCTCACTTAAGATTTCTCATGTCAAGATAACAGAGCTAGGCTGTTGCGTGACTTGTCGCTTGTCTTAGACTACGAGCGGTCTCCCTAATTTTAGCCTGCGTAGCCGGCGGGATCGTTCGCGCGCGCTAAGTTTTGGCTTGGTAGAGGAGAAGAAGCCGCGCAGAGAATGGGGAGGTTAGGGTTAGGGTTAGCGCGCAAATACAATTCCGCCAGCTACGCAGGCTACCTAATTTTGGCGATGGCGCTTGTGGGGCGGCAATCTCGTCCCCAGAGCCCGCGCGCATTTACGGTCAGCGGGATCGAAATGCCACGGGCTCTGGGATAATCAAAAACCGGATGCCACTTTTTAGGCTTCCGGTTTTTTAAAGCGCATGCTCGACAGTTTGCGAACTGAGCATGCGTTATGGGTCGTGTAAAGACAAAAAAGGCGCGAAATATTACGATGTCCCCTTGTTTTTGGCGCCATTGACATTCACGCGAGACTCGCGTGAAAATGAAAATTATCCCCGCTCGCAGTCTCGCGAAGATGGCCGCACCGGTTTCTATAAATTTATTTCACTTCGCGTTAGAAAATTCAGTTCAGAAAGGAGACCGGACCTCTAATACAAAGAACGCCAATACGAGGCGCTGAAGACTGTTGTTGTTGATGGTAAAGATACCATTTGTGTACTGCCAGGTGAATATGGAAGATCTCTCAGTGACTGGCTGCCTCCATACGTTTGTGACTGACTGTGTGTGTTTTTTAAACAACAGTGGTGAAGAGAAAATTAACTCTTTTATTGTAGCCGTATCCTCATTAAACTTTTTGATAGAAGAACAAATATCAAGCATGAACGTTTTCAAGGGTACTGAAAACGTAGCCATTGTCGAGGAGTTTGAAGTGCCGCCGCAAATTTTATTTCACATCTTACGGCCCTTTACAAAATTAAAAAATTTTCAGCGACATCTTGAAAGAAAACGATAGTCATGGACGAGGTTCTTTAGCAGTCGAATAGTGTGTAAGCTTACTAATTTGAAAAGTCTAATTGAGCAAGAAATCAACCTTAAAAAAACTTGACCTTGTTTTTAGCGCGCGGCATATACGCGTAAAAATTAGCTTAAATTTTTTTACAGAGTGCGACTGCTTATTTATTAAGGAAGACACAGAGCAAATCAACTGTACTGATGCTATTAAACGGTCTTGGACAAAGTAGAGCGGTCATTTATTTATGAAACGTGCCTGAGCAGGCGTTGTGTTATGTTCGCCTTTCGACTGTGCTGGTGTTGTGTTTTCTCCACCACTACGTCGGTAAATATTTTACTACGGTATAAGTTTTGTACGGAAAGCTCGTTTGCCGAAATACTAAAACACTACATAGAATAAACACAAAAAAATGACTTAGGTACAATTTATTAACGAGTATCACAGGTCTATAAATAATTCAACTCAATGAATCAAGGCAAACTGAACAGCCACTTTTTAGTACAGCTAGAAACATTAAAAATCTATCACAATCAAGGATGGACGATTTCTTACACAGACAATCAAAGTTGAGAGTGAAAACAATTTAATCTTAATACTGGAGAAAGACCTTTTACCTACACTCGACGAGGTTTATCAGTCTTGCCAGCTGCAAACTGTCAAAGCTTACAAATACGACAGCTACGATGTCCTGCAAAAATAAACAGGATCGCTGTTCTCGTTGTTTTTGTCATTCTGTCCGGTCGCGGCAACAGTTTTTGCACCACTTAATTCAAGAATCCAATCTACCATTCACTTTTCAGCTACAGTGAGATTATCGGCTCCAGTTCAACAAAATAAGCTTAAGCTTAAATTCTGTCTTCTGTTCCATCAAACTTGCACATGGCTCCGCGGAGTGAACGGATTTTTAAAACAAAGCCACTTATTTTAACTTCTCAGTACGGCTGCACTGGAAAGACTGCCAGCTTCCATCCTCTTTAGACAATGTTGAGAACAATTTTCAAGCCATCAGTGTCCATGAACCATACTTTAGAGCTGGAAATTAGAGGAATTAATCCAAAAATTTTACTCTTTCTTCAACCGTCGCGTCGTCTATCTTGCAGCAGGTATTCATTCAGCTTTCTCAAGAACCGCTGCAACATATCACACATACCATTCACTTTTCAGCTACAATGAGATTATCGGCTCCAGTTCAACAAAATAAGCTTAAGCTTAAATTCTGTCTTCTGTTCCATCAAACTTGCACATGGCTCCGCGGAGTGAACGGATTTTTAAAACAAAGCCGCTTATTTTAACTTCTCAGTACGGCTGCACTGGAAAGACTGCCAGCTTCCATCCTCTTTAGACAATGTTGAGAACAATTTTCAAGCCATCAGTGTCCATGAACCATACTTTAGAGCTGGAAATTAGAGGAATTAATCCAAAAATTGTACTCCTTCTTCAACCGTCGCGTCGTCTATCTTGCAGCAGGTATTCATTCAGCTTTCTCAAGAACCGCTGCAACATATCACAAGGTTTTGGCGCCTTTTTCGTTTTAATCATGTGATCGACACCAGTTAGCTTTTTGCGTCTTCTCTAACATGAATTTGAATTTGACTGTATTTCGATTCTTTGTTAGTTTGCATCGCCCATTTTCAGATTTCTTTCCCATTGTCCGTCTCTGACGTGATCGAAAACGTCCAGCAAAAGCATTCTAAGTACTTTTATTTCCTGTTTTGACACTTCTTTCTCGTAGACTTCCGGTAAAAAATAGTAGCCAATCAGATTTCGATTCGCCAGCATTTTGACACTGATTATCCCAGAGGTCTTGCATCCTTGGTGCTGACCAAAAGGAATGCAGCCTCTGGGAACGAGATTGGTGGGGCGGGCGAAATACACACGCGTGCGCGCCAGCGCGAAATTTCGCTGTCTAAGAAACACAGGACACCCAGCACAAGATGAGGCTCGCGTTCCTCTTCGTCCAACGCCATTAAAAGCGTGAAACAAACAAGAGCATTGCCAGGTTCCGTACGTAACAGGCAGCAATTCCATGTCAATGGGAACCTCAAGTCTCTTGATTTAAACCTGGCAAAACAACGTGGACATTCGTGAGGTGCGGACGTACAAGGCTCGCGCGCGACTAACCAGGACGCTGCAGATGTACTTCTTGGGGTCAACGCTGAGTGGTGCTGGGATGGTTTCTACCGAATGCGAATGTGTATGTTTTTATTGTCTTTTGTTTTTTTACTTCAAAAAAAGTTTCGTTGTCTATTGGTAGGTTTTCTGACAAACTCACAACGAGAGTCGTGTTCAAGTTCAAGAACGATTATCTCTATGATGATCCGATTATCCTCCAGTTTTCTTTTGGTAATCTGGCCTCCCTCCCTATGCCCTCTCGCCTTTCCCTTTGGCTGTGAGGCGTTTGTTTGTTTTTCGATTTCGATTTCCTTTTGATTGCCACGAAGTGACTCTGAGGTACTCAGACAGCTTCGTTTTTAAGACCAGTCGGCTTTGATTGTGTGTGGCTGCCGTGTGAGTTTGGCTTTCAATAGGATATAGGATTAGCTCAGATTTTATCAAGGAAATAGTGTTTCACAGCCAGTTTTAATTCTTCCGCTTACACCATTACAGGAAATAAACGCTTTTGTTAATTAAGGCATTTGAAATTGATATAATTAAATTAACGTAAATTGAAAGGTGAAACAGATTAGAATAAAGCAAACAATGAGAAGGAGAAGACAAAATTTTCAGTCGATCAAAATGAACGCGAGTGCATGGGAGATCTCATATTCTATTGAAGAAAAGTATGTTGCGTCTGTTTTGTTTGAATACAATGAATTGTACGTTTAAAAAACAATTTAGCCTGCGAGCAGGCTCTCGTTTGGGTTTTATGCGCAAGATGCGAGACGCGAGTGGCGAAGCCACGAGACGAGCGGCGAAGCCGCGAGAGCGTGGGGTGAGGTAGGCGGGGCTGGGCCACCTCACCCCACGCTCTCGCGGCTTCACCGCTCGTCTCGTGGCTTCGCCACTCGCGTCTCGCATCTCGCGCATAAAACCCAAACGAGAGCCTGCTCGCAGGCTAAAAACAATTCTGAGGGCAAGAACGCTCTTGACAAACCTACGAACCATTTTATAAGTCAAATTTTCGGCAAGTAAGCGTCAACAGATTTCTGTCAGTTTTGGTATTGTTAATAATTCCAACGTCTCTACGTTTCAGGGTAAACGAGATAAACGATTAAGAAATACATGTGCTATTTAAAAACCTATATTTTTTAGGAAGACGCGAAAACATTTTCACCAAACGAATGTGGTCTTTTTTCCAATTAAGCTCAGGATAATACGTTCTAAGATTTCAAGGTTTACTGCAAGCAAGTTTCCACAAACCTGAACAAGGCGGCTGGATAGATATTGCTGCATGCACAGTTGATTGCTAAATTTTGGCTTTAGGATAGTTTGCTTCTGTATTTGCCTCAGCTGCTGCAAGAACACTAGCGTAATGCTCAATTCGCACAATTTGACAGCTTGATAAAACTTTGCTGGAAAATCGGAAAAGATTGAAAATTCTCAGTAAAACCTACAAGAAAATGATCGTGGACAGCATGTTTGTTTACCTTGGTAATTGTCTATGGTGGTGTAATTCAAATTCAAACTTGAAAGGTATCACCACCTATAAGTTCAATTGAACCAATCGAATTTCGTAATTCGCCTTAATTTCATGGAACAATAATTTCCTGTGATAAGGTATTTAAGTGGAGAGGGCGGGAAAAGGGAAGGGTTCTAACTTTTGGGACTCAAATTTGAATAGGGCGAAACGTTTTACTATTGTAAACGAGGTGAGGGCCTTGAGTCCTATGCCAAAGATTTTCCAAATTCAGAAGCCGTTCCCCTCCCAATACTGAAATAATGACCAGCCACTTATTGGACGTTTCCTTCTTTAATCCATATTCAGCCTAAACACTTGCTTTGAACCCGCACAGGACATTACGTGACGGGCAGCACATGTAATTCCGACTAGAACTTACTTTATATTTGGCAGTCCATATGGGACTAATATGGGTAACATGGGTAAACAACGTTCAGTCTGCCAGTTCTTTGTACGTCAGAAGGACACAAGACGCATTATGCGTCCAAACAAACTATCGTGCACTAGCTCATCTCAAAAAACAGACACAAGTACACACTAAGCTGCTGGACGCAACGTTTGCCTTGAACATTCTGTGTGAAATTTAGGCTATTTATGTTAAATGACAAGGCTACTTTAATGAACCCTTTTTCGATAGAGAGTTGGTTTGGCAGCAATAATATAAATAAAAGGCACAACAAGAGAGTAATGGGCAAAATTTGGGTGGCAGGGAAGCGCACTACTCTAGGGGTTGGGGGACCAGGAGAGGAGCTCTCCTGGGGGGAGACAAGATGGGGCGGTACCGGGGGTAACCACCCTGGACAGAGGTCCTGATCAGTCTCCAGTAGGGTGAGGCCCATATCCCCTAGTCACTGGGAACTAAGGGGAACCAGGAAGGGGCCCTCCTGGGTGGAGTACAGATCAGGTGGGACCGGGGGTACCTACCCTGGGATGGATATTTTTCCGGACCTGTCTCCAGGACGCCAGGGGCTAAGCCTTATTGTGGGGTAAAGTGCAGCCAAGGGTTGCACTTCCCTGCCACCGTTGTTTATTTGAAGGCAGGACAGGAAAACTATGTTACAGGGCCACTCAGATTATGTTAAGGTAATATTCGGTATAAAAACGATATATATAGAAATTGGTGTCACTTGAACAATATAAAGTACTTATGCATACTAAGGAAATAAAAAGTTAGAGTAAATAAGAGTCCAAAGTCTTTTTCACTGTGAACCTATGTATAGATGAATTGCTTTTCATGTGTACCTTTGGAAGTTTTGGAAGTAGCAATTATAAGTGTCAGCAGCCTATTAAAGGTTGTTGCTGTTTTTTTTTAAGTAACAATACATAAAGAGATGTTACATTTAAAGCTCCTTTGATAATGGCTGTAGAGGGCCATACCTATGTCTTTGTACACTGTTAGCTGTCACCCTCTGAAAATAATGTATATTTATAACCGAGCAAGACAAAGGTTCCACACAGAAAGGGGGGGGGGGGAGGGAAAAACAGTTGTGACAGAAGCAAAGCCCTGAAGGAATAGGCTGAGAATGGCGGTGGATATCGTTTTTAGGGGAGCACATGTGCATGATGAACATGTGATAACGTGAATGGAACCTTTGTAGAACCTAGTAATTGCACGGTAAATTACTGTGGACTTTGCCTAGGAATAACGGTGCATTGTAATACAGACAGGTAGCAATTGTTGCTGTTATTCTTGCACTTTGGACTGGATGTCTACAGTTACTTAACAATACAGGGGCTCATTGAAACGATTGGCATTGTTTGACATAGAATAAAGGTACTTTGAAATGAGTACTGTAGCACCTCTGTGTACAGATTGGGCATAGAAGATCTCAAGGTTCATTAACCTCAGTTTATACGGTAATAAACGTGAACTATGTTAACTTGTTTTCGACGTCCACGCGGCACTTTCCTGGCGCGAGAATCCTTCTACCTTTGCGCTTAACAGTAGAATGTACAAAACGTCATGAGAAACTTACCCCAGGAACCCGAACTAAAGTGTTAACGTAGACAAATATTTCGTTTTTCTCTTGTAAACGCTTTCTGCATTTTGTAAAGAATTATGAAAAGTTGGTTCGCCCGGGGTAACTCTGATAGGAGGCTGGTCCTTCTACATCACCCTTAGAAATTGCAAAAGTATTTTTTTTTATTTGAACTGAGGTCCTACTGAACACTCAATTTGAAAAACAAAATGCCATTTCGGCCGATGTACATAGTATTACATCAGTGAAAGGGTTACACGAGAGTTTACATCTAATTGCTATAGTCTGATAGCAAATGAAATTGAGTGAACGTTTCATTTGTTTCAAAGGTGAATCCATTACAGATTGGCAAAAATGGAGACTTCTGAGATGGAGTTCACAGGAAGAAGCTACAGGTCAGTGGGCTTTAAGAGACATCTCTTCTCCTTGTGCTCGAGTCTCATAAATACGTACAGGATTTCTACTTTACTTCTGATTTCGTTTTACTAAAATCGGCAGGAGGATCAGTGGGCCACAAGAAGCTGAAGTACTTGTATTCCTATACATGATTAATTCCTAAATCACTAAAAATCGTTGTCCCGAGCGGTGGTTTTACACTGTAAGAGGATTTAATTCTTCAACTCCAGGCTTCAGGTATCATTTTTTGGCCTTTTATCGTCAAAAAATGCCATTGTTGCGCAGAGTTAGTTAAATCATTCACTGCGAGTGAGGACGAAACGTGGCAAGATTTTCAAATATTCATCTCATCAAGGCCACCAAATCATGATGGAAATTCACGATATTTTAGCTTTTAGAAAAGGTACTAAATCAAACAAATCACCTACAAAAACACAGGAAGATATGTTTAATTAAGAAAACGACTCTACAGCTGACTCTATTTTTTCATGGTCTACACTTCGTCCAACATGATGTTTGTCACACAGAACGTTTGGTGAGTAAACGGGCAAACAATGTTTGACCAAACATGGGACAAAGGGAGCCCACGTAACGCCTTTTGCCTCTCACCCGCTGAAAATAGTAGTTACCACGTCACCCAAATTCCGTTTCTGATTGGTTGCTTTTCTCCGCTCGCGCAAGCCTTGTTGGTCAAAGAGGTGACTAAACGACCAAACATTTGTTGGTAACGCAAACAGGGAAAACTGTTTTAAAAATGCAAAGTCATAAAATGTTCATAAAAGTGGAACAACAGGGCGCAGGCGAGTTGTTTCATTGCTAAGTATTGAACATTTTATTGCGTCATTTTTGTGGTCCAAAAGGATGTACACCAGAAAAAAGTCATTTTGTTTCATAGAACAACAAAGACAATTGCAAGCAAACAAGGCTTTCAACTTTTAAGAAAAGGCGCCCTTAACAAAAAATACAACTCCGCATAAATTTAGCGCTCAACAACACAATGTAAAAATTTTGTAGGAAGTTGTTGCCATGCTTTGAAATTTTTAAACATTTGTAACCGAAAGCAAAATTTAACAAACTCCGAACTGTGGCTTGAAACAGAAGGAAAAACAAACACTCGCCAAAGCTTTCACTTAGCAAATTTCAATGAATGGGTCACGACTTCACAACCGCATTCAAATACGCACAGCAAACTTGTTTAAATGAAAAGAAACTTCGGAAACAATTTTCTAGTTAAAGCTAACCTTTACTCCATTCAAAGAAGTGTTCAAGTCCACTGAACTACTTCTCTGAGCTCGTGGAAATTCAACTTTCATTTCTTTCGTGGGGCCGATCGGTTACAGCTGATTCCCACCATTCAAAAATTTTCGCTGTTCGTCAAACTACCACAAATAGCATTTTCCTTTTGTCTCACAGCTGATATTAGGCAGGTTTATTCGATTGAAAATTAAATTTCACTGATTAAGGATTCATGATCTCCTCATTGATTATTTCCATGTTATTGCTGCATTTCTGTCACTCAAATTCTGTACAACCGGCGGTGCACTTAACAAATCAGACTGAAACATAGGCTTCAGACTTTCCTTGCCAGTGGAAATATAGAAACATAAAAGCAATATTATTTATGGCAATATAGAAATTTATATATCAGAGAAATATAGTGCCAGGAGACATCGCACGTAATGACCAGAATGCTAGAATGCTCTAAATTCAGGCATACTTTCTTACTGAGACCACTATCGGGTTTAAGAAATGTGAATCAAGTAGAAGGTTAGTGACAATGGGTAGAATAATCAAACCGAATTAGATCGATGCCAAAAGACTGAAAATAAGAGGCCAAATTCGATGCACTTAGTAATAAGTCTCCGACATAAAATACAAATGTACGCACGAAGATACAAACTAGAGCGACGAGGTATTTAAATTCCTTTTGGCAATATTTAAATTCCGTATTCTGTGTACAACTTCAACAGGCTTTCCGCCAAGAAGCGAAAACCAAAAACGCAAACAATAAGAAGACTTACCGCAGGCTTGGTCATATGCCTTCACTTTGTCCTCATCAAATACCAGATGTTATTGGAAAAGATAAGCAAGCTGATAGTGAAACATCCAAGCAAGATAATTAGCACCATGCTCCTTGTATCGGCTCTAAGCTGTCTAGGATTCCTGACCATGCGTCCCCCAAATCTACAAGAGGAATTCTTTGTTTCAGACGACAGTCGTGTAACTAAGGATTTGAAGACAGCAGGGAAATATTTTCCTTCAATTCGGTCGCGGCGCGAGGAGGTGATCTTAAGTCCAATGGCAAAAAGTGGCAATAACGTGCTCTCAAGCGCTTGTTTAAAAGATGCATTGCTCGTGCATAAAACAGTGGTAACCCTAAACAATTACCAAGACATCTGCATGGTAGCGAGAAATGAACGGCATTTACAGAATATCTCATGCATGATGACCAACCCATTAGAAGTGTGCGATTTGAAAGAGAAGAACCATGAACATTGTCTGGAGGCTATTGTGCGGGAGTGGAAAAACACCAGCTCAACTTTATCAGATGGTCGGACGTTCAAGTTTAATCAACAACTGTTTATGAATGGCTTTAAACCAGACAACAAAAGTGCGGAAAAAGGAAACATCTCTGCAAGAGCTATCAGACTGATCTACTACTTGAAGAACCCAGCAGAAAGCGACCCATCCAGACAGAAAATACTCTCATGGGAAGCATCATTCCTTGAAGAAATGGAAGAGCTTCGTTCAAAGATGACATGTGCATCGCTGTACTTCACGTCTTCTCTGACCCGTGAAAGTGTTGCTGCCCTTCTTTTTTCTGTTAACAGCTCGGCAATTGTTCTTACTTTTGCAGTCCTTTTTTGTACTTGCGTCTTTCTTGTCACCTGTACCCTGGCGAGTTTTCGTCCCTTAACTCTTTTCCTTGGCTTCCTGATGTCGGTATGTGTTGCCATAGGTTTGGTGTCATCAGTGAGTATTAGCTGTATGGCTTCTGTTAATATCTGGCAGTCCAACTGGATACTCGTAATTCTTATATACTGCAAAGGAGCTATGGATGCATTGATCTTAATTAAAGACATGCACAAACAAAGGCATATGCCGTCTGTTGAGCACCGGATTGCAAATTGTATGACTAAATCTGGCATGGCCCTCACAACATCCAACCTAATCTCCATTGTGGTGTTTGGTTTTGCGCTCATGTCTTCTTTCCCAGTTTTCAGAGAATTTACTTTGGTAGCTCTGATTAATGTTCTGTATCATTATCTCTTCTTTCTGATTCTTTTCATGGCCTGTTTATTTGTTTGTCTAAAGAAATACAAATATGAGGAAATCTCGTGTCACCCTGTTGCTGACTCTGTTGTTGAAACTGGCCCGTCAAGAGAAAATAAGCAAGAGGATGAGTCCACCTGTTGTCCCCTGGTGCGAATTTATGGAAAGATCATTTGCAATAAATTAGGCTCTGTCGTTACCTTGATTTTGTTCGTAAGTGTTGTTGCTTGTAGCGCGTATTTGGCATTGAGATCAAATCAAACGTTTGACAGCCCATTGAAGACGAGTCCAATGACCGAGGCAGCAAAATTCACGAACGAGGAAAGGAAACTTTTTGAAAACGAAAATCTGGTCAAAATAGTGTTTTCCGGCAAGCTGAACTACAGCAACCAGGAACTACAACAGAAGCTGCATAACTTTGGAAAAACCTTAAGCAGTGCCCCGTACAGCCAGCGCCCTGTTGACAGCTGGATCAGCCGTTTGGAAGAATGGGCCAAGCTGCAAAGCTTTACCTGCACAGGACCACTATTTGAAAAATGTTTACTAAACTTTCTTAAGGATCCTAAAAACTCTTTCGTCCGTGAGGATATGAATTTCACGTTGCAAAACGACACTTTGAATTTGGTTGCAAGTTACTTTCATCTCTACATGATCTCGTCCGACGAATTTCATTTAAAGAAAAGATACTTAAAATCCCTTCAAAGTGACACAACCGACTTTAAAGAAGAAACGCAACACATACAAGTGTCGATTGCCTCACATTTTCTCGAAGAGACAGAACAGTTAATAACAGTGAAGAAAGAATGCATCTGGTTCGCTATTATAGCAGGAATTGCCACCACAGTTCTTTCTCTAATCTTGACGGCCAACCCTCGTCTAACAGTCGTCCTAGCAGTTGGATTTGTTGTTCAGGTCCTCGAATTAATAGCCCTGCTAAATCTGTGGGACATACCGTTAAACTACGCAAGCGTCATCTCCCTTGCTCTCGGCTTCATTATTTCAGTGAACTTCAGCGTACAAATGAGCCAAATCCGAGCTTTGTCAGTAGATACTACTGTACGAAAGCGAACACTGGATGCTCTGAATTCTGTAGGAACAGCCATATTATCTGGTGGGATATTAGCCATCCTGAGCTCTATAGGACTTGGCTTCATATTTCCAAACTTGTCCCTAATTTTTCTCTGGGTGCTGCCCTTTCATTTTGCACTGGGTGTGTTTCATTCAATAGCCTTCATTCCTTCTGCCTTATTGCTCACAAGTAAACCAATGGAGGCCTGCGCTCAAGCAATCGCACCATCCTTCCAACAGCCTGAACAACAATTTGAACTGAGGGAGCATCAAAGAGCAAACCAGAAAATTTCTTGTAAAGATAGCTTACAAAAGTCAAGACCGTCTGGTGTTGCTATCTTGGGAGTAAGCTGCAGATTCCCAAACGCCCCAAACAAGGAGTTGTTTTGGGATATGCTCTCTAAAGGAAAATGTGGTTTCCAACAGGACTACCCAGCAAATCGACCAAGTGAGCACAGCAACTACCACATGTTGTACAACCCAAAACGTTTCACACCAGGACGCCTTTGCGCTCTTGGAGGTGCATATCTCGACAACATTCGAGATTTTGATGCTGAGTTTTTCAACATCTCTCCCCAAGAGGCAAAAGCCATGGATCCCCAGCAAAGAATTCTCCTTCAAATAGCCTATGAAGCCATAGAAGATGCAGGATTACGCTTGGAAGATCTCCAGAAGGGAAACACTGGTGTCTTTGTTGGAGCCATGAACTTGGACTATAGTAGTCGCGTGATGCAACCCGAAAATCGCAACAACCTTGACCAGTTTTACTCCACGGGTGTTACAGCCTCTATTTTGGCAAACAGGATCTCATTCTGTCTCAATCTAACAGGTCCCAGTCTTACTGTTGACACTGCTTGTTCTTCTTCACTGGTTGCTCTTAGGATCGCCTCTGAGTGTCTTCACAGTGGAGAATGTGATGTGGCAATTGTGTGCGCACCAAACATCATCTTAGATCCTTCTGTGCAGATCATCTTCAGTGTAGGCGGGTTGCTAGCACCAGATGGACGATGCAAATCTTTTGATGTATCAGGAGACGGATATGGAAGGGGAGAAGGGTTTGCAGCAGTAATACTGAAGCTCACAAATGATGCTGTCATGGACAGGGATGACATATATTGTGACATCATTGCATGCGGCATGAACAATGACGGTCAAAGTGCAGTACCAATTACAGCGCCCAGCGCAAAGACACAGGCAGAACTCTCCCAGCGAGTCCTAGAGGAATCTGGATTGGACGCCGAAGATATTGAATACCTCGAGGCTCATGGAACGGGAACCGCCATTGGAGATGTAGTTGAAATGAAGTCAGTTGCCAAGACATATTGCAGCAATGCATCTGGAAATGGCCGGGTTCTCCGAGTGGGCTCTGTGAAATCCAATTTAAATCATACAGAATCAGCATCCGGGCTGGCTGGTCTCATAAAGGTTGCACTGATGCTCAAGAACAATACATTAGTTCCAACTGTAAGCGTCAACACCTTGAATCCAAAATTAAAACTTTCTGAGAAAGGAATTAAAGTACAAGATGTCTGCGAGCCCTGGCCGAAGCAAGATGGAAGTCCACGTATTGCAGCCATTAACTCGTTTGGATATGGTGGAACAAATGTCCATGCAATATTGCAAGAGTACCAAGAGGTAAACAGCATTGCACATAGAGAAAGTTCAAGGAAAAACCATGTTCTTACCCTTTCCGCACACTCAGAAAACGCACTTCACGACATGGCAAAACAACACGCAAAGTGGCTCAAGGACAACGCTGAGTACGAGAACGCAAAGAGTGACATCTGTTGGTCTCTAAATACACGACGCAGTCAGCATCCCCACCGCTTGGCAGTGGTGTTCGAGTCACTGCAGGGTGCAGCTAATTTGCTGGAACAGTTTGGAGAACGCAAGACAGGATGGGAAGACCATGTATCTCAAGGCAGGGCCATGAGAGAGCACACAAAGGCTGTTTTTGTCTTTGGTGGCCAAGGAGCAAACTGGAATGGCATGGGAAGACAGCTAATCCACTGTGAACCCCTCTTTAGAGATACCATCAGCGAAGTAAGCAGAGTGATTCAAGGCCTGGGAGAAATGTGGTCACTGGAAAATGAGCTGCTATACCAAGAAAACAACTCAAACCTATTGGGAAACCTCGTAGGTCAACCTGCAACGTTTGCTCTTCAATATGCCACCGCCAAATTGCTGGAAAGTTGGGGTATCGTTCCTGCAGCCGTTATTGGTCACAGCCTAGGCGAGATTACTGCGAGTTGCGTGACAGGTGCTCTAACACTCGAAGAGGCCATCAGGATCATTCTACTTCGCTCGAGATGTCACGAGCTTTGTTCAAGTGATGGGTGCATGGCAGCGCTAGGAATGTCAGAGGAAGATGCAACCCAACTTATCATTCAACTCAGACTGGAGAACAGCATTAGTATTGCAGCAATTAATGATGAAAAGAACGTAACTATCTCAGGTGACAAGCTGTCAATAGAATGTGTACAAAATCATCTCAAGTTGAACAACATGCAGGTCTTCTGGAAGAAACTCTCCACTGCAAGGGCTTTCCACAGCTTTCAAGTAGAAATGGTCAAGGACCTATTTCAGTCACAAATAAAATCCCTCCATCTACATCCTCAAGCAACAACAATCCCCATGTACTCGACCGTTACGGGCGATGTCGTCTCTGGTACAACAATGGATGAAAATTACTGGTGGCGCAATTTTCGTCAGCCAGTCCAATTTTGCAAGGCTGTACAAAACGTCCAAAGGGACAACCACACGCTGTTAATTGAGATAAGCGCCCAACCCAGCCTTGGTCACTACATTAAAAGGATATCACAGCAGGAGAGCCACCCATCTCAGTCTACCAATGTTGTGTATGTGCCCACTCATCCCCGCAAGTCAGTGGATGACCAACATATAGCGTTCCTCCACAACACTGTCAGCAAGCTGTACACTATGGGGTACTCTGTAGACTGGGACCGTGTGCAGGGAGAGGAAAGCGTTGACGCTCGCTTCATTCGGACACCAACATACCCATGGCAAAAGAAAGATTACTGGTACGTACAAGACGAGCCGACTAAACTCGAGGAAAGATTCCAGCTTCACAGGCATGCATTTCTCACAAATGTAAAACCAACTAGCAGTTTCACGGGCTTACAGTGTTGGGAGGTAGAGGTGGATCTTTATCAATATCCTACCTTAAGAGACCATGCTCTGACGCACGGAGGTCCTGTTTTGCCAGGTTCTGCATGCATTGAAATGGCAATTGCCATGACGGTGGAAAAGTTCTGTTGTGATGAAGTTGAAGTTAAAAATATCCAGTTCGCTAACATCCTTACCATACCTGAGAACCAAGTACGATTGTTAAGACTCCAGCTTCAAGATGGCAAAGAAGTCGACACGGCAGAATTTCAGGTGAAAACCATTCCTGGAGATGGCTCAGAAATACTACTTGCCAGGGGTGAGGTCACCGCTGTTCTTGGTGAAGGAAGAATGCGAAGAAATCCTGAACAAGGTATTAAAACTGTCAAGTTTGCTTTGATCCTGTGAATGAGTTCATTTTTAATGACGCGGTGTAGAGGGTAAAATACTGAACCTAACTGTTTTTGTTATTTTTAGGTTCCTTGAGGTCGACTCAAACCACCACTGAAACAGACAACTTTAAGGACATTATAACCAGAATGAAGCCAGTGGCGCTTACTGAGTTCAGACGCTTGACGGAGAAATATGGCTTCAATTTTGGCCCGTCCTTCTCCTTGATAAAGATGATATGGAGAGGCCATGAAGAAGCATTTTGCATCATTGAAATTGAGCGAGAAGAGGTGAAGAGTGAAATGGCCAGATACATACTACACCCTGCCTTCTTGGATGCCTGCTTCCAGACATCAGCAGCAGTCGAGGAAGAGGATACTGGTGAAACAAAACCAACCACATTCCCAGTTCGCATTAAGAGACTGTTGCTTTTGAATCGAAACGTCCCCCAAAGAACATTCTGCCACGTCTCCAAGAATTCGCGTGGAAATTGGGTAACCTATAACATAGACCTGATGGATTCACAAGGAACCATTCTACTCACGGTCGAAGGCTTCCAATCAACAGAGATTAGCACCCTTATTCGGTCACAGAAGCTTGACAACATAGCGTATGAGACCAAATGGGTGGAGTCCGCGATTGAATCCTCGCAGCCCCAGTTAAACACAGAAACCCTTGTAAGAATTGTCTTGAAAGATTCTCAAGGAATTGGTCAATCGTTTTGCGATCAGCTTAAGACGAAGACCCCAGATGCCTTCTTTATACCTGTGGATGTCCCTGTCACGAACGACGACTTTCAAGAGACTCTCCAAAAAGAAATTTGTTCAGCAATGTCCTCAATAGCCACCTCGCACAGAAACGTTCAGTTTGTCAACTTCCTTCCAGTAGATGCTGGCGTTTTGCCAGAATCATATGAGTCAGTGGATAACTCACAAATTCTCTCATTTGTCAGCTCTGTTCAAATTGTGCAGACCATTCTTAACCGAAACATCGAAAGCCCTCATTTAGTCATAGTTTCAAGAAACTCCCAAATAGTTACTGCAGACAAAGAAACGACCTGCTTTCCATGGGCGTCTTCCGTTTTGGGGCTCCGTAGGACAGCTTCCCTTGAACATCCAAACATCAGATGTACAACTGTTGACATTAGCGACGACCCTATTGACGTTGAGTTGCTAACACAAGAGGTTTACGCTGCAACTCAGGAGGATGAGATTGCATTCCGTGGAGGAAAACGTTTTGTTAATCGGATTACAAGGATGGACAAGTCCTCAAGTCATGCCACTACACCATACAAAAGAGATACCAGCCAATCAGTGTACATCACTCTTCACCCCAAAACGCACGAAGTTTGTTTCAGGAAAAACACCTGGCCAAGTCTTTCAGATGAACAACTTCAAGTAAATGTGGTATGCACTTGGATTGCTGATGGAGACATAAACAACGTCTTCAGTGAGCCCCACTTTGTCGGTTTCAGTGGTCGTGTTTGTCAAGCTGCAACAGAGGCAACAGGCATTTTGATTGGAGATGAAGTTTGTGGGATGGCAAAGGTTTCAAAAGTTGGCAATCAATTTCAAGTAAATTCGAACCAGATTATTCACAAACCTGAAGATATGAGTGACCCACAAGCAGCCAATCTTCCGGCTAGCCTGGCAACTGCGTTTTATGTCATCAAAAAGTCTCTCGAAGAACAGAAAAATCTGCGCCTTCTTGTAGATGAGACAAACCGTGGTCTCGGAATGGTTACAATACTAGTAGCCAAGGCTTTGGGTCATACCGTGATTAATGCTCCTCAGGGACCAAAGAACACCATCTGTCCCGAAATGGGAAATGGGTCGGTGCATGCAAAAGGTGTTGACCAGACCTCTGAAATTGATGCAGCCATATTTTTCCACAAGCCCAAACCCAAGAGCCTGCAAAAAACGTGTCAGCTACTCAAAGAAGGGGGGAAGCTTGTAATATTCAAAGAAGATATCAAAGGCTCAATTACTATCCCTGCCGGCAAAAAGATCATATGCGAAAGGATCAGTTTTACAGAAATTCTCCAGAGTCCGAACACTTTTGAGAAGGTCTGGACTTCTGCTCTGCTGCTGGTGCAATCTTCTGGCCTCATGGACAATGTGCTACAAATAACCCAAGCCCAGGTAAACGTCTTCCAACAAATACATGACGCTAAAGGAAAAAGCTCTCAGCTCCTGCCCAACCACTTCAAGATGACTACCCAAGGTTTTGTTTCCCTTTCATTTAGCAAAAATGGCGAGTGGTCAGGAAGTTCCACAGAAGTTCTGATGCCTGGCGTAGACCAAGAAGGATTGAAAGCTGACCGTACGTACATAGTAGTGGGCGGCATTCGTGGATTTGGCTTTGAAGTTGCGAGGTGGATGGCTGACTCTGGTGCCAAGACCATTGTTCTTGTCGCTCGCTCTACACCAACAGAGGCAAAACTTTCTGAAGTTTCTCAGCTGATGAACTCGACAGGAGCCAATATCATCCTGCACCAAGCAGATGCTTCAAGTTCAGTCTGTATGGCGGCCTTGGAACAAAGACTAAAGACCCTTCCAAACGTCGCAGGGATTGTGCACACAGCGATGGTTCTGAGGGATGAGCTCATTCCAAACCTGAAGACTGCCAACTTTAGGGAGGTTGCAGCACCCAAAATAAAAGGTAATGAAATACAGAAGACAATAATTCTCTTCAAATAAATTTAGTTATTTGTCCTACAGCTTGTTAAGATGAAATCCTTTAACTGAAATAACCTTTATAAGAAAAACGTTGCTGATATATTTCTCGTAAAGCTTACGGGAAATTTGTTTCTTGTGACCTAAATGATAAATTGGTCTTGAGGAAAGATTACACCTTTCTGTTCTACAGGGGCATTCTTACTACACGAGATGAGCTTAAATATGGACCTCGACTTCTTTGTTCTGTTCTCATCAATTGCATCGCTACTTGGTAATCCAGGCCAAGCTTCTTACGCGGCAGCGAATGCTTTCTTGGATGAACTGGCACAGTATCGCCGGCATGTACTTGGCCTCCCTGCAGTATCCATCAACTGGGGTCCAATCAAAGGAGTTGGGGTTCTGCAACGTGAAGAAGCCATTGCTGAGCACCTTTCAAGGGCAGGTTATTTTCTGCTTCCTGCATCACAAGGTAAAAGCATAAAAGTTGTACTGTTCAGAAATGACCAGTGGTCAAATAAACAGGTGATGAACAATATCAACACTAATTCGAGATTAAAAATTAACCCGGGTTTCTATTTTCTCTTGTTTTTAAAAAAGCATTTTCACTGCCGAACTCAAGGTGCGGATTGAAAGATACAAAGGTCACAATAGAAGACGAGAATCTAAATACATAAAATTAACTACAATTAGTTGAATTCAAAGTTGACACTAATCTGGTTTATTGTGTGGCATGAAATTTTTGCGGATTGACGATTTTCTGTGTTTCTGACAGTAAGGAAAATTTTAGACCTCAGACCTTACCACTGGGAACAAATTTTCGTGGATTTTGGGAAATTTCTCTCCGGTATCAGTGATGTACGAAACTTGTATATAGCCACAAGGGACGTAATACGATCGTTCTACTTTACTTTTTTACTGTACTCACGTCGTGAGTCGTCGATTGTGACTAAAAGCTACCGAAAAGTGTGACGTAGTACGCCATCTGGGCTGGAAGAAACACGCCGTCAACCACGGTTTGTTCTTTAGTAAGAGAGATTATCGTTATCAAATTTACCTAGGGACCGCAGAGATTATTCGTTATGTTGCAATTGTAAAGAGGAAAGTCGTAATGTTGTTCTCTCTGTCAATTTAACTAAATTTCAGTATTATAAATACATAGTATAAATTTTCGCAAATTTTTTTAGCGGGAGTTTATTTACGAGGGATCAAATTTGCCCGGATCGGAGGAAAATTCCGCAAAATTAGTTGCCGCGAAAATTTCACGCGACAATCAAATTCTCGGTCAGTGGGATTTTGCTGTCATTTTGTCAAAATAGTGTTACGATTACGATTAAGTGCCTTCGCCCATATATAAAATGTTCCTAGAACATCGAGAGGGAGATATCAAAGGACTGTCACAAGGAGGGCAAACCATAACAAGGTTTATGATTTTTCTAACCGCAGAACATGAAAACGTTGGCCCAACGCTTTCATGTTGCAATCCACTTCCATCCGTAGCCAAAGACACTTGTTAGTACTTTTACTGCACTAGGATAAATTCCTCCAACATTTGCCTTTAATTTCGACAGCAATTCAATACATGGAAAAAGTTCTGATTGAGGAATCAGGGAGAGCACAGTTGGGTTTGTTTGATGTCGACTGGCAAAAAATTCAAAAGAGCACACCTGTATTAGCAAGGTCATCTCGCTTAGCGTTCATCAGAAACGAACAGGACTTCACTGACGGTGTGCAAGATAAGCAGCAACTTGCTCCTAGACTGCTCATGGAAAAAGACGCAAGAAAACGAGCAGAAATGGTGCATGAATACGTCAGTGATCTCCTATGCTCGTGGACAGGAAATGCGCCATCTGACATTGACTTTAACTCCAGTTTGTACAACTATGGGATGGACTCATTTTCAGGATTGACATTTAAAATGCAGCTAGAGTCTTCACTTCACATATCTTTTGAGGTAAGAAGATATTTAAGAATGTT
Source organism: Siderastrea radians (assembly GCA_964017195.1). Classification (NCBI taxonomy): domain Eukaryota; kingdom Metazoa; phylum Cnidaria; class Anthozoa; order Scleractinia; family Rhizangiidae; genus Siderastrea; species Siderastrea radians. The sequence continues at coordinate 40,075,734 of OZ024897.1, read as the reverse complement.
CAAATTTTATTACCACCTGACAAAATCAATGCGGTTGATTGGCTAGTTGTTGTGTGAATTTACGAGGTGCACATGAAAACTTTCAAATTATTTAATGTGACCTGATTTTTGTGACGCCTAAATTTATGAAAACGAACTTATTAACCTTATACTGATTCCCCCATTACCCTTGAGGTTTTTTAAACTGACGAATTCATCTTAAAAAGCCACTGAATAAATAAATGTGCTAATCAAAAGATGTCCCGTCTACTGAAAGACCTTGTAAGTAATCAGCAAAGCAGACAACTTTTTAACCATTTAACGGCGTTCCTGATAGTCCCGCACAGGTGTGATTTGGTGGGGTGAGGGTTCAATGAGAGCCGCACAACAAAAGAGCTAACAAGGGCACATCAATGCCGAAATACTTACCGATAGTCCACTCTTGATCAACAGGTATTCTACTTCACCCAGCCTGATACAACTCCTGCTAGGCTGGTACAGGACATCATCGGGAGACTCAGTAACGAAAACAGTTCCCAAGTGCGAAACGATGAAGAGGCCCCAAGTCATGAAACAACACTTGGCTCTGAGCCACTGCTTGACAACTCCACTCAGTGGAAGCATACCACTAAAGAATCTGTGCATCCAATAGACAGACCATCGCCCACTGCCACCTATCACCTCATCCCCCTTTTCAAGCCTGAAGAAGCTGAGGTGAAGTTGTTTTGTGTACACCCAGCAGGACGGTATGCCATGAACCTTACACCAATTTCCAATGGATTCACGCAACAGGTAAGAAAGAATGAATTAATTCATCAACAACATAACACCACCTAAGTAAGCACACGAAAAATTGCAAATTTTGCAGCTGCGTGCAAACCTGGACGTAAGTGCAATCACTGGCCACTACCATCTTATTAGGTTTCCCTAAAATTCACTATTGTCCATTTATAAATCGGGGAGGGGGGGGGAGTGAGGTAATACAGAGTGGAGGGTGTCTCCTAACGACAGAACACAAGTCCAGAGACCTAGGCTCAAGCCATCAACAATTAGATATTGAGCCCCCAGAGTCACCTTACTGAACATTCAGCAAGAAAATAGATTGCCGGATTGTCCCATGATGTTCCTTGCACATGCACAATTAGCTCTAGTAACTTTTGTAAAATAGAACTGGAAAAAGACTTGCAGTTGTCGTCATAAATCTGAAAAACCAAATTGGGAAAAATTGCCTTCAAAATTGACAAAGCTTTCAAATTTACTTTAATAATGTGCTTGTCAATAGTACATAACCAAAATCTACTTTACTTCTCTGAGTTACAGAAACGCATAGCTTACCTTTCCTCCACAGTCACTTGTGGCATTCTATGCCATAGGATACACAGAACCTACCATGAGAGCAGAGACACGAAGTGTGCGGAAGATAGCTCAAAGCTACATCAGAATGATCAAAGAGGTCCAAAGGCATGGACCCTACTACTTAGCTGGTCAGTCATTTGGAGGTCTTGTGGCATATGAAATAGCAAACATCCTAACCGAACAAAGCGAAGATGTGGCATTCATGGCAATGATTGACACGTTTCCATGGTATTTGCCAAACAGAACTGGTGCCGCCAGACTGGAGTTGCTGTTTAGTGGCACAAGGTTGGAAAAACTGATGGACGGCCTTTTTGAGGTAAACAGATGTACACATCAGTGAAATAGATGACCGGTCCATATAAGCAATCCGTACAGCAAAATTGGTCGGAGTCACATGTAGGGCACCAACCAGAATGCTCATTTTCATCACACTGCAGTTTAGCCATAGAAAAACTCTTTAAAAACTCTTTACTATCTGCATGCGTTATCAAATTGAATTATCAAATTAATTCCAGCAAACGTTTTGGTGTAAGCTTAGCTTAAGCTTAATTCTCTCCGCGCCAGATTAGAAGGCGCATAAGGATGTTAAGCTGTCCAACATACCCGCCCTGTTCTGAGCCTCTGCTTTGAACACATTGCAGACTGTTCATCCTGCCTTATTCCGCTCCTTCTCGGTGGTCCTTCTCCAAGTTGTCATCGGCCTCCCTCTCGCCCTTTGACCCTCTGACGTCCACCCTTACACTGTTATGCAGTCATTTCACCCTCTCCCCTGAATATGTGTCCTAACCAGTTTCACCTCGTACATCAGGAAGGTAACACATAAAATTTCCTTTCGTCAGAAATGACTTGCAAACAAAAGAAAAAAAGCACCAAGCTTGTACTAAACAGGAAGACAAAATACAAAAATAGCTGATTCGACTCGTCCTGGGAAGAAACTTGGGTAGTCAAAAGTCACATGTTGTAATGCTTTGTTCCTTTAGGCAACGTTTGAGCAAGTGCTTTCTAAGCTGGCTACCACCAACCTTAAAATGACAACACATGATTACAAAGCACTGAGGGAAAGGGAAACGTTAGACGACACAATCGCATTTCTTCAACAGCGAGCAGCTGATGAGAACATCCCTATTTATGACATAACCTTGCTTCAGGAATCTCTTCGGCATGACAACATGGTGGCAACTCAGAAGCACAGGGAATGGAAGCCCCCGCAGGTTAGATTCTCAAAACACACCACAGTAATAAAAATAAAGAATTACTGAACTGACCAACTCTTAGCATTGGCTTTTCAGTGACAATGAATACGACAAACTTATAATTAAGAGGCAAAGCAGTTGGCTTTTTACAAGGGTCACCGTTGCGTTAAACTCAGCAACATCGAGAAACAACCCCAGCTAGCACTACAGCTAGCGGGTTAGAGTGGGACTTAAGCAAGGGACCTCTAGATTATAGGTACGGCGCCCTAACCACTCAGCCAGTGCCGCGGCATCATACATGTAATCAAAAATTATCATAACGTCATTATTTAGTTTGGATATACTTGTGCGCACAGATGCAAGTGATCAACAGCACAGCAAAAACAAGAAAGAAAAAGTTTACAAAATATCAATATCAATTAACAATTGCAACTGAAATTGAGCTTAAGTGTTTCCTCACGGAACATTTAGTTGTCTCAGAAAAAAGACAAATTTCCTCCTGTACTGTTTTCACATTCAAAGGTGCGATTCAAAGGTCCCCTGACCTATTTGAAGAGTGCAGACCAAAGATACACCCCTACTCGACCTCTTCAGGAGGATTCAGATGCTGCCTGGTCTCTCATGGTGGATGGTTAGTTCCTTTTTATTTAATTGAGACGAATGGTCTTGGTACAAGTGATGTTGTTACGCTCAAATGAACTACAAACTCCCCAAACGCACCTATAATTCTAGACACAATTAGCTGGAATATTTATCTCAATGTGAGCAGCTCTCCCTTCCTCTCAGACATTGTTATCAACCTTGGGGGAAAAGACAAGGAAAAGTGTTGCAACAAGTATGACAAGGATCGGGACACGCATTATGGATTGTGTGGGTTGTTATTAGTTTTAAAATGAGTTTTATGAAGTTTAGTTTTGTTATACCCAACACCTTTCTGCCTTTCTACCTTACTGTAGGCAACATTGACGTTTACATTTGCCCAGGGGATCACCTTGCTCTCAGTGAGCAAGAAGATGGTGCAGTTGTTGGTGGTATTCTAGCCACAGCAGTTGGTATCAGATACAGAACACTGTGTCCTAGTCTTCCTCGACTGCCCACTACTTTCAAAGAACGACGAGCTATTCACAAATTTGAGACCGGAGTTGATGTTGTACTTTATTCCAGGAAAGGTAAGTTAGGTAAAGGACATAAAGCGGATAGGATATGCTGTTTTCAGTATTCAGGCATGTACTTGTAGTTCCAAACTTAAACTGGGTTAATTGTCTGATATTTTGGATCCTGACGGTGTCTGATGTTCTGGATGCTGACAGTGACACAAATTACTTAAACGAGGGCGAAACCATGCACTGTTACAAAGAATCGAAGCGCATTCGTTGACACCAGTGAAAGGTAGAAAGCTTGAGTCAGAAGCGAGTGTTTTGTACCTTTTGAGTTTTCATGATTGAAAAGCAAAAATCTCAAGAAACGCACTGTGAAAACCACAAAACATGCTTTTCTGTTTTACAAACTAATAAAACAAGGTTTTCAACCAATCGTACACCACGCAGCTTCCATATTAAAGTGGGAAATATTTACCTGTATTCAGACAAAACCAAGAAATGGCAATACAGCATAATTTACTATTACCACCTTCTGTAATCAAACACGAACTGTTCCATGTCCCTTAAAGACACAGTGTTTACTTTCTGTAAACCAAAACCAGACAGACAGACAGACAGACAGACAGCCTTTAAAATTAAAGCTCTGCAGCTTAAAGAGCAATGTCAAGCTTTTTGCATCCTTTGAGGATAGAGACCCTCAGACAAACTATAACTTATATCCAGTTTTTTCTTTACACAGTGTCCAAAACTCCCCACACAGGAGCCATGTTCCTAGATGTCAAAAACCAAACACTAACATTCAAAAGCACCCACCGACGGTCAGATAACCCAAATCGCAAGAGTGAAGAAAAGAAAATATCCATCAAAGGTACTTTTTTTAGCATACATGGTTACAGTGAGAAAACAAAAAGAATCCCCTGTGGTCAATCAGAATAGTCAATAATTAAGTACTAGTAGGTATGACAGTGATGTCTGAAAGGGCATCACTAGTGACTTTCATCACGAATGGTGTTTAAGATGCAGATGCTGATTAATAAATCTGAATGAATGCAGGCGCTCTGAGTTCACAATATTATTAGTCTACAAGGCCAACCCAAGTTGGCTCACAGAAAATGCGAATAATTATAGTTTAATAGATTTTTAGACAAACTAAGTGATGGCAATCAGAAAACAACTACCGGTATATTTATCAATTCATACTGAATTGCAAAAACACAGATTAAAAAAACTTAAAAGCGTTTTATGAACACCATGGCACAGTCATTGTTTATCAGCTAACAATATTCAATGAACAGAGATTCAATCACGTTAAAAATCTGCAATAGATCAGGAAGAAAGTGTTCTAATCATTGATATTTTATAACCACAAAATTGTGCGTTGTCTTTAAAAAATGTGATTCTTGTTTTCATGTTAACAAAGTAATATTTACACAACCAAATAAAGTCTAAATACATATATATTAAAACGGTTTTGACCAATTTTGAGCATTTCAACGAGGCATAATACGAAGCACTCAGGCTCACAGAGGGACTACCAAAAAATTCCATGCGGGTTTTTACTGTTACTAGTACACAGTACACAGCCATTTAAGTTAACATATGACATCGAAATCAGTATTAGTCATCTACATCTGCATTTTAATTTAGAGAGTTTTGGTTCACTGGGTTCACTTCACCTAAACAGGAACGCTGGTCATTCCACAGAATTGAAGACTGTGATATTTTACCTTCTTTAGGATTAAGGCATATCCTTCCAGGGATCCATGAACCAAGTGCAATCAAAATTGCTTCAAAGATGTCAGAAACCACAGAACAAAGAAACACCATCAACCTGTTGCTTGTTACCTCTGTTGTGACTCCAAAGAGGGCTTATGCCTTTGAATGGTACAGCTTCAAGGACATGAGAGAGTTCTGCTGTGTGATGGAAGCCATCATGGGAGTGACTATCTACAAAAAGTGATGACACATCTGCCAAGGCTGGCAAAAGAAAGCATTTGTTAATCATTTATAGATATCCACTGAATAAGCTAGTAGCAGTTTGAATACATCATTTTAAAAATATATCACTCATAAAAGCTAGCTTTTGCATTAATTGATATTTCACTTATTTGAAGTTAATAACAGTTTCCAGAAATAAACAATTATTTTTTAAAATCTTCATTTAGCATTAATATCTAATATCTGTGATTTTTTGCTTTGTTTGTTTTTACAGGGATTTGATTGTTTATGGTTTATATAAAGTATATATTTTACTTGAAGCCTAAAACTGAGCAGTGTTCTATTTTTGGTTTGTCTTGTTTGATTATTCGTTACAAGGAAATGTTGTTGCTTTATCGTGCACTATTCTTCAGCAACACATACTAATAAGGGTGGTTAACCAAGGAGCATTTTCTCATAAAGATAGAGCAAATGACACAAAAAAAGAAAGAAATAAGGCATTAGGTTTTTCAGTTATGCAACACAAAACCATCCATGATGATTGGTTAATTTTGGTGTGTTAATCAGTGAAATCGATATTAAGTAATTAATGAATATTTACCAATAACAAAGAGATATACACTCAAGCTTACTTAATACAACATGAATAGTTCACTCAGTGCAAGTGCTGCACACCTTGTGTCCAGCGGAGGCCTGGTGGTGTAGTAGTCATAAGTAGGACTTTTAGTTAGACTTTACCGGTATTCCTTCTGGGGGGGGGGGGTGGTGGGGGGAGTAGCGATGCTCATAGTCGTTTCATGCTACAGAAACCATAGTTATCCAATGGCCTTGATGCACCTTGTGGCTCGTTCAATCCACAGGTTTGCACATAAGACTATAACTTTTTTTACACCATACCATCAATGCTTAGCCTACTGAGCAGTTTTTTTTTTACTAATTTTTAGACAACTTTTGGCAGATTTTTGACAACTTCTTCAAACCTTCCATCACATCAACTGGCCAATCTTAAAGGAGCTACGTCACAGATAACGCATCTTGAAAAAGTGTGCCATTTGTAATCCGTCTTAATCTCCCTCAGTTGTAACCATCCTTGTTTAGTTTTGGTTTACTACTACTTCTCTGGTGTTTTTTCACATAAGGAAACTATTATTTTGAGGTTTCTTTCAATGTAAAAGTAATTTTGTCAGATCAGAAAAATGAATGAAAAACCACGACATAGCTCCTTAAAAATCACAGGACTGTGAGAGGCAAAGTTGTGAAGTTTCATGCTTGCTTCTCCTGTCATAGTTTTTAAGGACTCAATTGATCAGTTTAATGAAATGGAATCCACTAAAGAGGTGTTAAAAAGATGTCATAATTAATAAGAAACTTATAGAAAACTTCATGAAACTATGGTGCAGCATGTAACACTGTTAACTAAACTTAGCTATATCAGTCACTGACCATGCATCTTAGCCTGAGTGCAGACGTCTCCTATTTCCTTTGCTTTTACGCATAAAGCAAAGGAAATAGGAGACGTCTGCCCACAGGCTACTTGCATTTCAACTTGGAGGATTAAACAGTGGTTTCGTTAGTTAAGCCCAGACACCAGGCACATTAGCATCTCAAAAGGTTTTTGCCTGCCTGGGATATGTAATTGCCCTCCTACTCAAAACCTCAATCTAACAACATATATTTTTGATGACATAGATATCTTTCAAAATATTATTCCAATAAAATGAAGTTTACCTTCAGAATTGTCTAGTTGACACCAAAGCAGACTGCTAACCAGACAGGACAATGTCAGTGATCCTGTAAAGGATAACCAAGTGACTATTATAAGTCTGTCTTATGTTATCAGATGATAATGACATAAAACAAAATCAGAAAATCCTAGTTACGATTGGTTATGTTTACATTTTCATTCATTTTGAAAAGAATTTTTGTTAACCTATTATTTCAAACATAAACGGCCAGTTAACTAACTCTCAAGTATCTGAATGCAACACAAAAATCAAGTCATTTCTCCAACAAATATAGAATGAACTAATTGTCGCATACAAAGAAACATTTAATTTATGTATACTGGTGCCAAAAAACCAGCCATGTTTCTTATACCAGGACACCATTGAATCCAAGAGCATAATTTGACATAAAGCTCTTATTTGCAAACAAAACTTATATTTTTGTTGACAATGTCTAAACAAAATCAAGATTTGATGACACAACTGATTCTTCTCACTATGTTTTACAAAAGGAAATGTTTGTACACTGCAATCAGTGTCTGAAGGACCTGTATTACCATATCCTTACAATTAAAGCTAGGTAACTAAAAGTGGAGGCCTGGTAGTGTAATGGTCATCGCATAGGACTGTCAATCTGCTGATCATGAGAGCAAAGGGTCAGTGGTTCGCAGCTTTGTCGCTGCATTGTATCATGTTGTTTCCTTAGACAAGAAACTTTTCTACACATTGTCTCTCTCTACCCAGGTGTTTAAAAGAAAAGCTGGGGGGTAACCCTGTGATGGACTAGCATCCCATCCAGGAGGGAGTAGTGATACTCCTAGTCACTTTATGCTTGGTATCTTGTGATGGACAAGCATCCCATCCAGGAGGGAGTAGTGATACTCCTAGTCACTTTATGCTTGGTATCTTGTGATGGACAAGCATCCCATCCAGGAGGGAGTAGTGATACTCCTAGTCACTTTATGCTTGGTATCCTGTGATGGACTAGCATCCCACTCAGGGGAAAGTTGTGATACTCCTGGTCACTTTATGCTGGGTACCCTGTGATGGACTACGGAAGTAGTGATACTCCTAATCACTTTATGCTGGGTACCCTGTGATGGACTAGCATCCCACTCAGGGGAAAGTTGTAATACTCCTAGTCACTTTATGCTGGGTATCCTGTGATGGACTAGCATCCCATCCAGGGGGAAGTAGTGATACTCCTAATCACTTTATGCTGGTACCCTGTGATGGACTAGCATCCCACTCAGAGGAAAGTTGTGATACTCCTAGTCACTTTATACTGGGTATCCTGTGATGGACTAGCATTCCACTCAGGGGAAAGTTGTGATACTCCTAGTCACTTTATGCTGGGTATCCTGTGATGGACAAGCATTCCATCCAGAGGGAGTAGTAATACTCCTTGTCACTTTATACTGGGTATCCTGTGATGGACTAGCATCCCATCCAGAGGGAGTAGTAATACTCCTTGTCACTTTATACTGGGTATCCTGTGATGGACTAGCATCCCACTCAGGGGAAAGTTGTGATACTCCTAGTCACTTTATACTGGGTATCCTGTGATGGACAAGCATCCCACTCAGGGGAAAGTTGTGATACTCCTAGTCACTTTATACTGGGTATCCTGTGATGGACAAGCATCCCACTCAGGGGAAAGCTGTGATACTCCTAGTCACTTTATACTGGGTATCCTGTGATGGACAAGCATCCCACTCAGGGGAAAGTTGTGATACTCCTTGTCACTTTATACTGGGTATCCTGTGATGGATAAGCATCCCACTCAGGGGAAAGTTGTGATACTCCTAGTCACTTTATACTGGGTACCCTGTGATGGACAAGCATCCCACTCAGGGGAAAGTTGTGATACTCCTAGTCACTTTATACTGGGTATCCTGTGATGGACTAGCATCCCACTCAGGGGAAAGTTGTGATACTCCTAGTCACTTTATACTGGGTACCCTGTGATGGACTAGCATCCCACTCAGGGGAAAGTTGTGATACTCCTAGTCACTTGATACTGGGTATCCTGTGATGGACTAGCATCCCACTCAGGGGAAAGTTGTGATACTCCTAGTCACTTTATGCTGGGTATCCTGTGATGGACAAGCATTCCACTCAGGGGAAAGTTGTGATACTCCTAGTCACTTTATGCTGGGTACCCTGTGATGGACTAGCATCCCACTCTGGGGAAAGTTGTGATACTCCTAGTCACTTTATACTGGGTATCCTGTGATGGACAAGTATCCCACTCAGGGGGAAGTTGTGATACTCCTAGTCACTTTATGCTGGGTGTCCTGTGATGGACTAGCATCCCACTCAGGAGAAAGTTGTGATACTCCTAGTCACTTTATGCTGGGTACCCTGTGATGGACTAGCATCCCATCCAGGGGGAGTAGTAAGAACTCCTAGTCCCTTTATGCTGGGTATCCTGTGATGGACTAGCATCCCACTCAGGGAAAGTTGTGATACTCCTAGTCACTTTATGCTGGGTACCCTGTGATGGACTAGCATCCCATCCAGAGGGAGTAGTAATACTCCTAGTCCCTCTATGCTGGGTATCCTGTGATGGACTAGCATCCCACTCAGGGGACAGTTGTGATACTCCTAGTCACTTTATGCTGGGTACCCTGTGATGGACTAGCATCCCATCCAGGGGGAAGTAGTGATACTCCTAGTCACTTTATGCTGGGTATCCTGTGATGGACTAGCATCCCACTCAGGGGAAAGTTGTGATACTCCTAGTCACTTTATGCTGGTACCCTGTGATGGACAAGCAGTCACTTCATGCTACAGAAACCAGAGTTAAGCGCCAGCCTTGATGAGCCTCATGACTTGTTCAATCGAGTGGATTTATTGGAACTAAGAGAAAAGTCCTTGACTAAACTAAGCTATTGTACAAACCAGGCAGCTCATCAAACCTGGTGAATAACTATAGTTTCTGTATAGCACAAACTAAAGCAATTTGGAGTCCTCCTGCTTTCCTCCTGAATGGAATGCTAGCCAGCCACAGGCTTACCAACACCCTCTCCCCCAAACCAAATGGTTCACTGGTACCATTAATGCACCTGGGTAAAGAGAGATAATGTGGAGAAAAGTTTTTTGCTTAAACATGGAAACAGAAAATTGAACCAGTGACCTCAAGGCTGACTGATAGCCTGTTGCACATTGTGCGATAGAACCCACTAACTCAATCTCCCAAGGGAAACAGAAAATAGTTTAAGTTAGCTGGGGTTTGAGATAGCGTGGTTAGTGATGAATTTCAAGAAAATCTATTAATAATTTATAGCAGTTTTCAATTGAGAATCGTGAAACCGTAACCAAAGTAATCACCCTACCCAATCACAACAGACGCATATCACCAAATTAAACAATCAGAACTGGAAGCTGATACAGGTAACAGGTGCCAAGTGCCGGAACAAGGGTGTGGCAAAGACACAGCTGCTTTGGTTTCACTTCTGACTGGCTGCAAAATGGGAATATAATTGACCAAACAAAAAATGTTGTCACATTGCTTAGAACAAAATCAGAGGCACTGAATCTGAGCAAAAAATAATGTAAAACAAGTCCACTGTTTTGGTGTCATATATCAATTCTTAGCTCCAAATTTTAATATACAATTGTTATTCATTTTTTTGACGTGAGATAACACATTGGCATTTTTGAAAAATCATAGATCACTTTTATTCTTAATTCTTCACAAATTCCCTAAACCTCCTTACCTTCCACTCCATTCTACATCTTCACAAGCATTCTGCCTAGACACGTAATACAAACCTATGATGGCATTTTTACATTATGTGAAGCTTAGAAGCAATGACAAAAAAATAACACTGAAAGTAAACAAAACCAAAGCTCTCAGGTGTATTGTCCATTACATATAATTTATTGCATCGCAAAAGCCACAGAAAACCAAACAAACCCACAAATACTTGTTACTCCATGGGCATATAACACAGTGGGCTGATGGCACTGCTCTCAATATCTGCTGTTACCTCTCAGGCTCTGATAACTTTCCCTTGCCCCTTAAAATCAGAGGCTACCTCAAAAGAATGATGCACACTAACAATGATCTCATTTTTGTTATTAAAAGACTAGTTATCCCTCTTTTTGGAAGATTTTGTTTCGAAGCCAGGCTTCATTCTCATCACCTGCCTACAGTAGCTGAGAAAATACACAACACATATGTAAAGAGTTCATGGAGGCACCAAGCTCGCCACTGACTAGAGAGTTGACATGCCCACCACCAGAGCATACCGGTAATTAGGGAACTGTCAAAGTTGAAATATTCACTATAAAATTGCAGTTCAAGTCTTCAGTTTGCTACATGTTGTACAACTTGTACTTAATGCAGTGGTTGTTGCTTCAGAGGTGACATCTGAGTGCTACCCCTATATCACAGAAAGTCAGAGGCATTGAAAGGGTTGGCAGATGGTCTGTTAGGGGGTGTATTCAAGCCTGCCATCTGAATCTCTTATAACACTTTTTTATCCAACAGTTTTTGGCAGTTTCAGCCTCTCAGAATTCCATCCAGTGATTTTGCTGATATTTCTTTCCCTACCACAATTTCATAGTAACAGTATTGTCATTCTTTGCCTTTGCTTGTGTTGCGTTTTCAACACCATGTTTCTTGTCAGAATTTACCCTAAAATGGCCTCTTAGAGCCACCTACTTACAGCTTTTCCTTAACTGCCAACATACAGTTTAGATCACTCAATGTGGCGAACTAAGTTTGTCGTTCATTAAAGCTTTGAAAATCAGTTTCTGAAAGGTCATCATCTACAAGAGTTCTTTCATTCAAAGACTCCTCGGTGAGTAAATTCTGTGATGGTAACAAGCTCTTCTCATCTGTTTTCTCAGTTGTTCTGTCAAGTTCCTGATCCACATTAGATTCAGATACTCTACTTTGATCTGTTTGTAATGTTGATGATCCTTCACCATTTTCCTGCTTGTTGTCACCTGTTTTCTTTTTTCCATGACGGAGACCCAAAATCTATCCATAACCACAACAAAGCAAGAGTAAGTATTAAATTAAATGATATAAATTTTTCAAAATACTACAAGTATTAAGTAGAATATCCCAATAACTCAAAAACCCCACTCACTCTAACTTCTTACTAACTCAAACCAATAACAAGTTCTCTTGCCTAGCTAACAGCTTTCCTAATTACTACATACAGTAAAGAACTCCTTGATAACTTAAACTTTTACTTAAATACACAAACACAATTGCGATTCCTCTAACGGTTCTACAGGTCAGTTGTCAGTTAATCCACTCAATCTTATCACAGTCATGACTTCTACAATCCCTATTTGTTTTACTGTTTTTCCCGTAGATATGCCTATGAATCCCGTGGTTAGACAAGCATTATTCTCGTACTTTATTCGGCATGCACGCCAATCCCTATTTGTTTGACTGTTTTTTCCGTAGATATGCCTTTTAATCACTTGGTTAGACAAATATCATTCTCGTACTTTATTCGGCACGCACTATAATCCCTATTTGTTTTACTTTTTTCCCCTTGAAAATGCCTATTGATCACTTGGTTACACAAGCATTGTTCTCGTACTTTATTCGGCACGCACTCCAACCCCTATTTGTTTGACCTTTTTTTTTCGTAGTTATGCCTATTAATCACGTGGTTAGACAAGCATTATTCTCGTACTTTATTCGGCACGCACTCCAATCCCTATTTGTTTGACCGTTTTTTCCGTAGTTATGCCTATTAAACACTTGGTTAGACAAGCATCATTCTCGTACTTTATTCGGCACGCACTACAATCCCTATTGTTTTCCTTTTTTTCCCTTGGAAATGCCTATTGATCACTTGGTTAGACAAGCAGCATTCTCGTACTTTATTCAGCACGCACTACAATCCCTATTTGTTTTACTGTTTTTCCCGTAGATATGCCTATGAATCCCGTGGTTAGACCAGCATTATTCTCGTACTTTATTCGGCACGCACTCCAATCCCTATTTGTTTGACTGTTTTTTCCGTAGATATGCCTTTTAATCACTTGGTTAGACAAATATCATTCTCGTACTTTATTCGGCACGCACTATAATCCCTATTTGTTTTACTTTTTTTCCCTTGGAAATGCCTATTGATCACTTGGTTACACAAGCATTATTCTCGTACTTTATTCGGCACGCACTACAATACCTATTTGTTTTGCTTTTTTTCGCTTGGATATGCCGATTAATCACGTGGTTAGACAAGCATTATTCTCGTACTTTATTCGGCACGCACTACAATTCCTATTTGTTTTACTTTTTTTTCCCTTGGATATTCCTATGAATCCCGTGGTTAGACAAGCATCATTCTCGTACTTTATTCGGCACGCACTCCAATCCCTATTTGTTTGACTGTTTTTTCCGTAGATATTCCTCTGAATCCCGTGGTTAGGCAAGCATCATTCTCGTACTTTATTCGGCACGCACTCCAAACCCTATTTGTTTGACTGTTTTTTCCGTAGATATTCCTATGAACCCCGTGGTTAGACAAGCATCATTCTCGTACTTTATTCGGCACGCACTCCAATCCCTATTTGTTTGACTGTTTTTTCCGTAGATATGCCTTTTAATCACTTGGTTAGACAAGCATCATTCTCGTACTTTATTCGTCACGCACTATAATCCCTATTTGTTTTACTTTTTTTCCCTTTGAAATGTCTATTGAACACTTGGTTACACAAGCATCATTCTCGTACTTTATTCGGCACGCACTCCAACCCCTATTTGATTGAACTTTGTTTCGTAGATATGCCTACTAATCACTTGGTTAGACAAGCATCATTCTCGTACTTTATTCGGCACGCACTACAATCCCTATTTGTTTTACTTTTTTTCCCTTGGATATGTCTGTTAATCACGGGGTTAGACAAGCATTATGCTCGTACTCTATTTGGCACGCACTACAATCCCTATTTGTTTTACTTTTTTTCCCTTGGAAATGCCTATTGATCACTTGGTTACACAAGCATTGTTCTCGTACTTTATTCGGCACGCACTCCAACCCCTATTTGTTTGACCTTTTTTTCCGTAGTTATGCCTATTAATCACTTGGTTAGACAAGCATTATTCTCGTACTTTATTCGGCACGCACTCCAATCCTTATTTGTTTGACAGTTTTTTCCGTAGATATGCGTATTAATCACTTGGTTAGACAAGCATCATTCTCGTACTTTATTCGGCACGCGCTACAATCCCTATTGTTTTACTTTTTTCCCTTGGAAATGCCTATTGATCACTTGGTTAGACAAGCAGCATTCTCGTACTTTATTCAGTACGCACTACAATCCCTATTTGTTGTACTTTTTTTCCCTTGGATATGCCTATGAATCCCGTGGTTAGACAAGCATTATTCTCGTACTTTATTCGGCACACCCCATTCCAATCCCTATTTGCTTGACTGTTTTTCCGTAGATATGCCTTTTAATCACTTGGTTAGACAAATATCATTCTCGCACTTTATTCGGCACGCACTATAATCCCTATTTGTTATACTTTTTTTCCCTTGGAAATGCCTATTGATCAATTGGTTACACAACCATTATTCTCGTACTTTATTCGGCACGCGCTACAATACCTATTTGTTTTGCTTTTTTTCGCTTGGATATGCCGATTAATCACGTGGTTAGACAAGCATTATTCTCGTACTTTATTCGGCACGTACTCCAACCCCTATTTGTTTGACCTTGTTTTCCGTCAGGATATGCCGATTAATCACTTGGTTAGACAAGCATCATTCTCGCACTTTATTCGGCGCGCACTACAATCCCTATTTGTTTTACTGTTTTTCCCGTAGATATGCCTATTAATCACTTGGTTAGACAAGGATTATTCTTGTACTCTATTTGGCACGCACTAGATCTGGTTAATTCTATCGCTTTAGTAGACTAACATTTTTCAATGTTTTCGTCCTTTTGTTAGGTCGGACTTTTAGCTATCGTGTCAAGCTTACAGTCAAAAGTATCTAATGGCTTTTCAACCTCACCTGTTGTTGCATCAGATGTCGCAGGTGTCTTGTCATTCATGATAACTTTCAAGTTTGCCTTGCTTGTCTTGATTCGCGGTATTTCCCTTCTTCTGTTTCTTCGGAACTCGAGTTTGTGGGTTGCATTTTGGCGAATGAAGGTTCTTATATAGGGATATTTCCGACAGTTGTGCAACTGAAAAAACGTCACGGCAATCTCTTTTTCGTAAGGGTATGCATGTACGCAAGCTTTATTTCTTATCATTCTTGCTTTCGCAAACTTCTCTAGGTCTATCAGAATGATAGCTACAAGTTTCGCAAGCTATTGCGTACATAATGTACACTTGTAAACGTAATAATTTCGGTTTTTGTACGCGTTTTCCAGTCAAAGGTAATGAAAAGAATGCACTTCAGTCTGCTTATTTATTTCAGCTGTTAGAAGATTTTTTAAAACGCCTGGCAGGCATGATCATTATGTAAACACATCGGACAAGAGCTTACGTGACACAGTTTAGACACCGGGTGACAATGTTCGCACAGCCAGCGTGAGTTCGAAAATAATTTAAAATGCCAACGTGCAAGCAGACTGCTAATAGTCTATGTAGTATGTTATGAGGTTGACCATGGCCTCATTTTTGTTTTCGGTTTTGCCACATGTCATCAGAGTTCCTTCCGCAAGCGACTACAGGGGTATTTCTAGCCATCTCTTTTTAAGAATGTTGTAAGTCAAGTGCGTTGGGTGACAATGTGACTAATGTGAGACTAAATTACTTCCTGTTGAGACAGATATTGCACAATGAGTCATAATTTATGCGTCGTACTCTTTTGGGCACTGTACTCTATTCGGCATTTTACAGGCCCCAGACAAGCGGCGAATTTGGCAAATATAGTAAAAGTAACAAGGAATTTATCTTCAAATGCTAAAATGCTTGCTAACAAAAACCGCAAATATAGCAAGAATAACAAATTTAGCACGAAGAAGAAACACAAATGACAAAGGCAAAGAGGACCCTCAGCAACCCGAAATTTTAGCAAATACAGCAAAAGCAACAAGGGTTTTATCTGCAACAGCAAAAAACCTTGTTAACAAAAACCGAAAATATAGCAAGATTAACAAATTTAGAAAGGCAGCAGAAAGGTAAGGTGACAAAGCAAAGAGGGCCCTCTGTAAGCCGCGAATTTAGCAAATATAGCAAAAGCAACAACGATTTTATCTGCAGCGGCAAAAAAAAAACTGTTAACGAAAACCTCAAGCATAGCAAGGAGGAAGAAAGGCTATTTTAGCAAGCATTTTGCCGTGGGAGGCAAAATCCTTGTTACTTTTGCTACATTTGCTAAATTCGCGACTTACCGAGGGCCCTCTTTGGCATTGTCATTTTCCCTTTCATTATCTTTGCTAAATTTGTTGTTCTTGTCATCTTTGTGAGTTATGTTAACAAGCATGTCGCTGTTGCAGGCAAAATCGTTCTTACTTTTGCTAAATTTGCTAAAATTCGTGGGTTGCCGAGGGCCCTCTTTGACTTTGTCATTTTCCCTTTCTTTTTCTTTGCTAAATTTGTTTTTCTTCATATACTGAGACTTTTGTTAACAAGCATTTTGCCGTTGCAGGCAAAATCCTTGTTACTTTTGCTAAATTCGCGCCTTGCCGAGGGCCCTCTTTGCCTTTCTCACTTTCCCTTTCTTTTTCTTTGCTAAATTTGTTATTTTTGCCATATTTGCAATTCTCGTTAAAGAGCATGTTGCCGTTGCAAGCAAAATCCTTATTATTTTTGCTAAATTCGTGGCCTGCCGAGGGCCCTCTTTGCCTTTGTTATTTTTCCTTCTTTTTTTCTTTGCTAAATTTGTTATTCTTGTTTTATTCGTGGCTTTTGTTTACACGCTAAGTACTGCTGTTGCAGGCAAAATCCTTGTTACTTTTGCTACATTTTTTTACTCGCTACTTATGTCAGTTTTGTTATTTTTGCTCCTTTTGTTAAAGATTCCTGCAAAGAATTTCTTTTTACCGTTTTTTGTTTGTTTGTTTTGTTTTGTTTTGTTTTTTTTTTTGCTAAAACTGCTATCGAGATTTGCTAGCAAATTTTTGCCGCAGCTCTCAATCCTGGACATATCTCGTGGTGTTACGACTACTAATTCAGTTAAGTGAATTACATCAAGGTGTAGGAATAAAGGCACGAGATTCGAGAGTAATAGCCTCCTTGTTGTGCCTAAACCCAAAAACGTACATTACGGAAGTCGCACTTTCCGAAATACTGATCCTATTTCATGAAGCAATTCCGTTTATGCTTTTCAATTTCTCAATTTTCTTGTTTATTTAATTTACAAGCAATGTAAAGTACCTTAGTATATTGAAGATTTGGCCCTGGATGAATATTC
Organism: Siderastrea radians; assembly: GCA_964017195.1. Lineage (NCBI taxonomy): Eukaryota > Metazoa > Cnidaria > Anthozoa > Scleractinia > Rhizangiidae > Siderastrea > Siderastrea radians. Next base: position 40,058,095 of record OZ024897.1, on the reverse strand, counting down.
TGACTTGTACTATCATGCCAACTTTTTGGCCTTTTGAACCTTTTTAAAAGTAAAATAAAACTACCACTATTTGCCAGTTTACACAGCTTGACGCAAACTGATGCTAACTTTTGAGTCGTCCTCAACTCATGCGGCTATTAAGGTACCGTATGGCATGAAATTTTCGCAGGAGCTTAATTTCGCGGATTGCCAATTTTTTGCGTTTCACAGGAACAAATTTTGGCGAATGTGGACTTCAGACCATTACCGAGAACCAATTTTTGCGGATTTCGGACAATTTTCTCTCAGGTATTTGAAGTACGAAACTTGTATACAGCAACAAGAGACATTGCCGTCTTTATTTTACTTATTTACTGTACTCATGTCGAGAGCCGTGGATTATAGAAGTCCACTGTTGATTGCTCTTTGGCACCGAGCAGATGGTCTCGTTCAGAGACTATCCGTTATGTTGCAACTGCATAGAGGAAGGTTATAATCTTGTCGTCTCACTCAATTTAACTGACGATCACTAACGTAAATACATGAAGTCAGTTTTCGCAGATTATTTTTTGCGGGAGTTTATTTTCGCGGGTACAGAGTTTGGTGGATCGATAAAAAAAATGAGCGAAATTCGGGAAAATTACATCCGACGAAAATTTCACGCCACACATTAAACACGCGTTGTTTAGTTTAACTACATTGGTTTCCTGGAGGCAGATGCCCTAAATTTTACTGTAACAGAAACTTAAAATATCGACAATGACTGCAAACAGAAAGCAAAAGTTAAATCCCAACAATACCACTCTTGAATAACTATGTAAAACCGTTGACAAAGACTTTTAGCCGAGAAAATTTGTGCTGTAATTGATTATTATAGTCTCACGTACTCGTTTAGATCGCTTGATTTGGCTGAAAAATCATTTTAAAAATGCATAATTAAGCGAATCCACGTCCGTTGACTCCTGTTTACATCTTTGTCTCGTTGCTCAGATCCTCCTCTTCGTTACACTTGTCCTCTCTGTTGCCGTCTGTTAAGTAGTCAGGATGAGAAGATGAGACATCATTTGACTGCTCCTCTTCTGTCGCATCTAACGGTAAAGTCAAAGCAAGAGAGAATAAATACAACATCATCACCCCGGTTATGAATTACCCGCAATATAAGGCCCATAGACAGATATTATACGTTTCGCGATGTTGATTGTTTTAACCGTGTAGTGTTAAAGTCACTCAAAACTTGTCGTATCCACAAGGTCCAGAGGATCTACTTGATCGTATAAGAGAACTGCTTGTTCGAATGCCTTACCTTGTTAACCACAAAAAACTCCATGAACGGCGCTGTCCTGGACCTTTTCCTTGCGTTACACGAGCTACACACCGCGGCCTCGTTCGGAGCTTTTCGAAGAAAATTCGTTGCCCTTTAGACAACGCTTATTGCGCCCGCGGTCAGCGTTTGCTGACTGTGTTGAACATGGCGGAAGCCGTACCAGGAGCCGTATAAACGGCATAAGATCGAAGGATGTAGAAGGATCCGTTGAACAGTCACAAGTATCCATTTTGGCAATTTTATTGTACTTGTATTTTATTAGTTAACAAGGTGAGGTATTCGAAGAGAAGAGATCAATTAGAAGTTCTTTGGACCCTGTGGTCGTATCAACTTCACAAGCAAATACGAGATTGTACGCAGTTGGGTGTGACTGTGGCTTTTCAAACCCCGTGTACAAGCCGCATTCTGTCGGTCATGCCAATCTTGTTCTAGGGCTTCCTTCACTAGATCTAACGGTGGGCAACACAGAGAACTAAGCGGGGAATGAAAACGTACTGATTTGAAGCTCGAGATGTCTTTCTCGTGTTCAGTGTCGTTCTGACTGCACCCGTACTCTGTTCTGAAAATGTTGCTAGGGGGAAGGATCAAGGGAAACAAGGCATTGTCAGCGAAATCTACGGGGTACCAGTGCCCTGTTTTTCTATGATTACCTATGATTGTTGATTGGGGGGGGGGGGGGGTCCAGCAAGGATTTGTTATATCCTTTGTAGCTGGAACCACTATTTTTATGTGCTTACCGGTAAAAAGAGATGCCATAAGTTTCTTACTGTAGGCTCTTTTTATGGAAAATGTTACCGAAGTCACCATACAGTGGAGTTGGCAGGACTTTAACAGCACCCACCACGTTGGCAGGAACGTTTATATAATACTTCTTAAAGCGGACAAACAAAAAGAGTCATCAGCGGTAGTCGTTGTAACATGTTTCCCGTGTAAGTTAGGAAAGATCCATTTTATTTCATCAGCATTTAAATGCTACTGTCGGTGTGGATATCGTCGTGAAATGATTTTGGTATTTTGCACTCGATCTGAAAACCTTCCACTTTAATTTCACATGCATGCACAGCACTTCTCTCAGCTAATGTAGTGAAATTGTCGAGTTCACATCGCCAGAAATTACTTTCATAACGAAATTTCAGATACTTTTACTGGGAGCGCAGTCTTATCACATAAACCTTCGATAATGGCCACCGGGTCAATAGACATTGAGCTACAACCAAGTTCCAAACTGGTAAGTATATTTCAGAACATATACTTTAGGTGACCAATTAATTACCTTGTTCACAGATGGGCTTCTGGTTCATCTCAAATGCATCTTGTTCTGCAGAATCAAGAGATACATTTTTAGGTTGGATGACTTTTTTTATTACTTTACTTTCTAGTGTCAAAGGAACGGGTCACGCTTAGCAAAAATTTTGCATTTTTAAGAGATCATGTAGATCATGCATGTAACAGTGACAATACAAAAGTAATTTCAAATAACCTTGCAGGTAAAGTTCGAATGCAGGGAAAAGGCAAAGATTTACCTTTACAGATTGGCCTCTGGCTCAGCTCAAATGCATCTCGTTCTGCAAGATCAAGAGACATATGTTTAGGAGGGATGACTTTTATTATTATTATTCTACTTTGGAGTGTCTAAGGAACGGATCCCACTTGACAGAAATTTCGCATTTTTGACACAACATGCATGCAACACCGACAATAGAAAAGTGACTTCAAATCACCTTGGAATTTAACTTTGAGAACACAGAGGAAGCAAAGATTTACCTTTACAGACTGTCTTATGGCTCAGCTCAAATGGCCCTTGATCTGCACAATTATCATACAGGAGGTATTTTATTATTTTCAAAGAAACAGAATTCTCCCTTATGAAGTCTAAGCTCAGAGTCGGATTTGGTACAAATTTGTTACTTTTTGACACACTGGTCAGGAGTAGTTTTGAAGGTTTTGCTTTCCTATGTTCTGTGCTCGTTTTAAAGAAACTCGCACTACGTTTTCAACAAATAAGATGTCCAACAAAAACCAAACCTTCCTTCGGCTGCACGCGTTTTCCCGCCCTTGGCGACATTAACATGTATCTGTTTCGAGGTCTGATGGGTGAATGGTTCTTTGTGCTCTTTGTGTCTGTGGTGATTGGCCAGGAACTCAATTGAAACTGACTGCTTTATGCAATCCACGCAAGTGGCCATCACGGAAAAGACATCAAGCCGATCAAGAGGTTTTTATGGATTGTAGTATCTTTGAGCTACTTGTGATTAGAAAAGTTGAATAACAGTGTCATACTTAAACAAATGTTTTCCCTACCTTTTATGGCACTACAACTGAGCTGTTTAGTTGGGGTAAAGTTTAAAGCATCTCCAGAGCCTTTTTGAGACGAACAAATGCCAGAGTGCGCCACAGCGGGCCCCTGAATGTCCTCCACCACCTCTGCGCTTGGGATGCCAGAGTGCTCTGCAGAGGTCTCCTGTAAGTCCTCCACTACGTCCGTGCGTGGTATGCCAGAGTGCGCCACAGCGATCCTCTGAACGTCCTCCACTATATCCGTGCTTGGGATGCCAGAGTGCGCCACAGCAGTCCCCTGCACGTCCTCCTCTACACCCGTGCTTGGGACACCAGAGTGCGCCACAGCGATCTCCTGAACGTCCTCCACTACACCCATGTTAGGGATACCAGTGTGCGTCACACTGGTGTCCGGCAAGTCTTCAACAACATGTGCATCCGCACTTGGGTTAATATATACTCCCTCCGTGTCAGAGGCAACTCCAACATGGCTGTCACACCAATAAGCACCACTTCCTTTACGAAGAATCGAGGTGAGCTTGTAAAAAATAGACAAATGGACAGGCAGAAAGCAAAGGCCGTGGAGCAGGCCAAGCAATACCATGCTAAAGAACATCTTGAAAAAGATCTGAAAGATCTCTGACTTGGAAAAGGCTGTCATAAAAATTCCAATAAGAGTACTGGCACCTATCAAAAAAATTCAGTCATCGATTAAAACAAATTACTGAAATCGTTGACCATTCCACTCAACAGTAAAACCTCCGCTTGTCTGCACGGTTGAGTCTAACAAAACAAAAAACCTTAAAGTGTGACCATTCAAATGAAAGCTACTACGTAGTACTTTCTTGTGGTGCTGTTTATTATGCTGTACATGATGGTCCTAATTTTTGAGTCTCTTGATGAAACGCTAAAATGCGACCATTCAAGTGAAAGTCATCGAGCAGTTATTTCCTATGGTACTGTTTACTATTCTGTAAAAGTTGGTTTAACACTTGAGTGTGTGCATAAAATCCTTAACTGTGACCATTCAAATGAAAGCTACTGAGCAGTACTTTCCTGTGGTGCTGTTTCTTACACTGAACAAGGTGTTTCTACCGGTAGCTTTTAACTCCGTGGATATAACCTAACGTACGACCATTCAAAGCTACTAAGCAGTAATTCGGGCTAGTAAATCTTTCACTTGAGTCGTCCATCGGACAACTATGGGTGGATTCATTCACAGCATACGCCTATAGCTGTCGCTTTAGCGCGTGGGAATTTCCTTTTGCTTTTTTGCCAAAAAACAATAGAACATTCGTATGTCCCAAAGCGACAGCTATTCCCGTATGCTGCAAATGAATCCAGGTTATGTTTCCCCCGTGTAGATTACAATTACTAACATGCAGTGGAACCCCGATATAACGAAGTGCCAAGAGAATGAGAAAATGTGTTGGTTATAATGGGAGTTCTTTGTACTGGGGTTCTCTTCTACACATTTTACTTTTACTGGGCAGAACAGTATCGTTTATTATATCGGGGTCTTTGTTATATTGGGGTTCGTTATATCAGGGTTCCACTGTAATTAAAAAAGAGAGTTTCTTACTGGACACTGCTTTAATATTCTTACAATTTTTTCCATTTTGTGGTCACTACATTTGCTTCTGTTACCTCAATAAATTCAAAATCCCACAATTTGGTGGTACAAATCAAAGGAAAAAATGGCTCAAGCTTCAAGGAAAGGTCGAACTTCAACATTAAAAAACAATATATGAGATGAAGAGCGAAAACAGTTGACCTTTTTTGAACAAGAAGAATTGGTTTTCAGACCACCATATTCTTTCTGATGTTTGTCCCAAACATACGTACACATTTTTCTCTTACTTTGAGTTATGTTAATCCCCAAAGCAATACCTTTGAAATGAAAGTTATTGAGTTATTAAATCTGATATTGTTTTGTTAACAATCGTACCTCCTAACAGGACACTTGCCCCAACGTTTGTAACTGCTTTGATCACTCTCTTTTCAGCCAAGCTGTCTGGCGCCTTAACAAAGGCATGGGCGATGTGTGCACTGTAATCCACTGAAAAACCGATGGCCATAACCAAGTTTATCATAGAGATGGAGTTAAGAGAGACACCAAGGAGCCACATCATGCCAAACAACTCAAAAATCAGAGACACAAAACCAAAAAACACCAGAAAAGAAACGCTCAAGTTAATTAAAAAAGGGGCTGTCACAATGAGAATGGCCAGCGCTGCGACTGTCAGATTACGAATTGTTTCAGAGAGGATGACTGCGTACTGCTCAAGGAAGATAAAAGAAGCAGCAGCTGCATAAACAGGCAGTGCAGACTTGGTACTGAGGTCTTTTCGTATGGTCAGCATAGCATCCTTTTGAAATACCGAACTGGAGGAACTTCTCATATAAGCTATGATGCGAGTGGCATCAATGTCCGTCCCATTTTGGCCGAATTTTATGTCTCCCCTGAAATAAGAGAATTCAAATGTGTTGAGGAAACTTTTCAAACTGCCTGCAAAGTTGTCACCGTCACAAGGTTTGTTGTTATCTCTGCAGTACTTCAAGAATGGGCCCATCCATGAAATAGTACTTTTCTCAAAGTACCTGTTCTCTGCAACAACCTGCGAAAGCCTGTTAATTTCATTTTGGACAAACACGGTTCCATACTTCACATTTCCACTCAAAACAACACTGACTTCTGTTGGAAGCTTGAAAAACTTTCGATTCATCTCAAGAAAGGCTTTGTAATAAGAGCCTTCTTTGGCTAATAATGTTCTATCAAATTCTTGGTCTAGATGAATGGCAGCATATATCCCCGCCCCTAATACACCAAGAGAGATAATCAGAACCGCTGCCTTTGTTGCAGGACGCATGAGAAACGTTCCCCATCTTTCCATCAATTTGTTTGATATCTGTGGGCGTGGTTCATCCCATGGAGGTTGTCCTTCTTTTGGTTCAGGAGCATGACACATTGGAAGACAGTTCCGCCGATTTGCTTTTATTCGCCGCACATCAAATGATAACAGAGCCACAAAGACAGTCACAATCATGATAAATGCACAGCTGATTGTTAAAGCTGCATATGTGCAAAAGTATGTGATGGAAGGAAACTGAGAATGTGTACTAACAGCAAAAGCCACCAGGTCTGTAAGAGTTGTCATGGTGATGGTTACTCCTGTACCAGACATAACCTGTCGCACTGTAACAGGTACATTCAAATGACGCTCCTGACGATCTAAATAATCAACAATAATGAACATGTCATCAAGTCCAATACCGATAACAAGAAATGGTAGCACACCCACAATGCGAACAAATGGGGTCTGTATCATCATTGACAGAGAAAACCCAGCTAAGATGCCAAGACCCACAGCAAGGGTACCACCTAATGCGAGCAACGAGTGCCCAGTCAGGGGATTTCGGCAAAGCTTTCCTACCATCACACTAGAAAACTGCAACATGAGGGTAAATGTAAGAGAAAACCAACGAATGTCAGAGGAGCTGCTCGCAGAAATTGCATCATCCAAGCTTCTCTCAGCAGAAATGTAAAGTGTTACACTTGTCAGATCATCTTGCAAAGAGGAAAGTGTTTTGATAAATAATTCTTCCCAGGCCTCTACTTTATCGCTGTTTTCACCACTGTCTGGTTCCTCCACAAAGTAAGTTATCTTAAGTGCTTGCGCACTTACGACTTCATTTGTTGATTTATTTTTACTTATACCACCAAACATTTTAGGCATGTTAAGGAAAGAGGGCCGACCATTACTCATCATAAACCCTGGAGAGGTAAAAGCCTCCGTGAGTTTTCCTGTGACATTAACAAAGTTTTCCTCGTTGAAGTTAAACAGTTCTAAAGGATTAATAGCCATACAGAACTCCTTCGACCTTGCCATTAACCCCGACCTTATTGAACATATGTCAACATAACCAGTCAAATTTTCAACCATCCGATGTATCTCTAAGGCTTCTTTGAGACACTTAATGTCAAGGATATCTTCTCCGCGTCTAGGAACAATGATTATTTGCTCTTGACGAAGTTTCATCTGAAAGAACGCGTTTGCTTTATTCAGGTCTTGCACAGATTTGCTGTTTTGGGGAACGAAAATCTTGGATGTTCTGTTTTCAGGAGTTAACCATAAGAATCCAATTGAACACACGCCAACAATAATAACGGCAACTACAATGGTGGTAAAAGGATGGGTGCTTATTACCTCACCCATTGTTCCAAACAGTTTTTCCAAGAAGTTGTGGAGCCAGTTGCAGAAAGACGTCCATGCTGAATAGGGAGTATGGCAACCAAAAGGAAACGACCTGAGTAAACAACAAAGCAAAACATGCTGTTTCTGTCACTATCATGTGGAAGGGCTCACGGATATCAGCAATTGCCCACTCTGATTATTTTCTACTAATAGGTTATCAGCTCATATCTGGGTGGATGACATGTGTGACAGAATTACAGTATTACAGAGAGGACACCCGTGTTGGAAAGAGCTGTGGCAGCTACATTGAAGCAGAAAGCAAAAGGCAGAAAGAAGAAGAAATTATTGAGCTTTTAGTGTTTCTTAAATTGGGGGACTGAGTTCATAGGACAGCATTCAATACATTATAGGGACAGGGATCCCACAACACCTTGGTTCCACAGCATTTCACTCACTTACTCAGTCAATAAATAAATAAATAAATAAATAAATAAATAAATAAAATAGTAAATGAACAAACAAACAAACAAATGAATAGCTGGTAATCAGTAGTTTGCTTTGGCCCACTAGAAACAGGTCTAGAGAAAAATCTGTCCCAGGGTTGGTTACTTTAGAGGCGCACTATCTGTACTATCCTACCCCCACTTATTCCAATAGTGTCTCCTACTTGTTCTATTTGTGATATCAACCTCACCCCACTGGCCTTATTACGACATTTACATCACTGATCTAATGCCAATGGGAAAAAAAATTTGATAACCACCTTATGACATTGCTGTCATCCTCAGAACCAAATTCTAAAGAAGTTATTTTTCTTAACCCTTTCACTCCTTGAGTCAGTTATGGAGACATTTTAGGTGGTTCTAACTTTTGAGTCTGTGGATGAAATCCTATGGTGTAACCATTCAAATGAAACTTCTTCAGCAGTACTTTCACAGGGTACTATTTATGTTTTAGTAATTTACAAAAAGGAATTTGGGATTTGTCTTCAATTTAGTCTGACTTCAGTTTAATTTTAGGCACTCTTGGAAGTGAAAGGGTCAATTCCTCTGAACTTTCAAAGTTTTTTAGAACTCAGCAGCATGTTAAAAAAATTCTCTGAACCATGACACCTGATTGCATGAACTCCAAAGCAAAGGCATGTTATCAGAATAAAAGAAGAACTGCAAATTAAAAGCTGTAAATTATTAGATGCTCAAAACATCATTACATGTATTTGGTTTCCAACAAGCTGGTGTTAATCAAGTCAACCACTTTGTGCATAAACTTTGTTCTTTTAAAAAAGCCCAAGGTATTGTTCACAGGCTTTAGTGTAAATCCCCTCATATTTGTAACAACCTTGATACATATCTTATATTCTGGGTTGTGGCTAAATGTGGGATGGAGACTTGGGGATGGGGACAGGTGTTTGGGGTTACGGAGCACAGGGACAGGAGGAGATGTGTGATCAAGGACATAAGGACACAATGATCGGGGCATGGGGACATAGGGATAAGCGATTAAGGACGTCAATAGGTGGGAAACTAGCCAAACAATGTTCTACACTGACAGGTAAGTAACGTTATCCATGCAACTTTCGATGCCTTAATGCTGCATCACAAAATTGCTGACCTTTGTGTTATCACAAAGACCTGTGATCACTAAAGAAAGTGATCTGTTCTTCCTACATACATTTACCGGTAGTGAGTGGAATTGACCGGAAATGATCTTACATCTAAAATGGGATGAGCTTCAATTGCAATTGATTGCACTCTGTTGCAGAAATTGGTTTCAATAATTTGATTGCCTTTAATTGCAGACAATCTTTCTGTCCTTTGTCATCGTCTCCAACCACAATTCCAAAATTGCAGACAATCACAGGAAGTTAAGGTTCTAATATGAATGCAAAAAGTTTGATTCCTGTAACCTGCACTCTTAATTTTTAGGACAAAAGAAAGCGATTGAATTCAAGTCTTTTACACACTTCCAAACTCCCGTAAACATTATAAATACCTTAAGCTTCATCATCTTTTAATTCTTTTTAAAACTAAATTTATTCAGTAAAGTTGCAGCATGTGTTAAATAGTCAGTCTTTCAAACCGGATAAATCATTGCATGTACTTAATAATAAATTAATAATAATAATAATTTAATAATTGACAACAATAATAATTATTATCATCATCATTATTATTATCATACGTATAACACGTGATGAATTAACTGTTGCCCACCCATCACAGAAAATAGCAAAGTTACAAAAAGCCAAAACCACACCATTTTTAGCCAATGATGTCACGAAAGTGACATCATGGCTAATGTCATCAAAGCCTAAAAGAACGGCACTGTCCAACGATATATGGTAACTGTCTTCATAGTGAGGCCAGGGGCATCCTGTGAGATGTTGGCAGGAGGTGTTCCACCAGGACACTGAAGCCCTTCTTATCAGCGGCACATGCCCATACAGCTTATACCATGGGAGCTAGTACAACCCCCGGGCTTTGAGGTGTTTTGCATTCACGAGATCAACAGGAACTATTTTTAAATGTTACTTTGAATGGGCTGTTTTGTGTACTTCAGGTCTGGCAGGATTTTATTCGCTTTGTAGTCAAGCATTTACTTAGCCGTGGTGCAAATTTCCACAGCAACAAACACATCAGAAATTATACACAAGACAGATTCGTCAATTTGAGATTTGAGTATGAACGTCACAGCCGCAATGAACCAACTCGACTTAGTGTGTTTGTTTTCTGCTGTAGGGGAACACTTTGTAAATAGCTTGTAATGTGAAGCAACAAAGGAAAAATCGGAAGTACCGCAATTTCCGGCCGATTACCGGCACGAAAACTTTCTGTTGCAAGTATCGATTGAAGATATTTCACGATATTTAATAAAATGAACATTACTCTCTAATTAAAACAAAAACAGTGAAAAGAATATATATTTAAAGCCCAAGTTTATAACTACGGTAGTGAAAAGACTGGAGTAAAACAGCATAAAATACTTGGGGGTTATTTCTAGCTAACAGCCACTTTAAAATTTGCAGTGTCATTTCTGCGTGCGTAAACAAGAAACCATTCCAAAGTTAAATCGGAATTTGCAGGGGCTTGTTCTGAAAACTTGAATGACACTAATATAAAATTCAAGTTAAAGTGGTGATAAAATCTTCAAGATAGCAAGCATTACTTCGGGGTTATTCATAGTTCAAAGCGTAGTCGAACAAATTTGCATACTTGAGAGATTCTTGTAATTTGAACCTTCAGAATGTAACGCAATGCTCAAAACATCTCCAACCAAACGCAAGATTAACAACAACAGATATGTGACAAAACATTCTAATAGGGACCTATTGAATTTTGCAAGTTTTTTCATGCCTGTCAGGACTTGAACACATCAAAAATGTACGAAACAGACGTGTTAGGATATGTTGTCTTTGACGAAAAGAGAAACAAAGAGCTTTATTTACTTCACACGCAATTTTAACGTCATGCTATAATTAACTGTCACGTAGTCACGCTGCTCGTTACCCTGTTTTATGATAACTGAATAAGCTGATTCCTTGCTCTGGTGAAGACATGTTACATTAACCACAAGTTGTCGGGGAGGGGGGGGACCACACAGTCCGCACTGCAGTAGCGGTAGTAGCAGTATGTGAAATCCATAGGTCGTCCTCATAAATTTCACCATATTGCGGAACAAAACGTCATTGGCTCTACACACACCGCGTGCCTATGTTTATACTTTCCTGGCAAGGATGTGAGCAATTTGGTTTTTATTCAAAGAAATCCACTTTGGAGAATTGGCAGAAAAGTTGCATGTTTTTCCCAGCAAGAGATGAAGTCATGAGAGGCCTACTGAACTGAAAAATAATTGAATGGACTTGGCAAAGTCTAATCATGCTGTTGGATGGTGAATTGTTCCCAGGTACCAGCTAGTTACTATTATTATAATTGTCATTACTCACAGGGAGCTGCAGGGATGGCACAGTCATAAGAGCACTTGCCTCACGCTCTCATAAATGTGGCCCAGGTTCGATTCCTGGACTCAGCATCACACTGTGGGTTGAGTTTGTTCTTCTATATTATATAGTTCTCGTCCTTGCTCTAAGAGGATTTTCTCTGGATACTTCAGTTTTCCCTTCTGCTCAAAAACCAACACTTCCAAATTCCAATTTGATCTGGACACAGTGGATGAAGAGCCACCTCATGGATGTGTCACTGCTAATTCCCATTTACTTTATTTGTTTGTTCATTTATTTATTTATTCATTTATTTATTAATTTACAGTTCAGTGATGGGCTATAAAATGTGAATGTACTGACAGAGCAGTTTGTCTTTTCATAACACTTTTTGTTGCTTTTGCAAAGAGGTTGTTTAAACAGGATAAACTTATAAAGGAGATAGCAGGCTGCAGGGTAGGACTCCAAAAGGTGGTAATTGGTAACACTGACAGGGAGTTGGGTTAGCAGGATCTGCAGACAAGAAAATGACTTCGCTAGCTTTTGTGGTTGCAGTAACGAGGTAGCTCTCATATTAAACAGCAAGGTCATAGGGCAAGGGTCTACCATATTAAATAATTAACATTGCTCACTTGAATGAACTTACATCTCAGTTTAAAAAGAAACCAACCTGGAAGGAGCAGATTTACTGTCCACAGATGGCAAGTTGGAGCCATTGTTTGAAGAGTTAAGTTCCCTGTTCTTTGCTGCTATTTTAATGTCCCTCTGATCTACTGCTGAACCCATGGTATGCATAGTCAAACTGAAACAAAAACAAAAAACACAGAAACATTAGACCAGTTAGTTTTGCATGTTGAATTGGAGCAGAGTTTAATAATTGACATGCATATAAAAATGGTTCACCGATCAAAGCTAACAAATCAATCTCATTATATGCTAGATATGCAGGCTGCAGTCTCTGCAGTCCTACAAAATATGCCCACATAAATATTTATAGCTACATGCAATCACATTTAGAGTCATATAGTTTGGTGGTCAGTTACTTATATTTAATTGCTTGGATAATTAAGTTTCAAGGGGGCACAATCACAACCAGAGTCTGTGTTGCCCATGGTGTATTCACTGTACGATTACACCTGTCAAAATTTTATTTACATTCGCCCTAATAGGGTACACTTTTGGCTTTTATAGCTTGTTCCCGAACAACTTGTAAAATATTAAACCCACTATTTTTTGCAAGCAGTCAGACACTGGTAAACACACACAGTGTGATCTCAGACACAAGTGAAACTGTTTTTTCTTTAATAAGAAAAATAATTTAAGAAAAGTGTTTTGAAATGTTTAAAGTTAAAAATTGCCACAGCAACTGCTTGGTGAAAATCTTTAACATCAAATATGCCAGCTGGATCCACTTCTCAGGCGGTCAAATCATATTTCCCTAAAAGAAATGCTTGAGGCAACTGAATTCATTTTTTATCATGTGGTCACCATTTTGTCGACCACATGACTGGTGAAAATGAAATTATAATCGATCAAGTTGAACTCCAATTTACATTTGTTCAAGCATAAAAAATCACCTTAATGTCCTGCAGGCCGACAGAGTGAACTCGACAATTTTTGAGTGAACTTGACATTACCTGAGCATGTGCATATGGTGAGCACTATTTATTTTTGAACTGACACACTTTGAGTTGAAATTTGAACATCACATGGTCAATTTTACAGATTTTGCGTTGAGAACAAAATAATCACGGTTATCACATGATAAAATTTTAAATGGCTGTTTTACCACTGTAGTGGTTACAATAGTTTATGAAGCTCTGATTAACCTTGAAAACTCTTTTCTTAAAGAGGGATTTGATCTCAGCCATTTAATAAAGAAATACAGTAAAAACCCACATATAAGTACCTATACTACTGGAATATGAACCTGTAGGCTAAAATTTTGGCATTTGAAGCCCCATTACATAAGAACCTGTTGACCCTAAAAATTAAAACAGGTTCTCATTTGGAAGATGAGGGAAAAGACAAAACTATAAGAAAACAAGCCTTATCTTGCAATCAAAATGTACTGTGTTAGGACTGTGTGACCTGATCAGGCATGAATTGGTGTTTAAGGGGCCGATTTCATGAGGCAGGCTGGCCCAGTTAGCTGGGCTGGCTCAGTTTGCCGGGATCTCGGCACGTCTGTTAAACCCACTAAATATAAACTGCACGATTACATGGAAAACTGTCAGCCCGGCCACCTGGGATCCCGGTATCACGATGCTGGGATCCCAGCTAGACGGGCTGAAAATTTACCATGATTGCCGGGCCAGCCCGGTTAGCTGGGTCAACACTTTTTCGTTGCTAATAAAATTTTGCTTCAGAGCAAAATGGGTTGCCAGAAGGTCAATTATATTTCTCTTTCTATATAACGCATAAAGGTTTATCAGACCATAAAGCTACATAAAACTTAAAAATAATACACCAAAATAATGGATTAGCAAAAATCACATGATTCATTCTCTTTGAGGTAGCCATCTTTTCACATGATAGCTTCTAAATTTAGCCGCAGGCGGGCTGACTCACCTCATGTAATACCAGGCTGAATGGTCATCTCGGCAAACTGGGCCAGCCTGGCTTACCAGGCCAGCCTGCCTCATGTAATCGCCCCCTAAGGCAGTTGCGTATACTCGTTGCAGTGTATTGTGCATATAAAAAAGGTTAGTCTGGGTATGTAAAACTGTATATATATTTTACATAGGGAAGGGACCACACCCATATTGAACCAGTTGCTGGACCAGTGACAAGCAGTTTTGCTCTGGAGAGAATTTATAGAACCTGTTTTTAAAAGAACCTAAACAGTCTACATTCTCAGTAGAACTCAAATAAATGAGAACCTTCTCAGGCTAACCTGGAAAAATCTAGGTTCTTATATGCGGGTTTTTAACCATAAAACATTCCAACTCAAATGGTTTGTGCAAGTTTTTCTGGTAAACAAGTTGCACTGTTACACCTTTAGGACAGCGGAAGTATAGGTCTCTCATATTTTGCATGTTGGAAACGGGTAAACACGGCTCAAAATATCGTGTTTGCATATAGGAGAAACTGAAATCTGATGTCAAATAACTTCCACAAAACTTGAAATAACCGCAAATTATGAATTGGAAACTAAAGATGACGGGGAAAAGTTTGTTCTGGCAAAATTTGAGGGATGCAGATGGCATACAGAGCAAATAATTTAACCTAGAAAATTTTCAGTTTCCCATAACTTACATTTGTCTGAAAATTTCTCACGCGGCCTTTGACAGGGTAATCCCTCAGATTACCAAAGGAATTTTTTTGTCCGAAATCCGCACTCTCCAATTCGCATACTTTGCCCAGGAGTTTTAAATTTTACGAAAGTTATAATTTGCGATTTGACGACAGATTTCCTTTTTCCTGATACAAATGTGTCTACCGTTAAAAGGTCTGTGACCTACTCTAATCCAAGCTGCCCGAACATGTACCGAAATTAGCTGTGAAGCCTGTGATACTTTTGGAGCTCCTCGTATGAAATCAGAAAGATTTGACGTGCCGTCGGGGAAGCTGTAGATAAGCTCACATTAGCTTCAATTGCCAACTGCAAAATATTTTCCTGCGGGTTTCTTTACGCCACACCTGTGGACAGACATAATGTTAAGCTTCAGTTGGTAAAGAGACATTGAGGAATTAAATTCGTGGATAAAAAGTGCCACTAAGTTCCGTGTACTTGGCGCCTTAATTCCTTCATTCCCAGCTAGTGCTTCATTTTTCCTTTCTCGCAAACTCAGATGATAGAAGACGCCTGAGTCCAGTCTGAAGTGACAGTTTTCGAGAGCATCTCCTTCAACGGAGTTCTATTTTCTGACAACCATAATTACTCCCAAACCTTATTGACACTCTTATTTGAAAACGGGGACGAAATAAGACCACTTGTTCTAACGCTCGGGTTGTTGTTGCGGGTTTACGCCAAGTCGCACTCTTTGTCTGCGTGACCAATCAGATTGCAGGAAAACGTCATTCGCTGTGTTAGTCAATCATTTACTTTTGACTCGGCAGGGTCAAACTACTTATTTCCAACTTCCGCATTAGATTTACTTCCGCTTGGTTACGTTCTGCCGCTGGACAACTAAAACACGTTTTCAACATAGACTATGTACCCTGCAACAGTTTCGCAGCCTTCCAAAGATCTAAGCTACAAAGTTCGGTACTATAAATAAATGTTGCCATCAGTCGTTTGCAGTCGATAATTTCGGTTTTTTTCGCTTTAAATCTTCATGGATCTGGGAGATGACAACAATGAACATATCCTGGCTTATTTAATAGCAAAGGACATTTTTAAAAGACATGGCTGTCGCGATTACATTGAGATTTATATTCGTACTAAATTGACAGCATTTTTTTACGATCTGATCAGTATTTTTTTAAGACGGCAACAGCCCGTCATGTTAACAAATGTTGACCAATAATGTTGTAAGAAAATACAAAAATAAAATTTCCTGTTGGAAATTTTAAGATAAAGAGAAAATTAATTTATATGGCTGGGCCAAGAACACGACAAATAATAAGGTTTTATTCGTTGCACAGACTGAAGACCATGGCTACACTGGTTTGCTTTCTTTCGTCTTTTTATGTACATCAAACTTACCCAAGCTTCCTCCAATGGAAGGACACAGCAACAATTAAACGTAGCAGGAGAAATCTCAGTAGTTTTACTAAAAATTGAAGTCCCCCAAAAAACCACCGACGGGAACGTTTTCCTTGTCGGCTTCTCTGAAGCAATTTGCATTGCGAGTTGCTGATCACTGCTGTTTGCTTTCCTAAACCAGACTGTCAGGTGACAGGAAGACGATTAGTCACGAAACTGACCGTGTACGTGCCTTTGAAGATGATTAGGTTACAGTGTCAAGAATTAGTTCCTCATACCAAAACCTAGATATACGCTGAGCTAGGGGGGGTCATAATTAAGAGTTCTAAACACTAACCATTACACGAACAGTGTCTTTCTGAATTATCCAGGTTTACACTTTCAAATGACCACAGGGTTGAAAAATAAGAAAACTGAAATATTATCCCCAGCTTTTGCTCAGTTTTGAATCTCCCCATCCCCAGGAAATGTGCGAGATAACGGCACTGTTTCACACTGTCATAGGCAAATACACCCACGAACAAATAATTCAAATGATTAAGATTCTTACACGTAGTAGCACCTCGTAATGTCACTTCAAAGGACGATTTCGAGGCAAACACTTGCAACATACTATATATAACAGTTACCCGTATTCACCTAACACCTCAAAGGTGTTTCAATGTTTGTAGGTGGCAAAGCACACCACGGCAATGTGCATGACCAGAGGGTCGAGCATTCAAACATTTACAAACAAAAGTTGAAACGAAGAAACAACTCAGGCTAAGAGCGGCACTTGAACCCTGAACCATCGGTTTCTATGTCCCGGCTCCTAAGTAGAAGGAGTAAAACGTGAACCTAAAATCGGTCCACCACATTGTCGTTGTTTGAGCTTGTCCTCGCTACACATAAATTGACCTGAAAAAAGCATTGAATAATGCGGCAAATTTTAACCCTCGGACTACAGGCGCCTTTCTCGATTAACCTACTCCTGTCCCAATCCCAGACCCCCCCCGGGCCATTTCAGTATGATATAATACAGGATTCTTTGCAGGTCAATTATCGAGATAAGTGAATGAATTTAGGAATATAACTTCAGTCCACTAGCGCTGAAACGCTTTGATAGGTTACTGCACTGCACGCTCTAGAAGGACTTAGTTCACCAGAATAGAACTGTTCCTCACAAAAGTTTTCCAAGGTTTACTTCCTTCCAAGTTTTAGTTTACCTCCCTACTTTCTCACTTCAGCTATTTCCTTACTTACATACTCTCTCACCTAATATTCAGTCTACGACTTCCTTAAGACAGGCGATGAAAAATTCCTACACGTAGACGTTGAAGGACGTCTGACGACAAGGCTCCTCGCAAGGGAGGGAATGGGGGAGGGGCTGGAACCTGTGGGGTGAACGAGGGGTAAATATTTCAGTGCAGGAAGCTTGATCGGCGCAAACACTCAGTTACTATTACATCCCCACAGCACTGTTCTTTGTCTGCCTTAGTGATTTCTTTATCAGGGTTTTCAAGGTGGCCGGGAGTCAAAACATCTCTTATGGGACCACAGTGTATCGGGTTAACGGACGAGTAAAACATGAACTTAAAATGTCCACCACATTGACGCTGTTCGACTTTGTCCTACCCACTCTTTTCCCGATCCTAGACCACCCCCAGACCATTTCATTCAAGGTCAATTAACGAGATAAGTGAATGAATGCACGAATACAAGTTCCTTTAACGCTGAAACGCTTTGATTGGTCATTGCACTCATGCATGCTCCAGAAGGACTGACTTAATAAAAACCCAGCAGCATCCTAATATTCTGCAGTTTCGTGACTCTACAGGCTGGATAGAGAATCAAAACCTGCAAAGTCCGATCGCGAGTTACTTTCAAATCATGAGCTAAGCATTCGTCCACGAGATAAGGTAAGAAAGATATTTCGTAACTGTAATGTTGTAATAATTTATTTTATTATTCTTATCATTAAACCTCCGCTGCCCCATTTAGTGATTGAATAATGACACAAAAAAAAAGAAAACTGAAAAACATCACGTAACTGGAAAGAAGGATCGATGGTCAAAACATTCAAATTTGTTTTTCGTCTCGTCTGCAAGTCGTTTCGTTCAGTTTGTGCAGTGGTCTTAAACGTCGCGGAAGCACCCAAAACTAATGAATATCAATACCATTACTAATAAAGTACTGTTAGTAGCACTATTGATCTTCTCCTCCTGCCTCCGCCCCTCACTCTCACGCGCGTTTAAAACCCCCACGTTCGTTCGTTTACGCGCCAGATGATCTTACGAGAGAATAGACGGACTGACTATAACCAAAATGGTTGCTAGTGGGCTGATGTGGAAGGTCCAGGCTAAGTAATTCACATACACTTCCCTCGGATTTTAATAAAGCGTTCAAATTCTTAAAGGTCGCCACGTAACCAAATAAGCTCAAATACGTGACGTTGCAGCTCACCGCAACACAAAATTCCTTGCTTTCTCGTAACTGGTGAGCTTTGAGCTTGGGTTGGCGGTTGGCAGATGACGGATAGAAAAATTTGGAAAATTTTGATGGAAAAGGACGGATTGCAAATTGCGGATAAACAAATTGGAAGGAAGGGTTAACTGATTAGTTGTCCTTTTGTGGTTCCTCTAGTATTCATGGTATTTCGCTCACAAAACCGCCGTTGTTTTGAATTTCTTTAGGCCAGCATCAATTTGATCTTCACAAACTTCGACCCGTGGCAAGATCATGCCGTTACTTCACCTTTTTTTCTTTTTTTGCTTGTTTTGGCTTATTCATGAGAAGAAGACGTTCCGGCTTTATGATAAGAGGATTACACGAAAGTATTTTAGATGAAAACAGGATAACTACTCGGAACCTGGGTACGATCTTTTACGAAATTTTAGTCAAGAGCGGAATGTCGACCAGCTGTCACTAAACTGCAAAACATTTGCTTTTTTCTCTTAATTCAAACTCACAAAGGAATGTTCCGATTGCTGAAAACGCAGACACTAGCAAGGTGTACGTAGCAAGGAGCAAAGCCAAAAGCGTGGATTGTCCCGCGCGAGCCTCGCAGTAACGTGGCTTGTGAAGCCTGATATCCCACACTTTACAATAGTTGCACTCACGTGTAACACAACAAATTTCTCGATAATTTCAGTGTCTTAACTAAACAAGCCTTTGCTATAAGAATGATTGTATTCTAAAGAAGAAAACTGCCTAAATCATTCTGAAAAGAAGAGAAAGGCTTCGTAGAAATACTGCGAATAAAATGTCCCACAGATTATCATCAAATGACCACAAACTAGCAGCAATCGGAGATTAAGGGCCCATTGGCCTTTCCATAATGCAACGCGGTCGTGGACCTCAGCCATCGCGACTGTAAGAAAGATCCAAAGTAATCCGGTTCCATCGCGCAATGTTCGGCCAATTTTGCTCACCTGTTAGATGAGTACAAAGAAATATATAACATATATTCTACGTGATGTTTCGCCTTGTGATGTGGTAGAAGCCATTTCTGGTCGCGATTGGAACTTTTCCGTGGAGCGATGCCGCCAAAGGCTCGAGGTTGGCAGGCAAGAAACTGCAACCTTCGGGTTTGGCTCACAAATTAGGTCTTTCATGTAAATGAGATAAGTCTGTTAGGTCGTCTATGAGTGCCCCTGTATTTTACAATTTATTCTCGAATCGTTTTGTTATCTCTTTTTAGTGTACTCGTTTACTGTGAGGTGAGCCCGGGGAGGTGAGTTTTTCAATATCGATACGTGACCAATCGACCAGAACAAAGTATTGTCTGCACGTCAACATATAGATGAAGTACTAGCCTTCAGAGCAGGCGTATTTTGCTGGGCGAGCGATGAATATCCTGGGCGAGCGATGAATAATCTAAGCGATCGTTAAACAAGCGTTCATTTCGTAAAAAACGCCTGCTCTGCAGGCTAATGAAGTACAAAACTTCTCGGCTCACTGGCGGCTTCGTTTTGCTCTGCATTGAAATAAAACTTTCGGTGAAAGTTGAAGGAGGTTTTGCGCGGCACTGGCCGTCGAAATTTTTTCGATGTGAGTTTCGAAAGTGGCTAAAAACAGCGTCCGCCGGCGGTGCTCATTTGAAATTATGCCCGATGCAGATTAGATGCAACGGACACAAAAGAGCCGACTGGAGGTATGTTTTTTATACAGAAAACTTCACGGCTCGCTGGAGGTTTCAATTTCGTTCGCACCGATCTCAAACTTTCGGTGAAAGTAGGAACAATTTTCCTGCGTCTTTTTAAATCGGAGTTTTGGAGGCGAAAAAAATGTCCTCGGCGAGTGCTACGCGAAGGCGGGTTGAGCGGCCCAAGACAAAGTCCGCAATAGTGTTTGACGGGCTTTTGATATCTGACAGGGCTGCTTGTTGAGACTAAAAAAGTACTTACGACCGACATTTTAAACTCAGTGTTCATTTCTTTCTCGAGATGAGAGGTTGTAATTTTTCCTCTCGAGAGATCGCGGCCCATGTCCGGTCGAATCAAAATAAACAATGCGCAGTGCATCACGGTAAGTGCCAATGGGTGCGTTCGACAGCAAACGCTCCCGCTTCCCAAGTGGTAACCAAGGAACCAAGAGCCTTTGCTTTCCGCTGATATGAATGCATGGGTCTTGGGAACGAACCCAAGAATTGCTGTCAAAGTATTATTATTCTAGAAATCTATGAACAGGACTTCGAGATGGTTCTCCATGCACTTGAGCCCATTTTTGTTTCACCAATTTTATTTAACAAATGATTTGTCTGCGGTGAACAAAGTTTCTGCTGACGACAAATGTCCTTGAATATTTGCTGGCAATGTCTTCTGTTCAGTGGAACAGCGAGTACCCAATCCAGATAAAACACTTGGGTAGGCTCCATAAAAGCTCCAAAACATACACGAACAAAGGGACTGCACGAGAACTAATTTTCCACAAATCTTTGACAAGATCTTCGACATCAGTCTTTTACCCATCTACAAGATCAAATTTCACGTATGACAAATTTTCTGTGACAAATGGAACTGGCATGCCGCTTTAATAAACCAAGATATTCGTAATGTGAAACTGTTGGCTTTTCTCATCTACACGAACAAATTAGATTTGTCAAAGAAAATTTGCTAGTGTACATGGGGGTTAGGCTCTATTACATTAAAAGTAGACATTTCAATAACAAAATTACGGGAATCATTTAACTAACCGTTCAGTGCAAGTTTGAGCACGAACTTACATCAGCGAATTGGCCACTGATCTGTTTTTAAAATGACCACCAAGGTAAGCAAACAAACATAAAAATTCCAAGCATCACATAAAAGCAATGCCATTGCTTTGTCCATAGCAATATGGAAACATTTTGATACCTCAGTTGACAAATTCGCTCACTTAAGATTTCTCATGTCAAGATAACAGAGCTAGGCTGTTGCGTGACTTGTCGCTTGTGCTAGACTACGAGCGGTCTCCCTAATTTTGGCGATGGCGCTTGTGGGGCGGGCGAAATACACACGCGTGTGCGCGAGCGCGAAATTTCGCTGTCTAAGAAACACAGGACACCCAGCACAAGATGAGGCTCGCGTTCCTCTTCGTCCAACGCCATTAAAAGCGTGAAACAAACAAGTGCGTTGCCAGGTTCCGTACGTAACAGGCAGCAATTCCATGTCAATGGGAACCTCAAGTCTCTTGATTTAAACCTGGCAAAACAACGTGGACATTCGTGAGGTGCGGACGTACAAGGCTCGCGCGCGACTAACCAGGAAGCTGCAGATGTACTTCTTGGGGTCAACGCTGAGTGGTGCTGGGATGGTTTCTACCGAATGCGAATGTGTATGTTTTTATTGTCTTTTGTTTTTTTACTTCAAAAAAAGTTTCGTTGTCTATTGGTAGGTTTTCTGACAAACTCACAACGAGAGTCGCGTTCAAGTTCAAGAGCGATTATCTCTATGATGATCCGATTATCCTCCAGTTTTCTTTTGGTAATCTGGCCTCCCTCCCTATGCCCTCTCGCCTTTCCCTTTGGCTGTGAGGAGTTTGTTTGTTTTTCGATTTCGATTTCCTTTTGATTGCCATGAAGTGACTCTGAGGTACTCAGACAGCTTCGTTTTTAAGACCAGTCGGCTTTGATTGTGTGTGGCTGCCGTGTGAGTTTGGCTTTCAATAGGATATAGGATTAGCTCAGATTTTATCAAGGAAATAGTGTTACACAGCCAGTTTTAATTCTTCCGCTTACACCATTACAGGAAATAAACGCTTTTGTTAATTAAGGCATTTGAAATTGATATAATTAAATTAACGAAAATTGAAAGGTGAAACAGATTAGAATAAAGCAAACAATGAGAAGGAGAAGACAAAATTTTCAGTCGATCAAAATGAACGCGAGTGCATGGGAGATCTCATATTCTATTGAAGAAAAGTATGTTGCGTCTGTTTTGTTTGAATACAATGAATTGTACGTTTAAAAAACAATTTAGCCTGCGAGCAGGCTCTCGTTTGGGTTTTGTGCGCAAGATGCGAGACGCGAGTGGCGAAGCCGCGAGAGCGTGGGGTGAGGTAGGCGGGGCTGGGCCCCCTCACCCCACGCTCTCGCGGCTTCACCGCTCGTCTCGTGGCTTCGCCACTCGCGTCTCGCATCTCGCGCATAAAACCCAAACGAGAGCCTGCTCGCAGGCTAAAAACAATTCTGAGGGCAAGAACGCTCTTGACAAACCTACGAACCATTTTATAAGTCAAATTTTCGGCAAGTAAGCGTCAACAGATTTCTGTCAGTTTTGGTATTGTTACTAATTCCAACGTCTCTACGTTTCAGGGTAAACGAGATAAACGATTAAGAAATACATGTGCTATTTAAAAACCTATATTTTTTAGGAAGACGCGAAAACATTTTCACCAAACGAATGTGGTCTTTTTTCCAATTAAGCTCAGGATAATACGTTCTAAGATTTCAAGGTTTACTGCAAGCAAGTTTCCACAAACCTGAACAAAGCGGCTGGATAGATATTGCTGCATGCACAGTTGATTGCTAAATTTTGGCTTTAGGATAGTTTGCTTCTGTATTTGCCTCAGCTGCTGCAAGAACACTAGCGTAATGCTCAATTCGCACAATTTGACAGCTTGATAAAACTTTGCTGGAAAATCGGAAAAGATTGAAAATTCTCAGTAAAACCTACAAGAAAATGATCACGGACAGCATGTTTGTTTACCTTGGTAATTATCTATGGTGGTGTAATCCAAATTCAAACTTGAAAGGTATCACCACCTATAAGTTCAATTGAACCAATCGAATTTCGTAATTCGCCTTAATTTCATGGAACAATAATTTCCTGTGATAAGGTATTTAAGTGGAGAGGGCGGGAAAGGGGAAGGGTTCTAACTTTTGGGACTCAAATTTGAATAGGGCGAAACGTTTTACTATTGTAAACGAGGTGAGGGCCTTGAGTCCTATGCCAAAGATTTTCCAAATTCAGAAGCCGTTCCCCTCCCAATACTGAAATAATGACCAGCCACTTGTTGGACGTTTCCTTCTTTAATCCATATTCAGCCTAAACACTTGCTTTGAACCCGCACAGGACATTACGTGACGGGCAGCACATGTAATTCCGACTGGAACTTACTTTATATTTGGCAGTCCATATGGGACTAACATGGGTAACATGGGTAAACAACTTTCAGTCTGCCAGTTCTTTGTACGTCAGAAGGACACAAGACGCATTATGCGTCCAAACAAACTATCGTGCACTAGCTCATCTCAAAAAACAGACACAAGTACACACTAAGCTGCTGGACGCAACGTTTGCCTTGAACATTCTGTGTGAAATTTAGGCTATTTATGTTAAATGACAAGGCTACTTTAATGAACCCTTTTTCGATAGAGAGTTGGTTTGGCAGCAATAATATAAATAAAAGGCACAACAAGAGAGTAATGGGCAAAATTTGGGTGGCAGGGAAGCGCACTACTCTAGGGGTTGGGGGACCAGGAGAGGAGCTCTCCTGGGGGGAGACAAGATGGGGCGGTACCGGGGGTAACCACCCTGGACAGAGGTCCTGATCAGTCTCCAGTAGGGTGAGGCCCATATCCCCTAGTCACTGGGAACTAAGGGGAACCAGGAAGGGGCCCTCCTGGGTGGAGTACAGATCAGGTGGGACCGGGGGTACCTACCCTGGGATGGATATTTTTCCGGACCTGTCTCCAGGACGCCAGGGGCTAAGCCTTATTGTGGGGTAAAGTGCAGCCAAGGGTTGCACTTCCCTGCCACCGTTGTTTATTTGAAGGCAGGACAGGAAAACTATGTTACAGGGCCACTCAGATTATGTTAAGGTAATATTCGGTATAAAAACGATATATATAGAAATTGGTGTCACTTGAACAATATAAAGTACTTATGCATACTAAGGAAATAAAAAGTTAGAGTAAATAAGAGTCCAAAGTCTTTTTCACTGTGAACATATGTATAGATGAATTGCTTTTCATGTGTACCTTTGGAAGTTTTGGAAGTAGCAATTATAAGTGTCAGCAGCCTATTAAAGGTTGTTGCTGTTTTTTTTTTTAAAGTAACAATACATAAAGAGATGTTACATTTAAAGCTCCTTTGATAATGGCTGTAGAGGGCCATACCTATGTCTTTGTACACTGTTAGCTGTCACCCTCTGAAAATAATGTATATTTATAACCGAGCAAGACAAAGGTTCCACACAGAAAGGGGGGGGGGGGTGGGAGGGAAAAAAGTTGTGACAGAACCAAAGCCCTGAAGGAATAGGCTGAGAATGGCGGTGGATATCGTTTTTAGGAGAGCACATGTGCATGATGAACATGTGATAACGTGAATGGAACCTTTGTAGAACCTAGTAATTGCACGGTAAATTACTGTGGACTTTGCCTAGGAATAACGGTGCATTGTAATACAGACAGGTAGCAATTGCTGCTGTTATTCTTGCACTTTGGACTGGATGTCTACAGTTACTTAACAATACAGGGGCTCATTGAAACGATTGGCATTGTTTGACATAGAATAAAGGTACTTTGAAATGAGTACTGTAGCACCTCTGTGTACAGATTGGGCATAGAAGATCTCAAGGTTCATTAACCTCAGTTTATACGGTAATAAACGTGAACTATGTTAGCTTGTTTTCGACGTCCACGCGGCACTTTCCCGGCGCGAGAATCCTTCTACCTTTGCGCTTAACAGTAGAATGTACAAAACGTCATGAGAAACTTACCCCAGGAACCCGAACTAAAGTGTTAACGTAGACAAATATTTCGTTTTTCTCTTGTAAACGCTTTCTGCATTTTGTAAAGAATTATGAAAAGTTGGTTCGCCCGGGGTAACTCTGATAGGAGGCTGGTCCTTCTACATCACCCTTAGAAATTGCAAAAGTATTTTTTTTTTATTTGAACTGAGGTCCTACTGAACACTCAATTTGAAAAACAAAATGCCATTTCGGCCGATGTACATAGTATTACATCAGTGAAAGGGTTACACGAGAGTTTACATCTAATTGCTATAGTCTGATAGCAAATGAAATTGAGTGAACGTTTCATTTGTTTCAAAGGTGAATCCATTACAGATTGGCAAAAATGGAGACTTCTGAGATGGAGTTCACAGGAAGAAGCTACAGGTCAGTGGGCTTTAAGAGACATCTCTTCTCCTTGTGCTCGAGTCTCATAAATACGTACAGGATTTCTACTTTACTTCTGATTTCGTTTTACTAAAATCGGCAGGAGGATCAGTGGGCCACAAGAAGCTGAAGTACTTGTATTCCTATACATGATTAATTCCTAAATCACTAAAAATCGTTGTCACGAGCGGTGGTTTTACACTGTAAGAGGATTTAATTCTTCAACTCCAGGCTTCAGGTATCATTTTTTGGCCTTTTGTGGTCAAAAAATGCCAGTGTTGCGCAGAGTTAGTTAAATCATTCACTGCGAGTGAGGACGAAACGTGGCAAGATTTTCAAATATTCATCTCATCAAGGCCACCAAATCATGATGGAAATTCACGATATTTTAGCTTTTAGAAAAGGTACTAAATCAAACAAATCACCTACAAAAACACAGGAAGATATGTTTAATTACGAAAACGACTCTACAACTGACTCTATTTTTTCATGGTCTACACTTCGTCCAACATGATGTTTGTCACACAGAACGTTTGGTGAGTAAACGGGCAAACAATGTTTGACCAAACATCGGACAAAGGGAGCCCACGTAACGCTTTTTGCCTATCACCCGCTGAAAATAGTAGTTACCACGTCACCCAAATTCCGTTTCTGATTGGTTGCTTTTCTCCGCTCGCGCAAGCCTTGTTGGTCAAAGAGGTGACTAAACGACCAAACATTTGTTGGTAACGCAAACAGGGAAAACTGTTTTAAAAATGCAAAGTCATAAAATGTTCATAAAAGTGGAACAACAGGGCGCAGGCGAGTTGTTTCATTGCTAAGTATTGAACATTTTATTGCGTCATTTTTGTGGTCCAAAAGGATGTACACCAGAAAAAAGTCATTTTGTTTCATAGAACAACAAAGACAATTGCAAGCAAACAAGGCTTTCAACTTTTACGAAAAGGCGCCCTTAACAAAAAATACAACTCCGCATAAATTTAACGCTCAACAACACAATGCAAAAATTTTGTAGGAAGTTGTTGCCATGCTTTGAAATTTTTAAACATTTGTAACCGAAAGCAAAATTTAACAAACTCCGAACTGTGGCTTGAAACAGAAGGAAAAACAAACACTCGCCAAAGCTCTCACTTAGCAAATTTCAATGAATGGGTCACGACTTCACAACCGCATTCAAATACGCACAGCAAACTTCTTTAAATGAAAAGAAACTTCGGAAACAATTTTCTAGTTAAAGCTAACCTTTACTCCATTCAAAGAAGTGTTCAAGTCCACTGAACTACTTCTCTGAGCTCGTGGAAATTCAACTTTCATTTCTTTCGTGGGGCCGATCGGTTACAGCTGATTCCCGCCATTCAAAAATTTTCGCTGTTCGTCAAACTACCACAAATAACATTTTCCTTTTGTCTCACAGCTGATATTAGGCAGGTTTATTCGATTGAAAATTAAATTTCACTGATTAAGGATTCATGATCTCCTCATTGATTATTTCCATGTTATTGCTGCATTTCTGTCACTCAAATTCTGTACAACCGGCGGTGCACTTAACAAATCAGACTGAAACATAGGCTTCAGACTTTCCTTGCCAGTGGAAATATAGAAACATAAAAGCAATATTATTTATGGCAATATAGAAATTTATATATCAGAGAAATATAGTGCCAGGAGACATCGCACGTAATGATCAGAATGCTAGAATGCTCTAAATTCAGGCATACTTTCTTACTGAGACCACTATCGGGCTTAAGAAATGTGAATCAAGTAGAAGGTTAGTGACAATGGGTAGAATAATCAAACCGAATTAGATCGATGCCAAAAGACTGAAAATAAGAGGCCAAATTCGATGCACTTAGTAATAAGTCTCCGACATAAAATACAAATGTACGCACGAAGATACAAACTAGAGCGACGAGGTATTTAAATTCCTTTTGGCAATATTTAAATTCCGTATTCTGTGTACAACTTCAACAGGCTTTCCGCCAAGAAGCGAAAACCAAAAACGCAAACAATAAGAAGACTTACCGCAGGCTTGGTCATATGCCTTCACTTTGTCCTCATCAAATACCAGATGTTGTTGGAAAAGATAAGCACGCTGATAGTGAAACATCCAAGCAAGATAATTAGCACCATGCTCCTTGTATCGGCTCTAAGCTGTCTAGGATTCCTGACCATGCGTCCCCCAAATCTACAAGAGGAATTCTTTGTTTCAGACGACAGTCGTGTAACTAAGGATTTGAAGACAGCAGGGAAATATTTTCCTTCAATTCGGTCGCGGCGCGAGGAGGTGATCTTAAGTCCGATGGCAAAAAGTGGCAATAACGTGCTCTCAAGCGCTTGTTTAAAAGATGCATTGCTCGTGCATAAAACAGTGGTAACCCTAAACAATTACCAAGACATCTGCATGGTAGCGAGAAATGAACGGCATTTACAGAATATCTCATGCATGATGACCAACCCATTAGAAGTGTGCGATTTGAAAGAGAAGAACCACGAACATTGTCTGGAGGCTATTGTGCGGGAGTGGAAAAACACCAGCTCAACTTTATCAGATGGTCGGACGTTCAAGTTTAATCAACAACTGTTTATGAATGGCTTTAAACCAGACAACAAAAGTGCGGAAAAAGGAAACACCTCTGCAAGAGCTATCAGACTGATCTACTACTTGAAGAACCCAGCAGAAGGCGACCCATCCAGACAGAAAATACTCTCATGGGAAGCATCATTCCTTGAAGAAATGGAAGAGCTTCGTTCAAAGATGACATGTGCATCGCTGTACTTCACGTCTTCTCTGACCCGTGAAAGTGTTGCTGCCCTTCTTTTTTCTGTTAACAGCTCGGCAATTGTTCTTACTTTTGCAGTCCTTTTTTGTACTTGCGTCTTTCTTGTCACCTGTACCCTGGCGAGTTTTCGTCCCTTAACTCTTTTCCTTGGCTTCCTGATGTCGGTATGTGTTGCCATAGGTTTGGTGTCATCAGTGAGTATTAGCTGTATGGCTTCTGTTAATATCTGGCAGTCCAACTGGATACTCGTAATTCTTATGTACTGCAAAGGAGCTATGGATGCATTGATCTTAATTAAAGACATGCACAAACAAAGGCATATGCCGTCTGTTGAGCACCGGATTGCAAATTGTATGACTAAATCTGGCATGGCCCTCACAACATCCAACCTAATCTCCATTGTGGTGTTTGGTTTTGCGCTCATGTCTTCTTTCCCAGTTTTCAGAGAATTTACTTTGGTAGCTCTGATTAATGTTCTGTATCATTATCTCTTCTTTCTGATTCTTTTCATGGCCTGTTTATTTGTTTGTCTAAAGAAATACAAATATGAGGAAATCTCGTGTCACCCTGTTGCTGACTCTGTTGTTGAAACTGGCCCGTCAAGAGAAAATAAGCAAGAGGATGAGTCCACCTGTTGCCCCCTGGTGCGAATTTATGGAAAGATCATTTGCAATAAATTAGGCTCTGTCGTTACCTTGATTTTGTTCGTAAGTGTTGTTGCTTGTAGCGCGTATTTGGCATTGAAATCAAATCAAACGTTTGACAGCCCATTGAAGACGAGCCCAATGACCGAGGCAGCAAAATTCACGAACGAGGAAAGGAAACTTTTTGAAAACGAAAATCTGGTCAAAATAGTGTTTTCCGGCAAGCTGAACTACAGCAACCAGGAACTACAACAGAAGCTGTATAACTTTGGAAAAACCTTAAGCAGTGCCCCGTACAGCCAGCGCCCTGTTGACAGTTGGATCAGCCGTTTGGAAGAATGGGCCAAGCTGCAAAGCTTTACCTGCACAGGACCACTATTTGAAAAATGTTTAGTAAACTTTCTTAAGGATCCTAAAAACTCTTTCATCCGTGAGGATATGAATTTCACGTTGCAAAACGACACTTTGAATTTGGTTGCAAGTTACTTTCATCTCTACATGATCTCGTCTGACGAATTTCATTTAAAGAAAAGATACTTAAAATCCCTTCAAAGTGACACAACCGACTTTAAAGAAGAAACGCAACACATACAAGTGTCGATTGCCTCACATTTTCTCGAAGAGACAGAACAGTTAATAACAGTGAAGAAAGAATGCATCTGGTTCGCTATTATAGCAGGAATTGCCACCACAGTTCTTTCTCTAATCTTGACGGCCAACCCTCGTCTAACGGTGGTCCTAGCAGTTGGATTTGTTGTTCAGGTCCTCGAATTAATAGCCCTGCTAAATCTGTGGGACATACCGTTAAACTACGCAAGCGTCATCTCCCTTGCTCTCGGCTTCATTATTTCAGTGAACTTCAGCGTACAAATGAGCCAAATCCGAGCTTTGTCAGTAGATACTACTGCACGAAAGCGAACACTGGATGCTCTGAATTCTGTAGGAACAGCCATATTATCTGGTGGGATATTAGCCATCCTGAGCTCTATAGGACTTGGCTTCATATTTCCAAACTTGTCCCTAATTTTTCTCTGGGTGCTGCCCTTTCATTTTGCACTGGGTGTGTTTCATTCAATAGCCTTCATTCCTTCTGCCTTATTGCTCACAAGTAAACCAATGGAGGCCTGCGCTCAAGCAATCGCACCATCCTTCCAACAGCCTGAACAACAATTTGAACTGAGGGAGCATCAAAGAGCAAACCAGAAAATTTCTTGTAAAGATAGCTTACAAAAGTCAAGACCGTCTGGTGTTGCTATCTTGGGAGTAAGCTGCAGATTCCCAAACGCCCCAAACAAGGAGTTGTTTTGGGATATGCTCTCTAAAGGAAAATGTGGTTTCCAACAGGACTACCCAGCAAATCGACCAAGTGAGCACAGCAACTACCACATGTTGTACAACCCAAAACGTTTCACACCAGGACGCCTTTGCGCTCTTGGAGGTGCATATCTCGACAACATTCGAGATTTTGATGCTGAGTTTTTCAACATCTCTCCCCAAGAGGCAAAAGCCATGGATCCCCAGCAAAGAATTCTCCTTCAAATAGCCTATGAAGCCATAGAAGATGCAGGATTACGCTTGGAAGATCTCCAGAAGGGAAACACTGGTGTCTTTGTTGGAGCCATGAACTTGGACTATAGTAGTCGCGTGATGCAACCCGAAAATCGCAACAACCTTGACCAGTTTTACTCCACGGGTGTTACAGCCTCTATTTTGGCAAACAGGATCTCATTCTGTCTCAATCTAACAGGTCCCAGTCTTACTGTTGACACTGCTTGTTCTTCTTCACTGGTTGCTCTTAGGATCGCCTCTGAGTGTCTTCACAGTGGAGAATGTGATGTGGCAATTGTGTGCGCACCAAACATCATCTTAGATCCTTCTGTGCAGATCATCTTCAGTGTAGGCGGGTTGCTAGCACCAGATGGACGATGCAAATCTTTTGATGTATCAGGAGACGGATATGGAAGGGGAGAAGGGTTTGCAGCAGTAATACTGAAGCTCACAAATGATGCTGTCATGGACAGGGATGACATATATTGTGACATCATTGCATGCGGCATGAACAATGACGGTCAAAGTGCAGTACCAATTACAGCGCCCAGCGCAAAGACACAGGCAGAACTCTCCCAGCGAGTCCTAGAGGAATCTGGATTGGACGCCGAAGATATTGAATACCTCGAGGCTCATGGAACGGGAACCGCCATTGGAGATGTAGTTGAAATGAAGTCAGTTGCCAAGACATATTGCAGCAATGCATCTGGAAATGGCCGGGTTCTCCGAGTGGGCTCTGTGAAATCCAATTTAAATCATACAGAATCAGCATCCGGGCTGGCTGGTCTCATAAAGGTTGCACTGATGCTCAAGAACAATACATTAGTTCCAACTGTAAGCGTCAACACCTTGAATCCAAAATTAAAACTTTCTGAGAAAGGAATTAAAGTACAAGATGTCTGCGAGCCCTGGCCGAAGCAAGATGGAAGTCCACGTATTGCAGCCATTAACTCGTTTGGATATGGTGGAACAAATGTCCATGCAATATTGCAAGAGTACCAAGAGGTAAACAGCATTGCACATAGAGAAAGTTCAAGGAAAAACCATGTTCTTACCCTTTCCGCACACTCAGAAAACGCACTTCACGACATGGCAAAACAACACGCAAAGTGGCTCAAGGACAACGCTGAGTACGAGAACGCAAAGAGTGACATCTGTTGGTCTCTAAATACACGACGCAGTCAGCATCCCCACCGCTTGGCAGTGGTGTTCGAGTCACTGCAGGGTGCAGCTAATTTGCTGGAACAGTTTGGAGAACGCAAGACAGGATGGGAAGACCATGTATCTCAAGGCAGGGCCATGAGAGAGCACACAAAGGCTGTTTTTGTCTTTGGTGGCCAAGGAGCAAACTGGAATGGCATGGGAAGACAGCTAATCCACTGTGAACCCCTCTTTAGAGATACCATCAGCGAAGTAAGCAGAGTGATTCAAGGCCTGGGAGAAATGTGGTCACTGGAAAATGAGCTGCTATACCAAGAAAACAACTCAAACCTATTGGGAAACCTCGTAGGTCAACCTGCAACGTTTGCTCTTCAATATGCCACCGCCAAATTGCTGGAAAGTTGGGGTATCGTTCCTGCAGCCGTTATTGGTCACAGCCTAGGCGAGATTACTGCGAGTTGCGTGACAGGTGCTCTAACACTCGAAGAGGCCATCAGGATCATTCTACTTCGCTCGAGATGTCACGAGCTTTGTTCAAGTGATGGGTGCATGGCAGCGCTAGGAATGTCAGAGGAAGATGCAACCCAACTTATCATTCAACTCAGACTGGAGAACAGCATTAGTATTGCAGCAATTAATGATGAAAAGAACGTAACTATCTCAGGTGACAAGCTGTCAATAGAATGTGTACAAAATCATCTCAAGTTGAACAACATGCAGGTCTTCTGGAAGAAACTCTCCACTGCAAGGGCTTTCCACAGCTTTCAAGTAGAAATGGTCAAGGACCTATTTCAGTCACAAATAAAATCCCTCCATCTACATCCTCAAGCAACAACAATCCCCATGTACTCGACCGTTACGGGCGATGTCGTCTCTGGTACAACAATGGATGAAAATTACTGGTGGCGCAATTTTCGTCAGCCAGTCCAATTTTGCAAGGCTGTACAAAACGTCCAAAGGGACAACCACACGCTGTTAATTGAGATAAGCGCTCAACCCAGCCTTGGTCACTACATTAAAAGGATATCACAGCAGGAGAGCCACCCATCTCAGTCTACCAATGTTGTGTATGTGCCCACTCATCCCCGCAAGTCAGTGGATGACCAACATATAGCGTTCCTCCACAACACTGTCAGCAAGCTGTACACTATGGGGTACTCTGTAGACTGGGACCGTGTGCAGGGAGAGGAAAGCGTTGACGCTCGCTTCATTCGGACACCAACATACCCATGGCAAAAGAAAGATTACTGGTACGTACAAGACGAGCCGACTAAACTCGAGGAAAGATTCCAGCTTCACAGGCATGCATTTCTCACAAATGTAAAACCAACTAGCAGTTTCACGGGCTTACAGTGTTGGGAGGTAGAGGTGGATCTTTATCAATATCCTACCTTAAGAGACCATGCTCTGACGCACGGAGGTCCTGTTTTGCCAGGTTCTGCATGCATTGAAATGGCAATTGCCATGACGGTGGAAAAGTTCTGTTGTGATGAAGTTGAAGTTAAAAATATCCAGTTCGCTAACATCCTTACCATACCTGAGAACCAAGTACGATTGTTAAGACTCCAGCTTCAAGATGGCAAAGAAGTCGACACGGCAGAATTTCAGGTGAAAACCATTCCTGGAGATGGCTCAGAAATACTACTTGCCAGGGGTGAGGTCACCGCTGTTCTTGGTGAAGGAAGAATGCGAAGAAATCCTGAACAAGGTATTAAAACTGTCAAGTTTGCTTTGATCCTGTAAATGAGTTCATTTTTAATGACGCGGTGTAGAGGGTAAAATACTGAACCTAACTGTTTTTGTTATTTTTAGGTTCCTTGAGGTCGACTCAAACCACCACTGAAACAGACAACTTTAAGGACATTATAACCAGAATGAAGCCAGTGGCGCTTACTGAGTTCAGACGCTTGACGGAGAAATATGGCTTCAATTTTGGCCCGTCCTTCTCCTTGATAAAGATGATATGGAGAGGCCATGAAGAAGC
Source organism: Siderastrea radians (assembly GCA_964017195.1). NCBI lineage: Eukaryota > Metazoa > Cnidaria > Anthozoa > Scleractinia > Rhizangiidae > Siderastrea > Siderastrea radians. Next base: position 40,024,035 of record OZ024897.1, on the reverse strand, counting down.
ATTTTGCATCATTGAAATTGAGCGAGAAGAGGTGAAGAGTGAAATGGCCAGATACATACTACACCCTGCCTTCTTGGATGCCTGCTTCCAGACATCAGCAGCAGTCGAGGAAGAGGATACTGGTGAAACAAAACCAACCACATTCCCAGTTCGCATTAAGAGACTGTTGCTTTTGAATCGAAACGTCCCCCAAAGAACATTCTGCCACGTCTCCAAGAATTCGCGTGGAAATTGGGTAACCTATAACATAGACCTGATGGATTCACAAGGAACCATTCTACTCACGGTCGAAGGCTTCCAATCAACAGAGATTAGCACCCTTATTCGGTCACAGAAGCTTGACAACATAGCGTATGAGACCAAATGGGTGGAGTCCGCGATTGAATCCTCGCAGCCCCAGTTAAACACAGAAACCCTTGTAAGAATTGTCTTGAAAGATTCTCAAGGAATTGGTCAATCGTTTTGCGATCAGCTTAAGACGAAGACCCCAGATGCCTTCTTTATACCTGTGGATGTCCCTGTCACGAACGACGACTTTCAAGAGACTCTCCAAAAAGAAATTTGTTCAGCAATGTCCTCAATAGCCACCTCGCACAGAAACGTTCAGTTTGTCAACTTCCTTCCAGTAGATGCTGGCGTTTTGCCAGAATCATATGAGTCAGTGGATAACTCACAAATTCTCTCATTTGTCAGCTCTGTTCAAATTGTGCAGACCATTCTTAACCGAAACATCGAAAGCCCTCATTTAGTCATAGTTTCAAGAAACTCCCAAATAGTTACTGCAGACAAAGAAACGACCTGCTTTCCATGGGCGTCTTCCGTTTTGGGGCTCCGTAGGACAGCTTCCCTTGAACATCCAAACATCAGATGTACAACTGTTGACATTAGCGACGACCCTATTGACGTTGAGTTGCTAACACAAGAGGTTTACGCTGCAACTCAGGAGGATGAGATTGCATTCCGTGGAGGAAAACGTTTTGTTAATCGGATTACAAGGATGGACAAGTCCTCAAGTCATGCCACTACACCATACAAAAGAGATACCAGCCAATCAGTGTACATCACTCTTCACCCCAAAACGCACGAAGTTTGTTTCAGGAAAAACACCTGGCCAAGTCTTTCAGATGAACAACTTCAAGTAAATGTGGTATGCACTTGGATTGCTGATGGAGACATAAACAACGTCTTCAGTGAGCCCCACTTTGTCGGTTTCAGTGGTCGTGTTTGTCAAGCTGCAACAGAGGCAACAGGCATTTTGATTGGAGATGAAGTTTGTGGGATGGCAAAGGTTTCAAAAGTTGGCAATCAATTTCAAGTAAATTCGAACCAGATTATTCACAAACCTGAAGATATGAGTGACCCACAAGCAGCCAATCTTCCGGCTAGCCTGGCAACTGCGTTTTATGTCATCAAAAAGTCTCTCGAAGAACAGAAAAATCTGCGCCTTCTTGTAGATGAGACAAACCGTGGTCTCGGAATGGTTACAATACTAGTAGCCAAGGCTTTGGGTCATACCGTGATTAATGCTCCTCAGGGACCAAAGAACACCATCTGTCCCGAAATGGGAAATGGGTCGGTGCATGCAAAAGGTGTTGACCAGACCTCTGAAATTGATGCAGCCATATTTTTCCACAAGCCCAAACCCAAGAGCCTGCAAAAAACGTGTCAGCTACTCAAAGAAGGGGGGAAGCTTGTAATATTCAAAGAAGATATCAAAGGCTCAATTACTATCCCTGCCGGCAAAAAGATCATATGCGAAAGGATCAGTTTTACAGAAATTCTCCAGAGTCCGAACACTTTTGAGAAGGTCTGGACTTCTGCTCTGCTGCTGGTGCAATCTTCTGGCCTCATGGACAATGTGCTACAAATAACCCAAGCCCAGGTAAACGTCTTCCAACAAATACATGACGCTAAAGGAAAAAGCTCTCAGCTCCTGCCCAACCACTTCAAGATGACTACCCAAGGTTTTGTTTCCCTTTCATTTAGCAAAAATGGCGAGTGGTCAGGAAGTTCCACAGAAGTTCTGATGCCTGGCGTAGACCAAGAAGGATTGAAAGCTGACCGTACGTACATAGTAGTGGGCGGCATTCGTGGATTTGGCTTTGAAGTTGCGAGGTGGATGGCTGACTCTGGTGCCAAGACCATTGTTCTTGTCGCTCGCTCTACACCAACAGAGGCAAAACTTTCTGAAGTTTCTCAGCTGATGAACTCGACAGGAGCCAATATCATCCTGCACCAAGCAGATGCTTCAAGTTCAGTCTGTATGGCGGCCTTGGAACAAAGACTAAAGACCCTTCCAAACGTCGCAGGGATTGTGCACACAGCGATGGTTCTGAGGGATGAGCTCATTCCAAACCTGAAGACTGCCAACTTTAGGGAGGTTGCAGCACCCAAAATAAAAGGTAATGAAATACAGAAGACAATAATTCTCTTCAAATAAATTTAGTTATTTGTCCTACAGCTTGTTAAGATGAAATCCTTTAACTGAAATAACCTTTATAAGAAAAACGTTGCTGATATATTTCTCGTAAAGCTTACGGGAAATTTGTTTCTTGTGACCTAAATGATAAATTGGTCTTGAGGAAAGATTACACCTTTCTGTTCTACAGGGGCATTCTTACTACACGAGATGAGCTTAAATATGGACCTCGACTTCTTTGTTCTGTTCTCATCAATTGCATCGCTACTTGGTAATCCAGGCCAAGCTTCTTACGCGGCAGCGAATGCTTTCTTGGATGAACTGGCACAGTATCGCCGGCATGTACTTGGCCTCCCTGCAGTATCCATCAACTGGGGTCCAATCAAAGGAGTTGGGGTTCTGCAACGTGAAGAAGCCATTGCTGAGCACCTTTCAAGGGCAGGTTATTTTCTGCTTCCTGCATCACAAGGTAAAAGCATAAAAGTTGTACTGTTCAGAAATGACCAGTCTCGGCTGAGTCTTCATTTCCATAGTTTCAAGTGGTTATTTTAAGCTTCTAATTCAAACGAGTGCAGTCTCTTGCAATCTCTTCTCAACTGGGGAGTATTGCTTTTTAAAAAATGTACAACCACATTCTCGAAAGTAATTTTTTCCTCGGGTGAACAATATGTATTTTTCCTCACAACTACACCAGTGGTCAAATAAACAGGTGATGAACAATATCAACACTAATTCGAGATTAAAAATTAACCCGGGTTTCTATTTTCTCTTGTTTTTAAAAAAGCATTTTCACTGCCGAACTCAAGGTGCGGATTGAAAGATACAAAGGTCACAATAGAAGACGAGAATCTAAATACATAAAATTAACTACAATTAGTTGAATTCAAAGTTGACACTAATCTGGTTTATTGTGTGGCATGAAATTTTTGCGGATTGACGATTTTCTGTGTTTCTGACAGTAAGGAAAATTTTAGACCTCAGACCTTACCACTGGGAACAAATTTTCGTGGATTTTGGGAAATTTCTCTCCGGTATCAGTGATGTACGAAACTTGTATATAGCCACAAGGGACGTAATACGATCGTTCTACTTTACTTTTTTACTGTACTCACGTCGTGAGTCGTCGATTGTGACTAAAAGCTACCGAAAAGTGTGACGTAGTACGCCATCTGGGCTGGAAGAAACACGCCGTCAACCACGGTTTGTTCTTTAGTAAGAGAGATTATCGTTATCAAATTTACCTATAGGGACCGCAGAGATTATTCGTTATGTTGCAATTGTAAAGAGGAAAGTCGTAATGTTGTTCTCTCTGTCAATTTAACTAAATTTCAGTATTATAAATACATAGTATAAATTTTCGCAAATTTTTTTAGCGGGAGTTTATTTACGAGGGATCAAATTTGCCCGGATCGGAGGAAAATTCCGCAAAATTAGTTGCCGCGAAAATTTCACGCGACAATCAAATTCTCGGTCAGTGGGATTTTGCTGTCATTTTGTCAAAATAGTGTTACGATTACGATTAAGTGCCTTCGCCCATATATAAAATGTTCCTAGAACATCGAGAGGGAGATATCAAAGGACTGTCACAAGGAGGGCAAACCATAACAAGGTTTATGATTTTTCTAACCGCAGAACATGAAAACGTTGGCCCAACGCTTTCATGTTGCAATCCACTTCCATCCGTAGCCAAAGACACTTGTTAGTACTTTTACTGCACTAGGATAACTTCCTCCAACATTTGCCTTTAATTTCGACAGCAATTCAATACATGGAAAAAGTTCTGATTGAGGAATCAGGGAGAGCACAGTTGGGTTTGTTTGATGTCGACTGGCAAAAAATTCAAAAGAGCACACCTGTATTAGCAAGGTCATCTCGCTTAGCGTTCATCAGAAACGAACAGGACTTCACTGACGGTGTGCAAGATAAGCAGCAACTTGCTCCTAGACTGCTCATGGAAAAAGACGCAAGAAAACGAGCAGAAATGGTGCATGAATACGTCAGTGATCTCCTATGCTCGTGGACAGGAAATGCGCCATCTGACATTGACTTTAACTCCAGTTTGTACAACTATGGGATGGACTCATTTTCAGGATTGACATTTAAAATGCAGCTAGAGTCTTCACTTCACATATCTTTTGAGGTAAGAAGATATTTAAGAATGTTCAAATTTTATTACCACCTGACAAAATCAATGCGGTTGATTGGCTAGTTGTTGTGTGAATTTACGAGGTGCACATGAAAACTTTCAAATTATTTAATGTGACCTGATTTTTGTGACGCCTAAATTTATGAAAACGAACTTATTAACCTTATGCTGATTCCCCCATTACCCTTGAGGTTTTTTAAACTGACGAATTCATCTTAAAAAGCCACTGAATAAATAAATGTGCTAATCAAAAGATGTCCCGTCTACTGAAAGACCTTGTAAGTAATCAGCAAAGCAGACAACTTTTTAACCATTTAACGGCGTTCCTGATAGTCCCGCACAGGTGTGATTTGGTGGGGTGAGGGTTCAATGAGAGCCGCACAACAAAAGAGCTAACAAGGGCACATCAATGCCGAAATACTTACCGATAGTCCACTCTTGATCAACAGGTATTCTACTTCACCCAGCCTGATACAACTCCTGCTAGGCTGGTACAGGACATCATCGGGAGACTCAGTAACGAAAACAGTTCCCAAGTGCGAAACGATGAAGAGGCCCCAAGTCATGAAACAACACTTGGCTCTGAGCCACTGCTTGACAACTCCACTCAGTGGAAGCATACCACTAAAGAATCTGTGCATCCAATAGACAGACCATCGCCCACTGCCACCTATCACCTCATCCCCCTTTTCAAGCCTGAAGAAGCTGAGGTGAAGTTGTTTTGTGTACACCCAGCAGGACGGTATGCCATGAACCTTACACCAATTTCCAATGGATTCACGCAACAGGTAAGAAAGAATGAATTAATTCATCAACAACATAACACCACCTAAGTAAGCACACGAAAAATTGCAAATTTTGCAGCTGCGTGCAAACCTGGACGTAAGTGCAATCACTGGCCACTACCATCTTATTAGGTTTCCCTAAAATTCACTATTGTCCATTTATAAATCGGGGAGGGGGGGAGTGAGGTAATACAGAGTGGAGGGTGTCTCCTAACGACAGAACACAAGTCCAGAGACCTAGGCTCAAGCCATCAACAATTAGATATTGAGCCCCCAGAGTCACCTTACTGAACATTCAGCAAGAAAATAGATTGCCGGATTGTCCCATGATGTTCCTTGCACATGCACAATTAGCTCTAGTAACTTTTGTAAAATAGAACTGGAAAAAGACTTGCAGTTGTCGTCATAAATCTGAAAAACCAAATTGGGAAAAATTGCCTTCAAAATTGACAAAGCTTTCAAATTTACTTTAATAATGTGCTTGTCAATAGTACATAACCAAAATCTACTTTACTTCTCTGAGTTACAGAAACTCATAGCTTACCTTTCCTCCACAGTCACTTGTGGCATTCTATGCCATAGGATACACAGAACCTACCATGAGAGCAGAGACACGAAGTGTGCGGAAGATAGCTCAAAGCTACATCAGAATGATCAAAGAGGTCCAAAGGCATGGACCCTACTACTTAGCTGGTCAGTCATTTGGAGGTCTTGCGGCATATGAAATAGCAAACATCCTAACCGAACAAAGCGAAGATGTGGCATTCATGGCAATGATTGACACGTTTCCATGGTATTTGCCAAACAGAACTGGTGCCGCCAGACTGGAGTTGCTGTTTAGTGGCACAAGGTTGGAAAAACTGATGGACGGCCTTTTTGAGGTAAACAGATGTACACATCAGTGAAATAGATGACCGGTCCATATAAGCAATCCGTACAGCAAAATTGGTCGGAGTCACATGTAGGGCACCAACCAGAATGCTCATTTTCATCACACTGCAGTTTAGCCATAGAAAAACTCTTTAAAAACTCTTTACTATCTGCATGCGTTATCAAATTGAATTATCAAATTAATTCCAGCAAACGTTTTGGTGTAAGCTTAGCTTAAGCTTAATTCTCTCCGCGCCAGATTAGAAGGCGCATAAGGATGTTAAGCTGTCCAACATACCCGCCCTGTTCTGAGCCTCTGCTTTGAACACATTGCAGACTGTTCATCCTGCCTTATTCCGCTCCTTCTCGGTGGTCCTTCTCCAAGTTGTCATCGGCCTCCCTCTCGCCCTTTGACCCTCTGACGTCCACCCTTACACTGTTATGCAGTCATTTCACCCTCTCCCCTGAATATGTGTCCTAACCAGTTTCACCTCGTACATCAGGAAGGTAACACATAAAATTTCCTTTCGTCAGAAATGACTTGCAAACAAAAGAAAAAAAGCACCAAGCTTGTACTAAACAGGAAGACAAAATACAAAAATAGCTGATTCGACTCGTCCTGGGAAGAAACTTGGGTAGTCAAAAGTCACATGTTGTAATGCTTTGTTCCTTTAGGCAACGTTTGAGCAAGTGCTTTCTAAGCTGGCTACCACCAACCTTAAAATGACAACACATGATTACAAAGCACTGAGGGAAAGGGAAACGTTAGACGACACAATCGCATTTCTTCAACAGCGAGCAGCTGATGAGAACATCCCTATTTATGACATAACCTTGCTTCAGGAATCTCTTCGGCATGACAACATGGTGGCAACTCAGAAGCACAGGGAATGGAAGCCCCCGCAGGTTAGATTCTCAAAACACACCACAGTAATAAAAATAAAGAATTACTGAACTGACCAACTCTTAGCATTGGCTTTTCAGTGACAATGAATACGACAAACTTATAATTAAGAGGCAAAGCAGTTGGCTTTTTACAAGGGTCACCGTTGCGTTAAACTCAGCAACATCGAGAAACAACCCCAGCTAGCACTACAGCTAGCGGGTTAGAGTGGGACTTAAGCAAGGGACCTCTAGATTATAGGTACGGCGCCCTAACCACTCAGCCAGTGCCGCGGCATCATACATGTAATCAAAAATTATCATAACGTCATTATTTAGTTTGGATATACTTGTGCGCACAGATGCAAGTGATCAACAGCACAGCAAAAACAAGAAAGAAAAAGTTTACAAAATATCAATATCAATTAACAATTGCAACTGAAATTGAGCTTAAGTGTTTCCTCACGGAACATTTAGTTGTCTCAGAAAAAAGACAAATTTCCTCCTGTACTGTTTTCACATTCAAAGGTGCGATTCAAAGGTCCCCTGACCTATTTGAAGAGTGCAGACCAAAGATACACCCCTACTCGACCTCTTCAGGAGGATTCAGATGCTGCCTGGTCTCTCATGGTGGATGGTTAGTTCCTTTTTATTTAATTGAGACGAATGGTCTTGGTACAAGTGATGTTGTTACGCTCAAATGAACTACAAACTCCCCAAACGCACCTATAATTCTAGACACAATTAGCTGGAATATTTATCTCAATGTGAGCAGCTCTCCCTTCCTCTCAGACATTGTTATCAACCTTGGGGGAAAAGACAAGGAAAAGTGTTGCAACAAGTATGACAAGGATCGGGACACGCATTATGGATTGTGTGGGTTGTTATTAGTTTTAAAATGAGTTTTATGAAGTTTAGTTTTGTTATACCCAACACCTTTCTGCCTTTCTACCTTACTGTAGGCAACATTGACGTTTACATTTGCCCAGGGGATCACCTTGCTCTCAGTGAGCAAGAAGATGGTGCAGTTGTTGGTGGTATTCTAGCCACAGCAGTTGGTATCAGATACAGAACACTGTGTCCTAGTCTTCCTCGACTGCCCACTACTTTCAAAGAACGACGAGCTATTCACAAATTTGAGACCGGAGTTGATGTTGTACTTTATTCCAGGAAAGGTAAGTTAGGTAAAGGACATAAAGCGGATAGGATATGCTGTTTTCAGTATTCAGGCATGTACTTGTAGTTCCAAACTTAAACTGGGTTAATTGTCTGATATTTTGGATCCTGACGGTGTCTGATGTTCTGGATGCTGACAGTGACACAAATTACTTAAACGAGGGCGAAACCATGCACTGTTACAAAGAATCGAAGCGCATTCGTTGACACCAGTGAAAGGTAGAAAGCTTGAGTCAGAAGCGAGTGTTTTGTACCTTTTGAGTTTTCATGATTGAAAAGCAAAAATCTCAAGAAACGCACTGTGAAAACCACAAAACATGCTTTTCTGTTTTACAAACTAATAAAACACCACGCAGCTTCCATATTAAAGTGGGAAATATTTACCTGTATTCAGACAAAACCAAGAAATGGCAATACAGCATAATTTACTATTACCACCTTCTGTAATCAAACACGAACTGTTCCATGTCCCTTAAAGACACAGTGTTTACTTTCTGTAAACCAAAACCAGACAGACAGACAGACAGACAGACAGCCTTTAAAATTAAAGCTCTGCAGCTTAAAGAGCAATGTCAAGCTTTTTGCATCCTTTGAGGATAGAGACCCTCAGACAAACTATAACTTATATCCAGTTTTTTCTTTACACAGTGTCCAAAACTCCCCACACAGGAGCCATGTTCCTAGATGTCAAAAACCAAACACTAACATTCAAAAGCACCCACCGACGGTCAGATAACCCAAATCGCAAGAGTGAAGAAAAGAAAATATCCATCAAAGGTACTTTTTTTAGCATACATGGTTACAGTGAGAAAACAAAAAGAATCCCCTGTGGTCAATCAGAATAGTCAATAATTAAGTACTAGTAGGTATGACAGTGATGTCTGAAAGGGCATCACTAGTGACTTTCATCACGAATGGTGTTTAAGATGCAGATGCTGATTAATAAATCTGAATGAATGCAGGCGCTCTGAGTTCACAATATTATTAGTCTACAAGGCCAACCCAAGTTGGCTCACAGAAAATGCGAATAATTATAGTTTAATAGATTTTTAGACAAACTAAGTGATGGCAATCAGAAAACAACTACCGGTATATTTATCAATTCATACTGAATTGCAAAAACACAGATTAAAAAAACTTAAAAGCGTTTTATGAACACCATGGCACAGTCATTGTTTATCAGCTAACAATATTCAATGAACAGAGATTCAATCACGTTAAAAATCTGCAATAGATCAGGAAGAAAGTGTTCTAATCATTGATATTTTATAACCACAAAATTGTGCGTTGTCTTTAAAAAATGTGATTCTTGTTTTCATGTTAACAAAGTAATATTTACACAACCAAATAAAGTCTAAATACATATATATTAAAACGGTTTTGACCAATTTTGAGCATTTCAACGAGGCATAATACGAAGCACTCAGGCTCACAGAGGGACTACCAAAAAATTCCATGCGGGTTTTTACTGTTACTAGTACACAGTACACAGCCATTTAAGTTAACATATGACATCGAAATCAGTATTAGTCATCTACATCTGCATTTTAATTTAGAGAGTTTTGGTTCACTGGGTTCACTTCACCTAAACAGGAACGCTGGTCATTCCACAGAATTGAAGACTGTGATATTTTACCTTCTTTAGGATTAAGGCATATCCTTCCAGGGATCCATGAACCAAGTGCAATCAAAATTGCTTCAAAGATGTCAGAAACCACAGAACAAAGAAACACCATCAACCTGTTGCTTGTTACCTCTGTTGTGACTCCAAAGAGGGCTTATGCCTTTGAATGGTACAGCTTCAAGGACATGAGAGAGTTCTGCTGTGTGATGGAAGCCATCATGGGAGTGACTATCTACAAAAAGTGATGACACATCTGCCAAGGCTGGCAAAAGAAAGCATTTGTTAATCATTTATAGATATCCACTGAATAAGCTAGTAGCAGTTTGAATACATCATTTTAAAAATATATCACTCATAAAAGCTAGCTTTTGCATTAATTGATATTTCACTTATTTGAAGTTAATAACAGTTTCCAGAAATAAACAATTATTTTTTAAAATCTTCATTTAGCATTAATATCTAATATCTGTGATTTTTTGCTTTGTTTGTTTTTACAGGGATTTGATTGTTTATGGTTTATATAAAGTATATATTTTACTTGAAGCCTAAAACTGAGCAGTGTTCTATTTTTGGTTTGTCTTGTTTGATTATTCGTTACAAGGAAATGTTGTTGCTTTATCGTGCACTATTCTTCAGCAACACATACTAATAAGGGTGGTTAACCAAGGAGCATTTTCTCATAAAGATAGAGCAAATGACACAAAAAAAGAAAGAAATAAGGCATTAGGTTTTTCAGTTATGCAACACAAAACCATCCATGATGATTGGTTAATTTTGGTGTGTTAATCAGTGAAATCGATATTAAGTAATTAATGAATATTTACCAATAACAAAGAGATATACACTCAAGCTTACTTAATACAACATGAATAGTTCACTCAGTGCAAGTGCTGCACACCTTGTGTCCAGCGGAGGCCTGGTGGTGTAGTAGTCATAAGTAGGACTTTTAGTTAGACTTTACCGGTATTCCTTCTGGGGGGGGGGGGTGGTGGGGGGAGTAGCGATGCTCATAGTCGTTTCATGCTACAGAAACCATAGTTATCCAATGGCCTTGATGCACCTTGTGGCTCGTTCAATCCACAGGTTTGCACATAAGACTATAACTTTTTTTACACCATACCATCAATGCTTAGCCTACTGAGCAGTTTTTTTTTTACTAATTTTTAGACAACTTTTGGCAGATTTTTGACAACTTCTTCAAACCTTCCATCACATCAACTGGCCAATCTTAAAGGAGCTACGTCACAGATAACGCATCTTGAAAAAGTGTGCCATTTGTAATCCGTCTTAATCTCCCTCAGTTGTAACCATCCTTGTTTAGTTTTGGTTTACTACTACTTCTCTGGTGTTTTTTCACATAAGGAAACTATTATTTTGAGGTTTCTTTCAATGTAAAAGTAATTTTGTCAGATCAGAAAAATGAATGAAAAACCACGACATAGCTCCTTAAAAATCACAGGACTGTGAGAGGCAAAGTTGTGAAGTTTCATGCTTGCTTCTCCTGTCATAGTTTTTAAGGACTCAATTGATCAGTTTAATGAAATGGAATCCACTAAAGAGGTGTTAAAAAGATGTCATAATTAATAAGAAACTTATAGAAAACTTCATGAAACTATGGTGCAGCATGTAACACTGTTAACTAAACTTAGCTATATCAGTCACTGACCATGCATCTTAGCCTGAGTGCAGACGTCTCCTATTTCCTTTGCTTTTACGCATAAAGCAAAGGAAATAGGAGACGTCTGCCCACAGGCTACTTGCATTTCAACTTGGAGGATTAAACAGTGGTTTCGTTAGTTAAGCCCAGACACCAGGCACATTAGCATCTCAAAAGGTTTTTGCCTGCCTGGGATATGTAATTGCCCTCCTACTCAAAACCTCAATCTAACAACATATATTTTTGATGACATAGATATCTTTCAAAATATTATTCCAATAAAATGAAGTTTACCTTCAGAATTGTCTAGTTGACACCAAAGCAGACTGCTAACCAGACAGGACAATGTCAGTGATCCTGTAAAGGATAACCAAGTGACTATTATAAGTCTGTCTTATGTTATCAGATGATAATGACATAAAACAAAATCAGAAAATCCTAGTTACGATTGGTTATGTTTACATTTTCATTCATTTTGAAAAGAATTTTTGTTAACCTATTATTTCAAACATAAACGGCCAGTTAACTAACTCTCAAGTATCTGAATGCAACACAAAAATCAAGTCATTTCTCCAACAAATATAGAATGAACTAATTGTCGCATACAAAGAAACATTTAATTTATGTATACTGGTGCCAAAAAACCAGCCATGTTTCTTATACCAGGACACCATTGAATCCAAGAGCATAATTTGACATAAAGCTCTTATTTGCAAACAAAACTTATATTTTTGTTGACAATGTCTAAACAAAATCAAGATTTGATGACACAACTGATTCTTCTCACTATGTTTTACAAAAGGAAATGTTTGTACACTGCAATCAGTGTCTGAAGGACCTGTATTACCATATCCTTACAATTAAAGCTAGGTAACTAAAAGTGGAGGCCTGGTAGTGTAATGGTCATCGCATAGGACTGTCAATCTGCTGATCATGAGAGCAAAGGGTCAGTGGTTCGCAGCTTTGTCGCTGCATTGTATCATGTTGTTTCCTTAGACAAGAAACTTTTCTACACATTGTCTCTCTCTACCCAGGTGTTTAAAAGAAAAGCTGGGGGGTAACCCTGTGATGGACTAGCATCCCATCCAGGAGGGAGTAGTGATACTCCTAGTCACTTTATGCTTGGTATCTTGTGATGGACAAGCATCCCATCCAGGAGGGAGTAGTGATACTCCTAGTCACTTTATGCTTGGTATCTTGTGATGGACAAGCATCCCATCCAGGAGGGAGTAGTGATACTCCTAGTCACTTTATGCTTGGTATCCTGTGATGGACTAGCATCCCACTCAGGGGAAAGTTGTGATACTCCTGGTCACTTTATGCTGGGTACCCTGTGATGGACTACGGAAGTAGTGATACTCCTAATCACTTTATGCTGGGTACCCTGTGATGGACTAGCATCCCACTCAGGGGAAAGTTGTAATACTCCTAGTCACTTTATGCTGGGTATCCTGTGATGGACTAGCATCCCATCCAGGGGGAAGTAGTGATACTCCTAATCACTTTATGCTGGTACCCTGTGATGGACTAGCATCCCACTCAGAGGAAAGTTGTGATACTCCTAGTCACTTTATACTGGGTATCCTGTGATGGACTAGCATTCCACTCAGGGGAAAGTTGTGATACTCCTAGTCACTTTATGCTGGGTACCCTGTGATGGACTAGCATCCCATCCAGAGGGAGTAGTAATACTCCTTGTCACTTTATACTGGGTATCCTGTGATGGACTAGCATCCCATCCAGAGGGAGTAGTAATACTCCTTGTCACTTTATACTGGGTACCCTGTGATGGACTAGCATCCCATCCAGAGGGAGTAGTAATACTCCTTGTCACTTTATACTGGGTATCCTGTGATGGACTAGCATCCCACTCAGGGGAAGGTTGTGATACTCCTAGTCACTTTATACTGGGTATCCTGTGATGGACAAGCATCCCACTCAGGGGAAAGTTGTGATACTCCTAGTCACTTTATACTGGGTATCCTGTGATGGACAAGCATCCCACTCAGGGGAAAGCTGTGATACTCCTAGTCACTTTATACTGGGTATCCTGTGATGGACAAGCATCCCACTCAGGGGAAAGTTGTGATACTCCTTGTCACTTTATACTGGGTATCCTGTGATGGATAAGCATCCCACTCAGGGGAAAGTTGTGATACTCCTAGTCACTTTATACTGGGTACCCTGTGATGGACAAGCATCCCACTCAGGGGAAAGTTGTGATACTCCTAGTCACTTTATACTGGGTATCCTGTGATGGACTAGCATCCCACTCAGGGGAAAGTTGTGATACTCCTAGTCACTTTATACTGGGTATCCTGTGATGGACAAGCATCCCACTCAGGGGAAAGCTGTGATACTCCTTGTCACTTTATACTGGGTATCCTGTGATGGATAAGCATCCCACTCAGGGGAAAGTTGTGATACTCCTAGTCACTTTATACTGGGTACCCTGTGATGGACAAGCATCCCACTCAGGGGAAAGTTGTGATACTCCTAGTCACTTTATACTGGGTATCCTGTGATGGACTAGCATCCCACTCAGGGGAAAGTTGTGATACTCCTAGTCACTTGATACTGGGTATCCTGTGATGGACTAGCATCCCACTCAGGGGAAAGTTGTGATACTCCTAGTCACTTTATGCTGGGTACCCTGTGATGGACTAGCATCCCATCCAGGGGGAAGTAGTGATACTCCTAGTCACTTTATGCTGGGTATCCTGTGATGGACTAGCATCCCACTCAGGGGAAAGTTGTGATACTCCTAGTCACTTTATGCTGGTACCCTGTGATGGACAAGCAGTCACTTCATGCTACAGAAACCAGAGTTAAGCGCCAGCCTTGATGAGCCTCATGACTTGTTCAATCGAGTGGATTTATTGGAACTAAGAGAAAAGTCCTTGACTAAACTAAGCTATTGTACAAGCCAGGCAGCTCATCAAACCTGGTGAATAACTATAGTTTCTGTATAGCACAAACTAAAGCAATTTGGAGTCCTCCTGCTTTCCTCCTGAATGGAATGCTAGCCAGCCACAGGCTTACCAACACCCTCTCCCCCAAACCAAATGGTTCACTGGTACCATTAATGCACCTGGGTAAAGAGAGATAATGTGGAGAAAAGTTTTTTGCTTAAACATGGAAACAGAAAATTGAACCAGTGACCTCAAGGCTGACTGATAGCCTGTTGCACATTGTGCGATAGAACCCACTAACTCAATCTCCCAAGGGAAACAGAAAATAGTTTAAGTTAGCTGGGGTTTGAGATAGCGTGGTTAGTGATGAATTTCAAGAAAATCTATTAATAATTTATAGCAGTTTTCAATTGAGAATCGTGAAACCGTAACCAAAGTAATCACCCTACCCAATCACAACAGACGCATATCACCAAATTAAACAATCAGAACTGGAAGCTGATACAGGTAACAGGTGCCAAGTGCCGGAACAAGGGTGTGGCAAAGACACAGCTGCTTTGGTTTCACTTCTGACTGGCTGCAAAATGGGAATATAATTGACCAAACAAAAAATGTTATCACATTGCTTAGAACAAAATCAGAGGCACTGAATCTGAGCAAAAAATAATGTAAAACAAGTCCACTGTTTTGGTGTCATATATCAATTTTTAGCTCCAAATTTTAATATACAATTGTTATTCATTTTTTTGACGTGAGATAACACATTGGCATTTTTGAAAAATCATAGATCACTTTTATTCTTAATTCTTCACAAATTCCCTAAACCTCCTTACCTTCCACTCCATTCTACATCTTCACAAGCATTCTGCCTAGACACGTAATACAAACCTATGATGGCATTTTTACATTATGTGAAGCTTAGAAGCAATGACAAAAAAATAACACTGAAAGTAAACAAAACCAAAGCTCTCAGGTGTATTGTCCCTTACATATAATTTATTGCATCGCAAAAGCCACAGAAAACCAAACAAACCCACAAATACTTGTTACTCCATGGGCATATAACACAGTGGGCTGATGGCACTGCTCTCAATATCTGCTGTTACCTCTCAGGCTCTGATAACTTTCCCTTGCCCCTTAAAATCAGAGGCTACCTCAAAAGAATGATGCACACTAACAATGATCTCATTTTTGTTATTAAAAGACTAGTTATCCCTCTTTTTGGAAGATTTTGTTTCGAAGCCAGGCTTCATTCTCATCACCTGCCTACAGTAGCTGAGAAAATACACAACACATATGTAAAGAGTTCATGGAGGCACCAAGCTCGCCACTGACTAGAGAGTTGACATGCCCACCACCAGAGCATACCGGTAATTAGGGAACTGTCAAAGTTGAAATATTCACTATAAAATTGCAGTTCAAGTCTTCAGTTTGCTACATGTTGTACAACTTGTACTTAATGCAGTGGTTGTTGCTTCAGAGGTGACATCTGAGTGCTACCCCTATATCACAGAAAGTCAGAGGCATTGAAAGGGTTGGCAGATGGTCTGTTAGGGGGTGTATTCAAGCCTGCCATCTGAATCTCTTATAACACTTTTTTATCCAACAGTTTTTGGCAGTTTCAGCCTCTCAGAATTCCATCCAGTGATTTTGCTGATATTTCTTTCCCTACCACAATTTCATAGTAACAGTATTGTCATTCTTTGCCTTTGCTTGTGTTGCGTTTTCAACACCATGTTTCTTGTCAGAATTTACCCTAAAATGGCCTCTTAGAGCCACCTACTTACAGCTTTTCCTTAACTGCCAACATACAGTTTAGATCACTCAATGTGGCGAACTAAGTTTGTCGTTCATTAAAGCTTTGAAAATCAGTTTCTGAAAGGTCATCATCTACAAGAGTTCTTTCATTCAAAGACTCCTCGGTGAGTAAATTCTGTGATGGTAACAAGCTCTTCTCATCTGTTTTCTCAGTTGTTCTGTCAAATTCCTGATCCACATTAGATTCAGATACTCTACTTTGATCTGTTTGTAATGTTGATGATCCTTCACCATTTTCCTGCTTGTTGTCACCTGTTTTCTTTTTTCCATGACGGAGACCCAAAATCTATCCATAACCACAACAAAGCAAGAGTAAGTATTAAATTAAACGATATAAATTTTTCAAAATACTACAAGTATTAAGTAGAATATCCCAATAACTCAAAAACCCCACTCACTCTAACTTCTTACTAACTCAAACCAATAACAAGTTCTCTTGCCTAGCTAACAGCTTTCCTAATTACTACATACAGTAAAGAACTCCTTGATAACTTAAACTTTTACTTAAATACACAAACACAATTGCGATTCCTCTAACGGTTCTACAGGTCAGTTGTCAGTTAATCCACTCAATCTTATCACAGTCATGACTTCATAGTCAACGACGCATGTAATGCCAAATTGGCTAAAACCACATGTACGTAGAATAACTGTTTTATTGCACCGAAAGCTTATTCACATTAACTGAAATACTTTTCAACTGAAAAGGTATTTATTTCCTGGCACCATATTCTTGGAAACTTTTATTCCAATAGAATATGAGTGGACAGCCCCATTTAGCAGATACAGTCAGAGTGCTGTACAGATTGCCCATATCTAGAGCCTGTCCATGAAACGATCACTTGCTTATGTAATGTGCTATCAAAGTCAGTATTTAAACAGTCCATCAAGGGGTTTCTCGAAACCATTTTGACAGTTCTCTAAAAAGTTCGCTTCAACACCCATTTAGGTGGGGAGCAGTAGGAAACAAAGTGTGTTACCTAGACAGGAATGTAGAGTGTACGTTAGAATAATGGCTCCAAGGGAGTGGGGTACTAAATGGATAGCAACAAACACCAGTGAACTTGGGGAGTCCATGTGATGCATGCATTTGTCCAACATGGCAGAAACGTTTTTTTTTTTCTTTTTAATCATAGCACCCCTAACTAAAGCATTGTAGATCATACTTCCCATGTCAGTGTAAAGGACTAGCATTACATACATGTATACTAACCTTGACATAGTTAGCAGGAACAATCCCCTCAGTATTGCCGTCCACTGTGCCCAGAAGCCATCCCCTGATGCGAGGTTGCTTCCCCTTGGGAGCAAGTCGAAGAATATTACCGGCACGAAAGGACAACTCATCATCCCCTTCACCATCAAAATCATACTCTGCTCTTGCAATAACATGATCTCCCTCTCCTAAAATACGTTTTAAAAAGTTCAGATGACGCGTCACTTTTGTAACCACATTAAGATCATTACATGAAGCCACAACACTTAAGTGAGAGAAGTATGGCAACATACCAACCCACACATGTACATGTAAGAAACCGTCTCAGCTTCAATTCAACTTAATTATTTATATTTATAAGTCCAGTTGTGCTACAACCTGCAAAGTCAACTGGCTGGTAAAATGAATAAAGGAAGTAGCGTGTACAATACAGTATTTTGTACGTGAACATTTACTAAGTAAATCATTTGAGTCATGTCAGTCATAAGTAATATGTGTACAATCGTCCGGGTGGGTGTAGTCCTGAAAAGGACTGTTGGAGACAGTGACTGACATTCAAAACCTGTGCAGAAGTCCACATCAAAGTCTTTTAAAATGAATGGTGTATCATCAGTTAATGGAATTTAGTCTCTTGACTAGTTATCAATCTGATTGGTCAATAAAGCTGTGATAGCATTGGCTGTGAAGACTCTAACACACAACCGGTGTGTTTGGACCCATCTTTTGTAATGGTAAAGTCTGTTGGTACATTGTTGGTCAAATTACATATTTTGTCAGTTTGTTCAGTCAGACAATCGCTTGTCGCATGCAGCTAGTTGTTTGCTTTGATTCAGCAGTGTTTGCCCTGAGTAAGTACACCTTGTTTCTACAAAAAGTCATTGATAGTTGTCTGTACAGTGTGTGATCAGTAGAGCCCCAATGCACAATTTGATAGAAAAACACATTTGCAAAGACAAGATCAAAGCGTGGCCATTTTGTTGAAAAACATGTGCTGTATATTATTATTGCTCACCTATAACTTGTTTAATTATGTGCTCAGATTTGATTTATGATACAGATATATTGTTCTTTTTTTTCAATGAATTCCTTGACTATAACAATTTTGGTAGTCCCAGCAGGTTTAGTTAATTGATATTCCACTGTTCATATAAACCAACCACTGGAAGCTAGTGTTTGAAATATTTACCTGTTTTCCAGTCCTTGGTGTTGCCTTCGTCATTTATAAAAGATTGCAACAATTTCCATATAATAAATGGCGTGCCAAGTACAACTCCAAAAAACAACAAAATTGGCCATGATATTGGCTTCTTAGAATCACTTCCTCCACGACTGCTGGATGGAACAACAGCACTTGTCGCTTTATCCCACAACTCTTCTTCTAAAACTTGGTTTTGCGCAAAACCTAACAGAGCGCGAATCTTTCTGAAAACATACCGAATGGCCTTGAACAAGGTAAATGCTCCGAGCACGCTAACCACATGAGCTCGGAGTCGACTAAAATGGTCTGCCATACTTAAAACAGCAAGAAATGTGTTATGCATAGCAAAGTGTGTAGATTCCAACATCATAGCAACAGATCCAAAAGCTTGTACAATTGATTCAATGGACTGAAATGCAGCTCTGCTGCTTTCTTCCGCCCGTGAGACAAAAGAGTTTGTTGCTGATTGGTTCAAGGGGCTGCCAAATCGGTTAAAACCCATTCCATAACTTCCATAACCTCCATAACCTCCGTATCCTCCTCCGTACATGCCATAACCTGGACAAGAAAGAAAACACATTTAGATACCTTAGGAGATTTGTACATTTATACTTGTTTGATACAGTGCAGGATCATTTAAATGAACTATATTACCACAGAAATCTGAAAATGTATATTGCCCCATAAACAAAGAACACCTGAACTATATTATCACTGAATTCTGAAAATTGCATATTTAACAATTATTCGCCGAAGGCGAAGTGAATATTGTGGAATAATCCCCACGACGAAGTTGAGGGGATTATTCCACAATATTCGCTGAGCCCGAGGAGAATATTGTTTTAGTATAATTGCTCAGGTGATTATCAGAGCAAAGGCATTTTCTTTTTTCTTTTCTCCAGAAACATCAAAAATCATGTGGTGGCCATTTTGAAAATTAGCGCTTCAGTATTATAATCACCTCGTGCGAGGTGATTATAGCAAGATATGATGTAATCCTCGACCAATCAGTGCGCGCACTTCTCTATAATCACCTGAGCTATTACACTAATTCCCCATAAACAAATAACACCTGCACTATATAACCACAGAATTCTGATAATGGCATATTGCCCATAAACAACAAAATCCACCTGAACTGTATCACCACAGAATTCTGATAATGGCATATTGCCCCGTAAACAACAAAAACCACCTGAACTATATTACCACAGAATCCTGAAAATGGCATATTGCCCCATAAACAAAGAACACCTGAACTACATGCATAGCACCACAGTATTCTGAAAATGGCACATTTTCCCATAAACAAAGAACATCTAAACATTACAACAGCTTTGGTGCCCCTCATGAGTGGGATTGCGTGTCCTTTGCCAGGCCTCTCCCACCCTCAACAATCTGAAATTTGGAACCTTACAGTGTCCAATCTCGCAGCCATCATCTCATGGTTTCGTTGAGACACACAAGATTCACCATGACAACAAGGTGAAAAACCATCTTGTGTCATTATTACATAGTAATTAGAAAGCTTGCAGAGCCCCATTTAAACAAGCATATGCTGAACTGGGCATCTCTGTTTAAATATTGTTAATAAAAAAATAAAAGGAAATAAATTAAGTGCAAAACTAGATTATTTTGTATAGGTACATCGTAACAGAAAAGAAAGTGAAGTGCACTCACCTCCATATCCTCCTCCATACATACCGCTGTATCCTCCATACATACTACCTCCATAACCTGAACATTTGCAAAAAATAAAATTCATTCATCAGGCAAGCAACATCGACTGTAATAAAGACAATAACTCCATTTGCTGATTTCATACCATGAGTAACTGATGCCTAACCACACAAATTCAATATCACAATAGGAAGTGTAACAATTTTTTCTTGTCATTTCACCTGTCTAATTTGATGATACAGTGATATCTTTAGCCTGCAGAGTTTTAAATGTAAAGCTTCTAGAAGTCAGCTCAAATTACAGTAGTTTGTTTTGAAAACTGAAACTTTTCCATTGAATAAGGACTAGGATTTCAAAACTTTTAGGCACAACTTTTCTCTTTAATTTCAATCCATCCTCCTGGCAAAATCTTCACTATTTTTATAACCAGAATATCCATCCTCTTCTTCTACTGCTCATAATATGCATGTAAGTCATTTATGCGTTCTACTTATCTTGTTTCCATAAACATAATAAAACTAGAGGGACTGTGATCATGCAACAATATGGGAATGCATTACTGTATTAACACTCACAATTTTATTACAATACACGAGTTCACCCAATGATTTTGACCCTGATTATATCGAGATAAGTTGCCCTAGGTAGACAGGTCACCCTCCTACCTGAGCTACCCTGGGGGAGTCAACTTTTCATATATTTCTCCACAAAATGCAGCAAAGCCTTTACATGAGAAACTCATTGACAGCTTGAAGGAGTGTAACAGTCTTTGTGAGTTCAACGCCATGGATTTCAATGCCGATAAAGTGCAATTATACAAGAAGCTTTGCCCTAGTCACCAGGCACAACTTTTCTCATACATAAATGCTCAGTAAAGTTGTCTCCGATAGGAGGGTTGTCTTGGGTACCCGGGACAACTTTTCTCCACGTAAACAGGGCCTTAGTGATCATCAGATGAGTGTATCACACCAAATTTATTTGAACAAAATAAATAAATGATAAATGAACTGTAATAAATAATAAATAATGAGCCCAACAATACTCCTGATTCTACCACTCAAAGTCGTTACGAGTAAACAATTCCTAAATACGACGGTTACGTAAACAGCTAGTAAGGTTTCCTATTCATCGATCCATCAGAAAAATGAAGTCTTATGTGAAGAGAAGCAAAAGAAATCTAAATGTTCTCAAACAGTCAAAGAAACTAAATTACACATGTACAAACAAAAAAAAAAAACTCTCTTTACCGTATCTCGAGCCCCCGTACATCAATCCACCGTTGGATCTCTGTGCGTGAGGTCTTCGAGGCACAGGTGGAGCCTTTGACTCTGAAGAAGCTGACATTTCGCTTGAATTTCGGAGAGCATTCGGTCTTGGACCGCCAGTCCCTAATGGTAGACGAGATGGCGAATCAAACGACACTGTGGTGGACCTTGCATTTATTCCTGGTCCTTCCCATGGTTTTGGCGGAGCGGACATCCCCCAAACTTTGATTTCGATCCTAAAACTTCAGCGCTTACGATGTCATCTTCTCATCTTATGACCACTTCAAAGATGGCGTCGTGCTAAACTGGTTACCAGTCTCTTTTCAAAAGCAGTGTAGGGTAGCCCACTGGGGGTCAAAGTTCAGCACCCGCTTTACAGTGGTATTTTTGCAAAGGTTTTGACTATGGGGAACCACGCATTTTTCAGAGATAATTACTGTAAGCAACCATAATTCTAAAAGAGCGTCTCTGAAAACATGTCTGAAACCCAATTATCTTTTTGGATTCTGATAGTCCTTGCTCACCACTCGTAGCAATGTCTCCAGTTACTCTTTAAGAGACACCAATGGCAAACTTGCCATTCCTCTACCCCGTACAAACTTCATGAAAAATAGTTTCAGCTACTCTGGAGCATTTCTTTGGAATAGCCTTCCTGTTGAGCTGCGGCAGGCGATCTCTCTTGGGACCTTTAGGGCTGACTGAGGATCTATCTGCACGGCACTTATGTAAAGCAGGCTTGTAGTTTTAATGTACAGTATTTTAGTGTTTTTTAAGTCCTGATAAGTCGATCGACCGTGTTTAAATAAAGTTATTCATTCATTCATTCTCTGCCCCCCCCCCCCAGTGCACAGTGGGGTGGGGCTAATTTAATTTCCGGCCTCGTCGGATGGGGGCTTAGTAGAGAGGGGGAGCTTAATAGAGGGGGAGAGTTATTTCAAATCTTTTAACATGAAAAAATCTTAAAATAATCTTTGCACAAAACTCAACCACTGTTACATGTAACTATAGTTCGCACATATCAGTATAGTTCACGCCTTGCATTCTGAACCGCTGAGTTAATATAGCCAACTTAACCAACTTAATGTATTCTTTCTAGCCATTATAATAATACAGCATCTGGCGAGGTGGGTGGCCTTATAGAGATTAGGAGGGTCTAATTACAAGATCTGATGCCCAAAATGGGGGACGTGGCACTTATTAGGGCCTGTTTACATGGGAGGAGGGTAACCCTCCTAGAAGGGTTACCCTCCTTGGAGGGTCAAAAGATAGCCCTTCTTTACATGTGTAGGGTTATCCCTGGGGCTGTCTTACCAGCTAAAGGCGCGGAAACCTGAAACCATCATGCGGATCAGCTTCACACTTCAAAATTCGTTTACGTAGTTGAGAAGCACCTCAGCGGCTTCGGGCATCCATGCTCATTTCTTTGCCTTTTTGGCTGAAGACTCGTCTCTTGATTTATTATTACTTGTGTTTATATTTTCCAGTGGCTGACTCCGTGTGGTGAATCTTTTAGGTCAAGGCCTTCACCTTTTACCAGAACGATCTATTCCGGCCTCCAAACTAATTACTTTCTTCTTCGTCCTTTTGATTCAATCTTGCCAGCATAGGTCGACGAAATAATTCTCCAGGTTTATAAGCGCGCAAAGCCATTTGTCATTATATTTTAAACAGTCTGGCGGCAATGTGACAGTAATCTGATCCCGCTAGACTTGTCCCTCTTAGGAGGGTAACCCTACCTCAACCTTTTACATGGCTTAAATAAACAAAAAGTTGTCCCTTCTAGAAGGGTTACCCTAGCAAACAGATAGGGTAACCCTCCTCCTAGGGTGACCCTACCTCTCATGTAAACGAAACCAGGAAAAACAATAGAAAAGGGCAACCCTTCTAGGAGGGTTACCCTCCTTCCATGTAAACGGGCCCTTAGAGAGCAGGGCCGAAAGGGTGGATTAATAAAGCTTTTACAATAGTCATAAACTGCACAAAAATGTTAGGCATTAATCATGCTTTGAACAACTGAGCATCCATTTGAACTCCTCACACCTAAACCTTTTAGGCTGTCAAGCGAGATCAAAGAATAAAAAGATTATCAGAGGAAATATTGTGAAAATATAGAGCAGAGGATAAGGAAACTTCCTTATTCAACCAAATAATGAAATTAACCAAATGTATTGTTGAATAATCACCTTTCAAATTATGCTGTAAGCTGCTGCAAAACTTCCCTCATTTTTTCCAGTTTTCTGTGGTTTCCATTAGATCAAAAATAGTTCAAAAATGGTTTCAAAGTAATTACACTGAAAATCAATCTGCTGTTCACTCATGCATCTGGGTTTTTAAACAAAATTTGTTTCAGTTCATTTTGTTTATTCATCAGTTGTTAGCTGGTAAGAGCATAGGAAATCATCACTTAAGGAGGCTCGCAACAGTTTTTTTGGCCTTGGAGTGTATCTTTTGAAGTCAAAATTTCGCATAGAAGGTAAACTTCGATTTCCTTGATACTACACCACCTTTTCAACATATGATCAAAGTTTATTTTCTCGCTGGTTTTCTAGCAACAGCTGTCACCATAGCAACGATAATGGACAACCCCTCATTTTAAATAATGTCGAATATCTCGAAAACTAGTCAGACACTTTATGACGAAACTTGAACTATTTGAACTACTCAACCTACACAACTTGTATGCGAAATTAGGGAAAAATCTGTAAGAGCGTTTTCATGTAAATCATGATTCATTTTTTACGGGCTGATTTTGGTCATTCCTGCAATTTTCTCCAATATTTCAAGAAAGATAAAACTTAACACTTTCTCTTTTCAGTTGAAGGATCTTTTATGACATCAAAGCATTCTTAATGTACATTGAGCTTTCTAGGTGGCTGCGATTTTAAGATATTTATGTTTAAAAACTGCTAAAATGCAGCACAAATCAGCCAAAAAGTTCGTAATTTGCATAAATAGAAATATTTCTAAATTGCCCTTACAGATTTGTCTCTTAAATTGATTGCCGTTAGAATAATAATTCTTTTTGATGTTCCAGTGAGTTTTAGGCTGAATAAACATTTCTGGTATTAGATAAGAAGGCTGAATCTCGGTCAAGTTTCAGTCGTTATTAACTTTCAACGAGCAAAAGTTTTATTTTGTTTTTCCTGGTCTATTTCACGGTTATTCACATGCAATGAATATTTATGCACGCTGCAAAGCGCTTGTGTCCTCTCGTGCGCTTATAATTCCTTGAGCTTGTTTCTCTAAAACGTCAGTCAGTATTTAAAGAGGAATGGAAAAGAGTCTCCAGGAAGAAGTTCAGAAGACGAAATTTTTTTATTATGAGAAGAAATTATAAATGCACGAGAGGACACAAGCTGATTTGTGTTGCATTTTAGCAGTTTTTAAACATAAATATCTTAAAATCGCAGCCACCTAGAAAGCTCAATGTACATAAAGAATGTTTTGATATCATAAAAGATCCTTCAACTGAAAAGAGAAAGTGTTAAGTTTTATCTTTCTTGAAATATTGGAGAAAATTGCAGGAATGACCTAAATCAGCCCGTAAACAATGAATCATGATTTACATGAAAACGCTCTTACAGATTTTTCCCTAACTTCGCATACAAGTTGTGTAGGTTGAGTAGTTCAAATAGTTCAAGTTTCGTCATAAAGTGTCTGACTAGTTTTCGAGATATTCGACATTATTTAAAATGAGGGGTTGTCCATTACCGTTGCTATGGTGACAGCTGTTGCTAGGAAACCAGCGAGAAAATAAATTTTGATCATATGTTGAAAAGGTGGTGTAGTATCAAGGAAATCGAAGTTTACCTTCTATGCGAAACTTTGACTTCAAAAGATACACGCCAAGGCCAAAAAAACTGTTGCGAGCCTCCTTAATAGAGCTAAAAGGACAAATGAAATGAAAACATTTTAGGGAGCAATAAGGTTTGCATATTACTGACTCCATGTATCTTAACATGGTTAAGATTTAATTAGCCAGATCCAGGTTCCCCTCCCTCCCCATTTCTCATTCCCCTTATCCCCAGTTAGCACCTGTTACACAGGCCACTTGAAACTAATTAGAACCTTAGAACACATCTATCCATTTTAATAAAGCAGTTGGACCATACAACAGTACAATTTCCATACAATCTTTAATAATAAAATCCTAACAGTGAAAAAAACAAAGTAAACAAACAAACATGTTAACTGTACACTGCAATTTAATTGTTAAACTGTCAAAAAAATATGTACACTGGTAAAAAAAATTCAAATTATTGTAAAAATAGATGTCCATAAAATAAGTTAGCTATCGTGGTAAAAAAGTCTCAAATGTGTGCTAATCATCATTCATGGCACAAAGTGACAAGTATGTGATATGTATGTTTTTATGAAAGCATTTTACTGGTTTATATTTTTTGTCAAACTTGGAGCAAAAATTAACTTAATTTTTCCCTTGTTGTTTAAAAATAGTCATGAATCTTTAAAAATCTGCATTTGTTTGGAATACATGTTCTGAGGTTGATTTTTTGCTCATCACTCCAGCCTTCTGGTATTCTGCAACTCTCTTCTCAAAGAAGTTAGTCTTTCCTTCCAAGGAAATGTTTTCCATGAAGTCAAATGGATTTTGAACATTGTAGACCTGTTTAAAATAATGAATAATGATTCAGGAATTAAACTTTTTATCAATGCAGAGGGGCCACTTTAAAAAGTCACATTTGAATTTTACATAATGCACCAGTTCCTACATGAAGCATGTTTTCAACTGCTTAGCTTTACTGTAACTTGCATAATGTCACAATATGAATCTTAGTGTGATGTAATGTCGATTATTACAATAATATTGTACTTGTATTGGATCAATTAAATTTGAGAAGCTGGCATCAGCCCACCTAATTATTATATTAACTTTAATAGTTTGTCACCAGTATTCCACCATTTTCTCAAGTGGTCTATTGAATCAGATTTTTGTGCAAAAAAGAAAATAGCAAAATCTTGAATATTCCTGTAATGTTATGGGGAAAGTTGGACTTTGCATGACTGGCCCTAAGAGCAACCACTGAAAGTTTTGTATTGTAACCAGTAATGACAATGTTTTAAAATTTAAAGAATCATCATCATGTACCTTAGAGTATCCAAGAGCTACAAGGAGTCTGTCAGCAACAAATTCAATATACTGCTTCATAAGAATATGGTTCATGCCGATGAGCTTAACAGGCAGGGCTTCTGTGAGGAACTCTTGTTCAATGACAACAGCATCCTTGATGATTTCTTTGACCTTTTCTTCTGTTGGTTTGTTGACAAGGTATGAGAACATCAAGCATGCAAAATCACAATGGAGACCCTGAGAAACAGAAAATCAATACATCAAGACAGGCATCAAGTCACTTTGCGATTGGGTGTTTTTGGTGTTGCTAAAACTATTATTGGTTAGCAATTGTGTGTAGGTCTGGGCATTGCTTTGGTTTGTTGAACACAGCATCCGCAACAGTAAGAAACAACATGTACCCTGTGATTTATATTTTATGCTAACACTTCGTCTTTGAATTGACAAGGTACCATTGGCTGAAGAAGGCCAACCATTAAGAGTGGCAACTGAAGAGAACGAGAAGCAAAAATAAAAGCTCTCAGCCAAGACAAAATAATACTGCTTACTATATCAACATCATTTTTCATCTTACATACCTCATCACGGCTGATGAGTTCATTTGAAAATGTAAGTCCTGGCATCTTGCCCCTTGAGAAAAGAACAAGGTTAAAAATCAGTGACAATGCAAAACAAAATGTCAGTAACTGTTGGTTTCCACCTGAGTAGAAAGAAGAACTGAGGTAGATTACAAGTCTCACCTCTTTTTTAGCCAGAAGATGGCAGCAAATGATCCAGAGAAGAAAATTCCTTCCACAGCAGCAAAAGCAACTATCCTCTCACCATAAGACGCCTGAAAAAAAATGTTCATGTTTTGTTAGAGACATGCTTGCACAAGGACTGCTTGTCTTGATGTCGCAGAATCAGCCACACCTTTTGTGAGGATAAAACTTTTGCAAAGCTAAATGAAGAGGTCTGTGTTTGGAAACCATTTTTTTAAAAGCCAAGGAAACATCAATAAACTTACAAAGCCTGCTTTTGTATGGATTTTCTATAAGTCCTGTCCAGCAAAAATTGTTTGTACACTAGTTTCTTAGTTTGTTGGAATCACTTTTGAGTAACTTGAGCAACCTCACTGCTCAAAACTTAGAACTGAAGGCCAACTTGTGCAAGTCTACCTTTTGAGTTTATGAAAACAACACATAAATCAACTTACTCTCTCAGGGTTGATCCAGTTAAGAGCCCACTGAGCCTTCTCCTTGACACAAGGCATTGTTTCAATAGCATTGAAAAGCCGCTGCCTGCAAAACAAAATGCAAGGTTATATGTACTAACTGATAAGCAGAGATTACACAATAGTTGCTCTAAGGATCACACTTAAGAGGGTGAACACAGCTGTGTTCATATAAAGGCAGTCAGCCATGATCCATGAAGAGCAGAATTAAATTGATAATCTAATAAAGTTACTTTCATGGGCAAACAGAAACTCTGTAAGTAACTTACTTTTCAATGGAGTCCTCAATGTAGGTTTCAATCAACAGACTGTACATTTCCGAGTGGATATTCTGAAAAAACAAATGTTAGCAAATCTGAGTAATGATGGCTTCTTACAAACATGAATATTATAACTTTGCTGTGTAAATAGTGAGCATTAAAAACTATCCTTAAATATTGTAGACATGAAAATCGGCCAGTTGCTCTCTGATCTGACAAATTAATTGCAAGGTATTGTCTTGTGATCAAAGTGTATTGGGAAAATTTGTCTCACCTCAATTGCAATCTGGAAACCATAGAAACATCTTGCCTCTGGGACCTGCACTTCTTGACTAAAGCACTCCACTAAGTTTTCATTAACAATTCCATCGCTAGCAGCAAAGAAGGCCAGGACGTGTGAGATGAAATACCTTTCATTATCCTGGAAAATTCAAAGAGAGTTTATCAGGAGTGTACCAAAGAAAATAACCTATTTACTTAGTAAAGATAAGGCTGTCTCTCATCATGTAGTAACCCAGGAAAAACAATTGTGTTAACACCAATGATTTAACTGTCTACCACAGCATCTCAAACTAAAACTATAAATAGTTGGGAAAAATCCTGGCCCTATGCCTTGTTGACAGTGCTGGATAAATGGGTTTAAAAATAACTAGACAAGTTTTCAATAAGGTTTAGAAATTATTTATGGTAAAAATCGCAGCAGCAGCAGCAGCTGAGACAGCTGAAAGTTACATTTAGCAATCTTAAATGAACTAACTTGACATAATAGTTGATTTATTTTGCCATCTAAATGTGGCTATTATTGAACACCCTTTAAAAATTGTGTGAATTGCATGCACTGTGGAAATGGCAAAGGTAGTCGTCTCAAATCTTACCGAAAGAGAAGCCCAGTCATCTTTGTCTTTGGAAAGATCAACTTCCTCGGCAGTCCAGAAGGATGCTGCAAAGATAACAATGAAGCTGGTTAACAAAATGGTGTTTGAACTGGTTCAGGGTTTTTCTAAGCTCTAATCCAGTTTGGCATTGTTTTTATTAACTGAAAATTATTCGCTATGTACTTTGACCTGAAGGTAATTTGTTTAATTTTATGATAAATAACATAACCCTACAACAGAAACTCCATAGGCTGCAATCAAATTTATTTTGTTGGGTGTTTTTGCCTGTAGTCGTCCCAGAAAATGTTATTGCAAACCGAACCCTCTAAATGTAAGAAAGAAATCCAGCAATTAGTCTCAGAGATTTGCTAAGTAGACAACATATCAGTTTGTTATGCAACCATAACCGCGCGTTGCAGACGGCAAAGAAAGGGAAAATATTTTTAAGACTCTGGTACCCCTTTTAAAGAAAACTACCTCTTCATACCTTCAGCCTTTTTGTACATTTGCCAAATATCTTTATACTGGATCGGTAGAAGGACAAATCGGTGTGGATTTTCGCGGAGAAGGGGTTCGCTTTCAGTGTCGAACTTGGACTTTTCTTTGTAGACTGGTTTCTCTGGTCCACGATACTGGAAAGAAAAAAAAGGGCAAACCTTTAGTTTTACCGTTTAAGAATATTATTCGAGATTAATCTGTGAAATGCATGAAAGACAGCACGCCTTTGAAAAATATTTTTTCCTGTTCAGGAGTTAGCGCCAAATACCGTGGTAGTCCAAACGAACTTCTTTTGTTTCTTAGCGTGGACAGCAAAATTTTGTGAACAAGTTTGCCAAATGGCCAAAAAACATTCTAAGCCTAATTAGAACCCTCAACAGAGGTCTAGAAACTTGCAAGTGAATTATTTTCGACAGAAACGTTTTTAGTCCATCATTCCAGAGAACCTCGTGACATCGTGGCGGTTGTGGTAAAGCTTAGCTGCTTCAACATTAGGACCTCAAAAACAATTTTATACCAATAAAAAGTGAACCCTATGACAGTGCAATGAATTATCTACCTAACTTATCCTCAATTTTGATGTTTTTCGTAGCCTGTGCAGCAATAACTACGCAAAAGTCTGCTACGAAATTTTTTTCTCCCGCCAAAATCAAAGCAATCGTTACGAACTATTTGTCATACCTCGTCGTTCTTCTTGTTGCATTTTTCGTTGTTCTCGTTGATATCTAGGACTTTGACGTTCTTCGTGAGCTTACCAAGGTCGTCACTCTTCACAATATAGTTGTCTACACCAAGCATGGTGAATTACGAAGCTAGAACTAACTAAAGGTTTGATACTAAAACAGCAAGAAGATGCTATGTACAAAGAGGCCGAGGAAGGACTGATCGTCGAACGACGCGACGCCAAACTTGAATTCGCGCGGCAGAATCAAAGCATCCAATCAGCGACGCTGTTACATAAGATATGTAGTTTATCATTGGTTAGTTTCATTCCCGGGAAAACTCTCATTTTGAAGCTGTTGTCAATCTCCACCATATTTGGAAAACAAAAGCGACAAACAGAAAACAGCGGGAAATAAATATTTAGCGCCCACGTTAGATATGTCAGCGAATGATCCCTTGAAAAGTTCCCGGTTATACCAGCGCCATTTTGCTTTTTGCCTTGTAAACCGACTCAGATATTGGAAATTGGTATGTTTTTCGTGGTTATTTTCTGCTGTACCGGTAGATTTTGCTCTTTGAGTCCTATAAGATGTAGATGATTACACATTAAGCTAATTGTGATGGTTTATTTCGCGCAGTTTTCCTTGGAAGGATGTACGGCGTGGATGGGAATAAATCCCGTTGCTCACCATTTTGGGACGACTTTTTGAGTTGTGTTCACCGAGTTGGCCGTACTAATCAGTGGACGCAGTGTAAAAATCACAGAGAAGATTACTTTGAATGCCTGCATCATAAGAAATTGGTAAGCTGGCAGATCAGTGATCAGCATCAAATTTCGCTTTCCAGTGTCAGGACTTTATAATCTTACATACATGTACACAGATGTACATGGTCAAGCACACACAATGTGTAATACAGTAGCAGCTAGCAGTACACCTAATAGTATCATCTGATCGTGATTGTTGACTTTCTTTATTCTCATAAGCTGAAGTTTCATTGCCAGACTTGATGATGTATTCATGCACAGGCAGCCATAGCATG
Organism: Siderastrea radians; assembly: GCA_964017195.1. Lineage (NCBI taxonomy): Eukaryota > Metazoa > Cnidaria > Anthozoa > Scleractinia > Rhizangiidae > Siderastrea > Siderastrea radians. The sequence continues at coordinate 39,992,751 of OZ024897.1, read as the reverse complement.
GTGTTTGATGGAGTCATGTCAATTTACAGATTTGAAGCGGCACAGATATGATGCTATGTGATCCCAGGGGGGTACTCCGGATTTTAAGTGACGGGGATTATCGAAGGATTTTTTTGGGTTTGAAATTTTCGTTTCCGGGATTTTTTAGGGTATTCAAAACAATAAAATTATCAAGATTCTTGGTAGTGCTGACTGCATGGTTCATGTTATACCATGTAATCCTTTCTGGAAATTTTAAGGCTTGGAAATTCGGCATGGAATTTTTTGAGGAGTTAATTTTTAGTCCAGGGATTTTTTTGGGTTTTGTTGGAAGCCCTACGGATTTTTTTGGGTTTTGATTTTTGCCCCCATTCGATCATCCCAGTCCTCTCGCTCTTGCCCTCTCTTTCTTCTACCCTCTGGTGTCCATGTTAAGGTTATTCTGGCATGAGCTGATGCTTCCATCCTCAGGGTATGACCAATCCATCGCCATTGCTTTCTCTTGAGTATACTATTCATTGGTTCCTGCTTAGTAGCTTCCAAGAGGTCACTGTTGGAAATTCTATTCGGCCAGAAGACCTTCATGATTCTCCGCAAGCAGGTGGTATGGAAGGTGCTTAGTCTACTGAGATCTTTTGCAGTCATTCTCCAGCATTCGGCTCCATATAATAGCACAGGTAGGACATTGCTTTTGTAGATCCTGAGCTTGGTTGTGCGGCTGTAGGCATTGGATTTCCACACAGGCTTCAACCGTGCAAAGGTAGATCTTGCTTTCCCAAGGCATGCTGTAATGTCCTCTTCCGTTCCACCACTGATGCTTACCACGCTACCAAGGTAGGTGAACTGATCCGTATAATCCAATGGTTGGTTGTTGAAGAAGACCGGCTCCTTGGTTGCTTCGTTGGACATAACGTTAGTCTTGCGTATGTTGATCTTCAGGCCAACAGCTTCTGCTAATTCATTAATCCTTGCACTCTTCTGTTGTAAATGGGACTGTGTATGCGATATTAGAACAATATCATCAGCAAAGTCTAGGTCTTCCATCTTCGTCAGCAGCGTCCACCTAATGTCAGTTCTCTCCTGCTCTGTGCCATTCTTTATAATCCAATCAATTATCAGTATGAATAGAAAGCAGGGCGCGAAATTGCGCCCAATACAGACGCCAATGCACCTAAATTTTCCACATTGGCAAGGTAATTTACATCAACTTAAATTCATTCAAACGGTTCTCAAACAGCTGCAAAAACGCACCCTCTCAAAGCATCCGCCTTGGCGACCAAATCCTGAAAATTAGTCGCCAAATTGGCAACTAGAATTCTTCACCACACCCTGCCTGAAGACCTTGTGAATTTTTGGAAACACCTTGATCTAAATCTGTGGCAGTGATGGGCATTCAAGCATGCTAGTTTTAGAAAATCGGGCTTGCTCCCTGAAGAAAATCTGTCGCTAGACGCCATCTTGGATTTCAAGTAGCTACGTTGTATATGCCCCATTCTAGTGTCTCTTCTCCACATAAGGAAAAGTGAGAGCACAGCAAGTTACAATAGCCGCCATTTATCACAATGGTGAAGAAAGTATTAAGAAATGAAACAAGAACTGATCACGCGTTTTGTGGAGGGCAATTTTGGAAAAGCATCTGAAGAGAAATCGATTTTTAGCAGCAATTTTTCCTCGAACTGAAAGGAAAGGTCTTCACGATTCGATTTATACTTGATGAAAATGAAGCAGAATTTTGAGTCAGACATTCACTTTACTTTGAGGCGGATGCTTTGAGAGGGTGCGTTTTTGCAGCTGTTTGAGAACCGTTTGAATGAATTTAAGTTGACTGTTTTTGTACAATCTTTCTTGGTAAAATTCTCTTTGTTAATGTATCAAGTTAAGCTTATTTTTCTTTAATTTGGATGTTTGTAATGCATGCTAGCGTCATTTACTAGGATAAAAACTCAATTCCAGAGGGTCTAACTCTTCAAAATAACATCTAATAAAACTTTTTTTATTATTATTTTTAAAAAGCTGGCAACTACCTTTTTGGAATTGGTGACCACTTTGAAAAAAAATGTTAATTTCATGCCCTGGAAAGGAGGACATAATGCAACCCTGGCGAACACCTGAGTTGACAGCAAAGCTTGAGCTGGAATTTTGCACACAACAGGTAAAATTGTTGTGAAAAAGGGTGATGATGTAGACAATCTTCTGAGGTATTCCGTACTGCCGGAGTATTTTCCACAAGCTGGTTCTGTGGACGCTGTCAAAGGCCTTCTCAAAATCCAAAAAGTTTACATAGATATCCCTCTGCCACTTGTTGCACTGCTCCAGAATATTCCGAAGCATAAATGTGTGCTCAGTGGTTCCTCTCCCTGGTCTAAACCCTGCTTGTTCCTTTCGGAGTCTTTCATCCACTGCTGCCATTATGCGCATCATGACCACCTTGCAGAATACTTTTTGCTAGGTAACGAGGGTAATGTAACCCCCCTCCAATTGTTGCAATCTGCAAGATTCCCTTTTTTTGGTATTTGGACAATGTTCCCCTGTGTCCATTCCCATGGAAGCTCCTCCTTTTCCCATATGACAATGAACAAAGGCTGGAGAACGTCACTGGCAAGCTCGGGGTTAACTTTAAGAAGCTCTACCAGAATCGCATCCTGGCCTGGCGCCTTGTTGTTCTTCAGGGACTTTATGGCATTAAGAATTTCCTGTCGAGATGGTGGGTCTACCCTCACATCCAGATCTTCCTGAGCTGGTGGAATGTCAGCAGGGAGCTCTGGTTCAGGTCGATTCAGCACCTCTGAGAAGTGTTCCCTCCAGAATGTTGCCCTCCTCTAGCAAATCCTCGCTTGTAATACCTAGATGCAATCTTAAGATGTATGGTCAAAGAGCATTTTCATATATTGCACCAGTGTTATGAAACTCTCTTCCGGAGGATATGGGGAGCTGCAAGTCCTTGACTACTTTTAAAACAAAACTGAAGACCTTTCTTTTTAAGCGTATTTTTTAATTGACACTGCATAATACAATTATTATTATTATTATTATTATTATTATTATTATTTGGTTTAATTGTAAATATTGTCAATTCTATTATTTAATTTTAAATATTGTAAAGCGCTGTTGGATACCCTGTAGAAACAGCACTATATAAATCATCATTAATGTCACTGTTCCTGAGGAACGTAGCGCAACTGCAATAGGTTATAAATAAGCGCATGACACACGAAACAAAGTAAAACACTCTCAAGATGACGATATTGTGGGGAACACTGCCTTGCAGTTGGTTAGTCTATGCGACTTCCGATTTGCGTGACAAAAGCAACCTCACTTATCTCCCCAGCACTACGAGCTGAATGCTAGACAGCACGTGCTGGATTGGACAAGATTATTGGTTAGCAGGCGATGCATAAAGGCAACGAAGCCGACAAGCTTGGGGGAAGTCGCTGCGCAGACTTAACCGCACCACACAGGAGTGACCCTAGTTTATTGAAGCACAAATAACATAGCCACCCATCTCCAAAGGGAGGAAAAAATTTTTTGCTAAATTGACAAAACACTGGCTGCACTACACAAGAGAATTGCAAATTGAACCTTGAACAGGTTGCTTGAACTTTTATAGCTAGACAGTGTCTGCTAACGTAGCCATGAGTTAAGGCTGTACTATACAACAGCTTGGCCTTACACGTGTGCTATCTTAGTTATGAATAGGACCTTAATGCTATCGACCGATGAAATAAAACGTACGAAAGTGCTAACTAGAAACAAAGCCATAATGTTGTAGGTCTAGCTACAACGGAGCTATTGATTTTAGTGACCTTGGGATCCCAACTGCATAGTAGTTCTATTGATAGCGAATGCGCCATGAAAGCCTCACTGAGAATGAGTGTCACGTTCCATTAATATTTTACTGATCTAACAGTAAAATCTTATTTATTATTATTACTATTCAGTCCACCTTTCATCTCGATCCCATTCAGATGTCAGAAGGTTCCCTTGCTTATCCTTGACAGGGATGTTTCTATGGCGTTTTTCTCCACATAATTGCCGGGTGATCCTGTGAACAGTTTGCATTTCATTTCTGGAAGTTGCTTTTTCTGCTGTTTCTGCCAGTCCTTCCACGAACTGCCTCTTGTCAGCCCTTGCACCCTTTCTCACCAATTTATTTAGCTCAGCATATTCTATGTGCAGTCTGTCCCTCTGGCACTCAGATTTGGTCTGGCTGATCTTGTTCTTCAAGGTCCTCCTCCGCTTGATACAATCTAAGGTCTCTAAGCTAATCCATTCCTTGTGCTGCCTCTTCTTGATACCAAGTATGTTCTTACTAGTTGAATGGTATGCTTCCTTGACATGACTCCATTTCTCTTCAACTGACACTTCAGCACCAATATCAGTAGTCTGTTGGACCTCGAACTTGTTTTAGTGTATACCAAACCAGTGGATAGCCGAGCACCAAATAGTTTCTCTTTTCTGAGAAATGAGAAAATACTTGGTGTGAATTGCAGGAGGGTTAATAGCAGATACTATCCTATTAAAGTATGAGTATCCAATTAGAGTGTGCGGAAAACACTATCCACTGGCTTGGTATAAACCAAAATGCAATATCATGAAGCAGACCAGTATGTTATCATCATTAGATGTTAAGCTCATAGAGGGTTCTACCTTATTCACCTTGTCACATAGTCAGTGGGGTAACCTAGTAGTTAGTGAGTTAGATGTGAGATCCAGGGCATGGCCCTTTATTCTTTATGATATTCTTGATTAAGCCACCACCCTGTGCGATGCAGTCGTTGTGTCAGCCCACAATTGATCATCGCTCACCACTAGAGTTCTCGTAGCTCAGTGGTTAGAGCATCCGACTAGTGTACGGAAGGTTGTGGGTTCAAATCCCATCTGGAACTCAGAATTTTTTTCCCAGTTTCCTCTCTCCACACATCATTCTGTTTTTACTTAAAATAAATGAAATACAATAAATTGGAATGGAATTTTCCGTGCTCCTCCCCAGTAGAGCACGGAAAGACTCAACCAACCTAAACTTCTCTTGTCACTGGAACATGACCCTGCATTGTTTGACCCAGTTATTCAAATGGATGCCACAAAATTGCTAGGGATAGTGGATGAAATTCCTGAAAGAACTTTTAATTACCCCCTGAATAAGTGAGGGCGAGAGCCACCTCATAGTAGGCACTGGACTTGGTAGCACTCCTTGAGTTATTTTAAGGACAGTGCCTTCTATTGTTACTGCGCATACGTTCTGTGCATCTCGGGATATTCGGGTTTCTTGAGGAATTTGCCCACCAATACAACAATATTTTTGCGCGATTTAAGACTATGTGGAAAAAGCAGATCTCAGCAAAAGCTATCAGAATCCAAAAAGAAACTTAGGGGTAACCACGCATTTTTCAGAAATAATTGAGCTTAAATTTGGAAAGAAATTGCCATACATTCTTTGTATTTTAATGCATTTTTATAATTATTGTTGCTTAATTATCTCTGAAAAGTGCATGGTTACCCACATTTTTCTTTTTGGATTTTAATAACCCTTGCTAAGACCTTCTTTTTCCCCATAGTCATAACCTTTGCAAAAATACATCTATATTAGGAGGCACCGTCCTTAATGTTATAACGTGGTTCTGATCAGCTGTTTGAATTTAATATGCAAAAATTGGTAAAGTAAAATTAAGGATTTTTGTAGCTTTGAGATTGAAAACAAAATGAAATGTCATACTCAGGCATGCCACGTTAGGGAAAAGTCAAGGAATAAAAACTGTTTTTAGGGTCATGGAGAAGTCATGGAATTTGCATCAAGTCAGGGAAATTCTTAATTTTGCCTCAAGGCTAGGGAAATGCCAGGGAATTTTATTTGTGGCATGTTTCAAAAAACATCTAATAATTATTGATTTTTGTGGCTTTACCGCCATGCATCGTTAGTGAAAAGTCCAAGAATTTGTTTTATCCCAATGGCTTGCAACCCTGTATAACCATCTTCCTCAACAATAAACATGACTTACACTGTCCTTTGTTACTGTTCTTCCACATAGTATACAAGACTTGGAAAGATCCAGAAACAGAAAGAGAAGCTCATTAGAGAGGGAAAATGGCCACCCAAACCAGAAACACCAGCAACACAACCAGCAGAACAGCAGTAACTCTCTGTGATATTTTGTAAGCGTAATTTAGAGTAATGATCAAAGATGACACTTAAAAGTGAAGTGAGGAAAGAAACCTGTACAGTTGTTATATTTTTGTTATTAACTCCATTTGATGAGGTGTTTTAAGCCTTAGTGTTAACTTGAAAGTACATGTAATTGGAGACTGTCAGATGTGTTACGAGAAAGTGTAACGTGGAAAACGATCAGCCAAATGTTAGTGTGTGATCTGAATAAAAGCCGGTGTCAGGCATCTGGAAAACTGTCCTACAAAGATTGTTTTGAAGTACTGTAATCACCCTTTAAATGCCAAAATGACAAGCTTAAGAGGACGTGTGAAGGACTAAGGGGTGAAGGGTTCAAATTTTTAGTGTTGCCCAGCATTTTCTTTGGAGGAAAGGGGGTGACTGGGACTTTTCATTCTTGCAGCTAAACAGTTATCTGCAAACTGTCTAGATAACAGCCAGAAAATGGCATTTAATAATAATAATAATAATAATAACAGTTTTTATAAACGCATTTTGCAGAGCCTCAATGCGTTTACAAGATAAAAATATTAAAACCTAAATTGCACTAATAACAATGGATAAAATATAAAAAAGCTAACTACTAGCTTCATTTGAACTCTTGTGGCATGTCGACATCTGATTCCCCCCCCCCCACCCTAGGAATGGAGGGAAGAGATCCTTGACTGTAACAGTTTACTGTCGCCTTCTGAGCACATGCATTGGGCATGCTACAAAAGTAGTTGATTTAACTTTTTTGTTCATGAGCAATTTTAATTTTGACCGTTGTTTACTTTGCTGTTCTGGCAGGCTAATAGACTAAACACACAAAAGACAGAAATGACCACTCGTGCATCTACAACAGATATTTATTCTTCTGTATGTATCAAAAACAATTTTTACAGCAATTTTACAAAATGTTAATTGAACCAGCAAGTTCTTTCGACCAAGTGTTGGCTTTTTAAGCAGCTGGCAGTCATAATTTATACTACTTGAACAACACTCAAGTGCTGATTAGAGAATTCTGATGACAGCATTTTCTGCAGATGCTCCCTATGTTTGTTACACAATCTTTTGACCACCAAAGCAAGGGAAATAATGATCATGCAAAAAGCAAGTTGAAAAAGACTCCAGACAAATGGCAGCTTATCAGCCACTCTTGGCAGGAGTGGACACTTGGTAGATGTTTAAACTGCTGGCAATTTCGAAAACTAAAAAGATAAAATGATTACAGGTGAAGAAACTTGTTGATGTATTCAGCTGAACCTCTACAAATGGACACCTGCTATATGTGGACACCTCTTGCAGACACTTGATCAATTGTGGACACCCCTCCTGAGCTAACACTCAGTTGGGGTCACCCCTTCTAAGTAAACTATGAGGGTGTCCACTTGTGGAGCCTTTTTTCTGTATGAAGGGAAAAACAGAATTTGCATTTACCGGAAAAAGAATTTTGTAATAATTGGTCTCTCAAAAACACAGGGAGCTGATCTTAATAAATAGATGTCCAGAAGAAGGTTCAGTGATGTCTATCATGTTATTGAAAAGCCTGTCAAGGAATAACCATTAAAGACCATTTCCATTTCCATTATTAACGGCATATTCCAAGCAGATGCACAGTCTCCCAGAAACACACTTGACCACTCCCTGTGCAGCGCTTTTCAGGAACAATGAAAGAAATAATTAAATGAACATAACAACTTTGGGAACCCAACTGGCGGGGAGGCAGACCAGTTGGCTATTTACAAGCAAGGCCGAGGGGTTGAACTCCAGGCTAAAGAAAACAACTACAGCTAGTGCTTAGAGCGGGACTCTTTAAGATATAAATTAAAGCAACTATGATAATAAAATCCAATTAAGACGATTTCCACTGAACATTCGAGCAATAAGTGCAAAAATTTAGTTACTAAAAATACTCATAGCGTGGTCACATTTTGAATGAGAAAAGAACGAATTATCAATACTTAAGCTCCCAAGCTGACCCTGCGAGAGAAAATTGAATTTGAAGTTATCCATATTTTAATTGAAACGATGCTTCATGTCAGTTCAAAACAAAATGGCACCCATTTTCAGCATATTTTTATGAGATTTGACATTAATTTTCTCAAGAATGCTTGAGAATTTTACTGCGGGGTCACTTGGAGAAGCAAATTAAAGTGAGATGTTTCAATAGTATTCAAAAGTGACCGTGCTATGAGTAGTTTTTTAGTAAATAATTTTTGCACCTATTGCTCGTACGTTGAGCGGAATCCGTCTTAAGAACTTATTATTTTTAGAATGGCCTAATGCTTGTACAAACCACTACACAATAAAACATTAACCTGATTTCTATCATGTTTACCAGCAGCTAACCTCCCTGCAACTTTTTACAGAGCAAGTATATCTCTTTCGCTGAATAACATATACTACGTTTTTTTTTCTCGCTCTATTTGAGGATATCACGAGTTCATGTTCTATTTCTTGTTCAATCAAACTTTGGCTGGTAAAACATTTGCAGCCATGAAATCCTAGGTAGCATACTCTAACCTGACTGGCTGATTATCTGCCTGCTACTTGTTAACTGCCTCCAGGGGTAGTCTCTGTGCATCTAAGCTAGGTTGATATTGTTCAGTTTAACTTGGTGAGCTCCAGTGATGAGGACAGCCAGTGTGTTCCATTGAGGACACCATGCTTCTTTGCTGGCCCACTGTCTTTCAGATGTGTACCTTCACCCTGATCACACCTATTTGTGATGTTCAAACAGAAGAATTTTAGACATAGGACAGCTGAACTGTTTTATCAGAACAATAAGTTTACATCTCCAAATTAAAATAGCTCCTGATGCAAATTTTACCATGCAGAGCACATCACAAAAGATTATTGACTTTGGCAAGTTAAATGGTACTGTGGCCATTCATGATTGGTTACCAGTTGACATCACTATTATTCTCCATATATACTAATGGAAAACTGCACTGTGAACAACAAGGATAATAACTATTGTAGCATGTTCTTTGTTTTTGCATTTTACTTGTTTTAATACACACTACAATAAACAAAATGTTGGTGTACACTAACACAATAAAATTCCAGAAATTTTAGTGCTTTTTTGGATTCCTACTGCAAGCCTAAGCACAACAATAACAATTATTGCAAGTTAAAACGGTTTTATTGGGAATTGGGAATGTTACCCATTCATTCAGTCTGGTGTAACCTAGACAGGTTCCAAGGAACAGACTGGGAAATTTGACGTTTTAGTTAAGCAAAAAAAAAAAACACATGTTGAACGGTGTATCTCTAGTTTTCTTACTTGTAATAACTGACCAGTCCTTGTTCAGTTCCTTTCAAATACTTGTCATAAAAAACTGACACGTTGACAGCAGTGTTCCAGATTTGGACCTGCAGCAAATAACAGAGAAAGAGAAAAGCGAGTTTGCAAAACAGGAGAACACTGAAACAGACAAATTTCAAGCCCTCTTAGTGATGTACATGTGAATGTAACTGGCTCAACAAAGTTATTCTGGTTGATGCATAACATTTTTAAGATTAATATTAAAATTGAAAGTTAAAAAATTAGTAATAACAAAGCAAAATGTGTCCTCTTTTAAACACAGCGACGTACCTCGTCTATCTGCCCTGCCATATGCTGAGCACCATTTTGTCCTAAGAGAAGAGGGGCTTGCATAGAGGGGGCTGAAATGTTGCTCATCAGTTGATCTACTTTGCCATTAACAAAGAGAACCTAAAAAAACACCAATAAACAACATGCAATATATGTGTGCAAACTGTGTTAAGGGCTTTTTAAAGTGTGTCTATGTTACTACATTTCTTCTGTGTGCTGCTGCTGGCTATGCTTAGTTCCTTCACTTAGTCGCAGCAGGGATAATGGGCATCACTGCTGACTATACAACAAGCACATAAGCCTCAGATGAGAGGGTGTGCTTGTGGAAAGTGACACATCCTATCAAAACTACCAAACCTGAAAAGGGGCCACATATTGCTTCATGTCTCTCCCAGTTGTTAGAAGCTGAGTTGTAATTTGTGGGAACATTAACTTACTTGCTCTTGTGTCTTGTTGTTGTATTGTAAAGCAACATGAGTCCAGGTGTTGTATGTAAAGTTGCCAATGATCAGTTGCTTGCTACTCATACCAACCTGGATCCTTCCACTGCTCACAGACAAATGTACACCTTTTGGAAAGGACAGTCATATCTAGATTAGGAAACATTTAATTTCTATCTCCTTTATGTTAATTCCTTCAAGTCTGTAGACTTTGTTAGGAGAAGTAAATAATTCCATGATGAGATTCAAAGGACCTACCCGTTCCTTCTTTGGTACCAAGAATGGGAATTTCATCTGGACTGCTGCAAGCTTTCTTGGAACCACAACTCACGCTGAAAGAAGTTTGAATGATGTTTTTTTTATTAATTCATTGTTTGAAATTCTCACTGAAGTGGGGGCAATGCGAACAAGTTATTTACAGTAACAGTAGTACTTACCTAAATGAAATGTCATCAAGGGCAATGTCACTGTTTATAGATTTTCCTCTTGCTGCTGTAAATCGTACAGCCACAAGTCCTTTATAAACCTACAACATTAGCATAATCATAAAGGTTAAATAATGTCTGTGTGCAGTTGAACTGATTAAAACAAACCAGTGGAATTATGGAGGTATGTGCTTAGATGTAAGCCATGCAACCATGACTCCTTCATTAATCTTCAGATAATATTTACAAAAATGGTACATTGAGGGTGGTAACATCTGTAGGCATGCAGTCAAACTGACAAGTAAGCCTGACTGCTTATCAAGGCTGGTGCTTAGCTGTAAGGCATACAGCTAAGCACCTTTAAGCTTTATAGATCTTAAGATAAAAAAATGGTAGGGTGGTCACATCTATGAGCATTTTATCTTATTAGGTAACTAGAGCCAGTTGTCTTATCAAGGCCGGTGCATATCTCTGGTTTCTGAAGCACGAACTGATTAAGGAGCATCACTACTCCCCCTAAATGGGATGCTACATCATCACAGGATACCCAGCATAAAGTGACTAGGAACATCACTACTCTCAACTGAATGGGATGCTCGGTCATCACAGGATACCCAGCATTTTGTTAGGTTTTGTTATTCATTACCCACTTACACACCTGTTGGGGTAGCGAGAGAGAGAATGAAAGCTGACGTAGAGGAAAGATTTTTGTCTCAGAAAACAACATGAGGGCAGCCACCAGGATTGAACCTGACCAATCTTAAGATAAAAGACTCATGTGCTTACCACTGTTCCTCCATAATTAAAATAATAGCTTTGTATTAATTTTCTTATTTTCATTTGAAATAGTTAACTCCTGGTTCACTAGGAAATGGGGATATGAGCCTTTACAGAGGTCCATAAAAAGATTGGTATTTTGCTAACAAAGACATGTAACAGTGATTTGAGATATTTTATTAGGCTAAAAGAGTTTTGTGCAATCAAATGCCGGCCAAAAATAGACTTACGATTTTGAAGTTGACTGGGTTATCAAGAACCTCTAAGTGTAAAACAATCTTTAATATTAGTGATGAAAATTTGGTACACTGTCAAATTAACATAAAACCTCAACAAAAATATTAGTTTCTCTGTTTTGAACCAAAGTTTATATATCAGAGAAGTAGTTAGACGACAACATAACAATATTATTTTCTGGACAAGAGAATTCAAGCTATTATCTATTTCTGGTTCTAACTGTTCAATGACACATGAATATTTTATAACCAAACATTAAAACAATTTATACACCTGCTTGCCAATATTACTTAAATTCCCACTATTTTGATACATACTAAGTTCTCTTTTTAAACAAAATGAAGCTGTTTAGAAAACATGAAAATAAAAAGGTTTTCGATCAAAGCAACATGAAAATCTAAAAAGTTTGAGAAACATACTGCAGAGTTTTAACCAACTGTAACAAAAATTATTTTAATTCACCGTTTATAAATTAAAAATGAAGTGAATTCCTTGGTAACAGAATCTGTAAACAATTCTGAAGCCTGGAGTTTAAGGTAGGCACTAGATTAGATTTTTGTGTTCAGAAATGCTGTTTCTTAGAAAAAAATTTCAAATTTTTTTCAAGGCTATAAGATATATTCTGCTTCATCTTTGAGCAGTTGTTTTCACACTTGAATAACCAAACACGCTGCACACAAAAATTCAGTTGTACTACTGTAACAGTGTTTTAGGCATAATTATTATATAGCAAATGAATTACTTAATACACTCTGAAATTCAAATATATTTGAATCATTGAGACAAAAATTTTATTTTGCTCTACCAAAAGAAAATAATTGTGTATGATATGTTGACCATTTCTTAGCTAAGAAACAATTTTAAAAATTTACCATCTTTTTTTCTTTATTATCAATAATAATTATTTCTTTATTCTGTTACACATAGAACATCTGCAAAAGAATTCGCTAACAAAGTTAATGTAACTTGTGTGACTATATAACCAATTGTGTGTAACCAAACGTTTCTCACCAGCTTCTAATTAATGACAGCCAACATGCCAAACAAATGTTTTTTTTTTTTAATGTGTGTTGTCAACAGTAATAAATAATGTCCTCAAGATGTGATCACCAGCCTCGTGGAGACATGAACAAAAAATCAGCCGAGCACAGTAACGCATGTTTAAGGACATCATCATACAGTGACAGCAGGCAAAGTGAACTACAGTATAACCAGAGGAAACCAGCAGACAGGAGTCCTGCCTCAAGGGGCTATCCAAAGGAGTGTATAGGTTATTCATTTACTGAAAATTAATTATTTACTATTAACTTATTAAATGATGAAATAGTAAAAAAGGTTTTAATTATAGGCAATTTCATTTGAAACAAAGTATACTGTATTTTCATGCTGCGATGATGCACACTTCTATCATTCCTAACTTCAAGCTCCAAAGCCACCAACAGCAAGTGTCATCTATTTTTTCTACCAGTGATCAATATGAAGGGTCGAAATTAACATCTTATGACTGACTTTTCATACAAATTTTCACTATATTAGTAAGCTTGACTGATGTTTTTGCTATTTTCTTCCTTGGCAAATGAATATGAACTGTTAGACAGAGTACTAGCAGTCTCTTTCTAGATGAACAAGTAAGCAAGCTGTGTATTACTAACTCAATACGACTCTCGTGTGTCATGCTTGCTCAAATAATTAGGCACCTGCTCAACTTTATTGTAGACAGGGTCACAACTAGCAGTCTTAAATAGGCTCTTTGCATCATTTGGTCACATGGTACAAAATCCGCAATGCTGGCTGGCAAATGGCACAGGGAGACATCGCAAAACAACGGAATTAACATCTGAATGGCCGACATCTCTTTATTTTTAATGTCCCACTGCCTCATTTGCCATCCAGCTCGATGGATTTTGTACCATGTGACCAAGTCATGAAAAGGACCTATTACTGTATCCTTGACATTAATTGATCAACCTTAATCTTGTCATGTGTTGAAGCAAAAAAGAAATCCAGTATTCCAGTGAAAACCACCTCCTTGCCACAATTGCCACACCATAACCTGTTTCCCTTTTCTTGTTTTGGAAAAAAATCATGCGGCACAGTCATTTACCCCTTAACAATTGAGCCAGTTATTATGATCCATCAGATCAACAGGGTTCAAAATAGCGGCCGGCTGCCAGCGGTAGCCGGCACTTTAGCCACCCTTGCCGGCGATTTTTCACCCAAGAAATAGAAAAAAATGACATCCCATCCCTTGATCGGCAGAATCAACGTCCCTGGAATGTCATAGTAAACGTTTCATATCAGAGAGGTAATGCAGCCGTGAAACACGTACACACACACCAAAAGTGATTTGGATGACGTTTTAAAAGCTGTCTAAGCAAAAAAAAAAAATCAACAACAAATTACAGAACGTTAACAATTATTATTGTCTCGATTCTTGTAAATCAAGTCTTCGTTCTATTTCCCGGTACTCTTTTTTTTCTGGAGTGGTTTCATACATGATGAACAACGCGACTTTTGAGGAAATACACGGGGTAGCAGTGCCGCAGCAATTCAGTTCTCTTTTAGGAACCGGGCAAGTTTTCATTCGCGATTTCTTTGTTACCAATGCGTCTTCGATCCTGTTTCACTTAGCACCTTATCGCTGCTTTCGTGTGCTTTCGCCTTCTCGTCCAATTTAATTTGCTGGAGGCCAAAGGAAATGTACCGTCGCGCTGAAAATCAGTGTCTGTTGCGGTATTTATCGTTTTCAAAGGCCTGATCTAATTTGTGAAACGCCAGCAAGCGACCCTTCCAGTCCGCCGTCGACGAGATTTCCATGCTCAAGTGAAAGATCGAGCAGTCAGAAACGTCGATAGTTAAACTTCAGGCCCGCACAGAAAAGGGCACAAGCCCAAGAGACTTGCGCTATGTCCCAAAAGCAAACATCACTCCTGACGAGGAGTTTAAGACACTCCACAAAGAGAAAGGCCGATCGAAAATTCATAGGCGCACTAACCAAGTTTCATCATCGCCGTGTTGAACGCAACAATGATAAGTTGCGAAGAGCGAAATCTGATAAATCTATATCAAAGAGAGACACTGATCGGGCTAAGCATAACGCCACATGTTTAGTCAAACAGTTTTACGAATGTTCTACACTCTTCTACCACTTGAGTGGAAAAGATACGTCGATGACCTATTCTCGCCGTGGAATGTTGACAAACTGGTGAAGGAGATAGAAGAGGTTATTGTCCTAGCAAACAGTCACCACCCGACAATTAAATTTACGGCTGAAATCCCAGACAAAGAAATAAACTTCCTGGATACTACTGTTTTCAAAGGCGAAAGATTTAACAAGCAAGCAATCCTCGACATCCGCACACATTTCAAGCCCACAGAAACTTTCCAGTACACTCACTTCTCTTTCTGCCTCCCACCAGGGGTTAGAAAAGGGTTTTTCAAAGGTGAAGCCCTAGGCCTTCTAAGAACAAACTCCTCAGTGATGGAGAATATCACCCAATTCAAAACACACCTCCGTGCGAGAGACTACCCCAACAGTCTAGTAGAAAGAATAACGTCCGAAGTCAAATTCAGTGAAAGGAAGTCGGCACTTCAACAAAGAGAGACAGTGCGGATAAAAATTCTGCCTTTCGTAACAAAGTACCACCCAGCTATGCCTAATTTTAAGAACATCCTTATGAGCAAACGGCACTTAATTAAAAATCAACCATTGCTAAGAGAAACATACAAATACATTAGCACGAGCATACGAGCCGTGTTTGGCATGTCAACATTTTATTCCATACTTCGGATAGGTGCTTGTTCATTCTTGTTGACAGCCGGCTAAAAATCGAGTCGACCAGCACCTCATTGAACATCTCACATGATTGGCCATAAGAACAATAAGATAAGGGCACAAACAATGCCCCTATCCCTGAAGACAATGAGCAATATTGTTTTAGAATGCCTCTGAAATTAGAGGTTCACAAGAGGTACTGGACTACTCTAAAAATCAGCCTTGAGAAAAAAAGCCGTCAAATTCAGGCTGAAAGCTCTGATTTTATTTTGAACCCTGATCGAGGTGACATTTTGTTTCAGATTTTGATGAGTTTTCAACCCAAGGAGAAAACAGAGCTGTGAAATACAGAACAGCACATTTGCAGTGGCTCCTGGAAAACAACGTGTTTTCAATCAACAATGCAGATGAGTGGCAGCCTGACCTGCGACGCTGGACATCTAGCAGCAGTGCTAGGTACCCACTAAGAATGAAAAAACCCAAGCCACTCACTGACCCTGAGGCCTGTAAGTTTATTGCAAGGGAAAAACTGCAAGTGGTCTAAGGGCGTAGCCAAAACAAAAAACCAATTTGGCTAATTAAAAAAGTCCAGCCACTTTTCACCGTGTACTTAACTCTTTTAATGGGTCTTTCCAACTTAAGGCCCCGTGAGTGGGATGGGGACCACCACATCAAAATTTTAAACTGTATGTTGTCAACATTTTCTCACCATATTTGACATCTTGTTTGTGAATTAAATCACCATCGTATATTGTAAAGCGACCCTGACTGACAACCAAGTTTCTGGTTTGAAGTTTTCAAAAATTAATCTGACCAGGCAGTTTCACAATTAAGCTCCAAAACCAAGCTGTTATTTTACATGACTTTAAGTTAAGAAATTTTTGAAAACATAGGGTCTTAGCCAGACTGCAGTTTGTCGCTTTCTATGTTTGTTTGTTCGTTCGTTTGTCTGTTTGTCTGTATCTATGTACGTATGTATTTTTTATCCGGGGGTTGGGGGGGGGGGGGGGCAGGCCCATGTGAGACAGGTGGGAATGCTCGTCGGAAAATTTGAATTAAAGCTATTCTAAAACAGACAGTGAACACGAGACGATGAGCATCCATGCACCTTTCACATGGAAGTGCACCCCCCAGGGAATTTATGTGGCACTATGGGCACCAATCAGATTGAGGCTACTAAGCTAAGAGTACATTCTACCAATGAAAGAGCTGTTTAGAATCTGCTTACTGAAGCTGAAGGTCAGACAAGGTTAAGCTTACCGGCCATGTTGAATGCACATATGGAGACGGAAAGGATCAGCCCAAATGTGCTTTCCCCTTTTTTCCTCTCGAATATTATATTTTCAGTAAAGGCTTGGTGTGGTGGAATCGATGGTAATATTCAAAAGCTATTGTAAGGGCAGGTAACATTGAACTTTGTCGTGGCCAACGGTGGAACGTGACAAAAACAACCTCGTTCGGTCATTCCAAAAACAGACTTGTTGACGAGAAACTGTAATTTAATTTGCTCTTTTATGATTTGTGTTATGAAACAGCTGTTTTGGTTATGTCTCTTTGAGGATGATGTTAGTTGAAAAGATTGTATCTGTGCTTGATATGGATAATTTTGACTGTACTTTGCAAGGTTTTTGAAACAGCTTTGTTTGATAATTTGAAATTTATAGCGACGTGTTTAAGATTGCAATTTGCATAAATTAGTTTGTTCATTCAAGCGTGTCTGGAGGTTCTTCCCATAATGCGGTTAAGTTTCCATATACAGGAACATATGGCAAGAAAATTTGTTTGAAAAACGACCCTTGCCCTCTTGCAGTCTTCAATTTTCATAAAACAAGTTTGTGCAACTGGGAGTGCCAATGGCTGTCCTTATTATCTAATACATTTGTTTCTTCCACCTCTTGTTTTAGTGTCAGTTTGACTTTTTAGCCTGTAGCCTACTAGCCCGATAGTTACTCTATCTCCAATTTTGCTCCAACAGGGTGTTCAGCAGGATTTTGTTTTGCATTCCAAGAGTATTGCCGAGTAAACGAAAAAGCTGTTTTAGGCCCAGTTCAGACGCCGTACCTCTCATGTGCCGTACCAAATACATTTTCGCTCCTAGGTCGTATTAAGTGGCAAGCTTTGCCGTACCCTGAGATTTTGCCTTGCCTAATTGAGATCTGTCGAAAAAACTCATTTGAACACCGTACAACTGCCAAAAAACTACGTTCTTCTTGGTACGGCACATGAGCAGTACGGCGTCTGAACTGAGCCTTTTGCACTCAGTGTGCTATAGTGGAGGGGGAAGTATTTACAAGAAAGGTCGTGTGTGTCGTTTTGTCCTCAGAGTGTCTTAAAAATCACAAAATAAGCTAGGATGAGAATTGCCATTTCAACATAGGTCAAGCATGCAATTATGTTATGTTTAACTTATAGCAAAGCTTCATGAATTTCAATTTGTTTACAAGATAAAGACTGTGAACTATTGTACCCAAAATAGAGCAAAACGTTTTGGACCTTTGAGGCCAGGTCAGATTGTAGATTAGCAGGTTTGCACCTGTAGTGATCAAACTATTAAATGAATTATTAAATATTTTTTGGTTGTTAATGTAGTGCCTGAGGACTGTCAAGTTCACATTTATCACAGTAAAAAAGACAGAGTGTGGGTAAAGCAGTGGATATCTGGAATGATAGAAGCAAACAGATTCTACGTCACAACAAACAAACAGCCATCAAGAAGTAGTAGCAGAATGATCCTTATTCTCACACCAGAGTTGTTTAAAGAGCCATTCAGCTCCAAGATTCTTGGTGCTATTCAAGGAAAGACTGTACTTGGTATAAAACTCAGGGACTGTGAGGTCCTAGAGGAAATTGAGAAGCAATTCACCAGCTACATGGACCTGACCACAACTGATCTCAGTGATTTGACCTTTCATGTTCCATTCATGTTCAGGGTACAGAAGTCACTGAAGCTGCCACTATCCATTTGCTCAGCATAAGACTGTTTGATTTTCTAATAACTTGCACTAGAGCTTATAAGTTTCTGATGGCTTGTTAGACTACCTAGCATTTCAGCAGCTAAACCAAAGTTTAATTAATAATCATGAAGGAGTACTTTTCTGAGTGTGTAACAATATCCATGTGTATACCCCTTAGGTAGTTCTAACATCTCAAATTATCTGTGAAAGAGTTAAATTGTTGACAGTGACCTGCATTCAATTAAAAGCCTATTGAACAATACTTTCTTGAATGGTGCTTTTCAGGGCCATAGCCATTGACTGAGGCAATGCCCATGGTTAAATTCTCT
Organism: Siderastrea radians; assembly: GCA_964017195.1. Classification (NCBI taxonomy): domain Eukaryota; kingdom Metazoa; phylum Cnidaria; class Anthozoa; order Scleractinia; family Rhizangiidae; genus Siderastrea; species Siderastrea radians. The sequence goes on along the minus strand of OZ024897.1, from coordinate 39,974,095 downwards.
TCCTAGGTATTTAGGGTGTTAAATGAAAAAATGACTGCATGAGAAAACGAAAAAAATGACTGAGGCAAAGGCCTCGGTTTGCCTCATACTGCATGGCCACAGCCCTGGTTTTGTTTACAAATTGTATCTTGTTTTAAGAGGTGGCCCCAGCTGTTTAGGTTGTCAATAAAATCTTAAATTGTGTGACTAACATGAGTTAAATGAAAGCCATATTTCCACAGTACAAGTTTATCAAAGAGTGAAAGGCTCCTTACTGAGAGATCCACATTTCCTGGATGCCATTTATCACCTTGATTTCCAGCCTTCCAGAACACTGCAAACCATGTTTTATCTACAGTCTTTACTTCAACAAGTAGAGTCCCCATGTTGTTGCCACTTGAACGATCAGACATATGGTAAAAGAAACTCATGTTACAGCCATTACCAGCAGCAAACCAAGGAGTCTCAAATGATGCCTGCATCAAAAACACATCATACATAAAGAAGACATTGTGACTGCTGTGACTGACCTGTCGTGATTGTGTGTCACAGAAATAATCTGCCATGTGGATTTCAAGTAAACATAATATTTAGTGATGCGGGAAATGTGCAATTAATCAAAGAAGTTTCAGTGGCTTGTGCTATATCTTGCGCACAGTTTTTGACACTTTCAAACTGAAGAAGACATCACCCAAAAATTCTTTCTAGAAGAAAAACTATTATGCAGTGTCAATGGCACTTTAACTGCCTTAAACCCCACCATCTTTAAAATTTCCAGCATATTATAATGTCAAGAAATTGGAATAGGGGTCATTGTCACCATCATCACAATCATGGAATTTTCCAAATAGCATGTTCACATGCAAATGCCATGCTGTCTGTCTTGGGCAAGCTTAAGACTAAAAGCCTATCCAAAGAGGACTGCTATCTAGAATAGGGGTGATCCAGTTAAGGGGGCAATATGGGTAGATCCCTTTTTTCCCCAACACTTTAGCCTGAATTTCTTAATTATATCCATGAGATTTCATTCAATCCAAAAATGCTATCACAGGATCATAGTGCGAGCTCACCTACAAATCTGAGAGAATCTTCTCACGATTTTTAAAGTGAACATTAAGAAAAGAAAAAGAAGGGAAGGACTTAAGACCTATCTTTTTAAAAAAGCTTATCATTCTTAGCAAGGTTAATGTTTGTTTAAACATTAATTTAGCTTTGTAATTCATTCTTAACTTTTTGTGAAGTGCCTATAGCAGGACTGGATAGGCAATATACAAATTGTAGCAGTCGTCACCCAAAGCTTCAACAACTAACTTCACTAGAGTTTTGACACACTATGAGTTGCAGGGATATACTTTACGGACAGTCACTGGAATTAACTTGATCGATTTATTAAAACAAGCCAAGAATCCAAGATCATATCGTAAACTGAAACAGTAATACAAAGGAAAACTAAGCTAAAACCTAGTAACAGATATACTAATATTCCAAACATTCCATAGCAGAATAGTAGCTTTAAACCGAAAAATAGCATACACAATCAAATTATTACACTACTAAAATGCTTAAACCATAAACAAGGTATATAACTTACAAACTAGTGAAACCTTGACTAAAATCAATGAAAACCATATTGGCAGGCTCCAAACAGCAATCAAATGCCATGCCACATGGTTGAAACTTAACAAAATTGCGATCAAAACTATAGAGAAGAATAATTAAAATCACTTAATAACAGTCCCACTTTGCCGATCTTATTCCAAAACCTTCAGTGTTCTTACAACTTACTCCACTAAAAACTTCTGATCTGTGTAGTACAGGACCAAAGCCAACTAACTAAAATGCGGTTTTGGGCGGAACTATAACTTCTCTAAAATCACGTGTAAATTATCAGCCACAAAACATAATCAAAAATGGTCAAACAAAACTTAAATTTAAATTATGTTACACAAACAACAACCACAAGTCCACAAACGACCCAAGTGCTCTTGCATGGGGGTTTGTTGGGTGTGGGTTTATTGGGTTTATTTGGGGGTGGACTGTCTGGGGGTGTGTACGAAAATTTAATCCCTCTGTTATTTCTTTCTTTTCCTATTTCCTAAAAATTCAGGTATATTGCCCCCCAGGGGGGTACTCTGGATTTCAAGTGACAGGGATGATCGAAGGATTTTTTTGGGTTTGAAATTTTCGATTTCGGGATTTTTTTGGGTAGGAAAATTTAACAAGTATTTTTTTGCGTGGCTTGATTTAAGTAGGGATTTTTTTGGCTATTCATTTCACAATGGTGTTGCATTGCATTGCAGCTGTTTCATGAAACCGGTTCTACAATAGTCCACAAAGTGTTCTGGGGTGTATCCAACAAGGCTTCAATTCATTCAACTGATTCCTCATCCATCGTGTTTATCGTCACTGGAATTCCCTATAAATTTGCTGTAGTGAATTCTTAAATTTTTACGGCTCGGAAATTCAATGTGGGATTTTTGGGGGGGTTACGTAATTTTTGGTCCGGGATTTTTTTGGGTTCGTTGGAAGCCCTAGGGATTTATTTGGGTTTTGATTTTTGCCCCCATTCGATCATCCCCGTCATTTGAAATCTGGAGTACCCCCCTGGGTATTGCCCTTAAGGTATAATGTAACAAGCTCAGCACACACCCTATTTCCTACTGTAATTCCTGATGCTTCCAAATAAGCGTAATATCCTGATCTGCCCCTTGCTGTATGGTCACCTGATGGCCCTGTTGATTTGGATGGAGTGGCCTTGTCAATTAGTTTCCAGTCTGCCTCGTCATCTGAACACTGCTTCAGAAATCCCACATCAGATGTCTTTTCCCCAAAGGTGATTGGTGGCAAGTCACAAACAACAATTCCACTAAAAAGGAGAGGCCTTGTCAGAGGTTTTACGGATCACTCACAAAATAATTGGAGAGATAACCAGCCAAATAATTAAATTTGTGATCTTTCCGAATTGTGAAGAGGGGATTTTTGATGCTTCACATTATCAAACAGTAATGGTAGTGAGATCTGTGTAGCAGATTTGTAACAATCATTGTTCAGAATAATGTGCTTCAGTCAGCAAATTATTAGGATGTGATATTGGATGTCAGGATTTTATTAAGGCACAAATGACAGCCGCTATCAGTGCATCTGTGAGCTAACCCCACCCAACCTACCCACAAATGAAAAATCCAGCAATCTCTGACAGTAAAATGCTGGTGAAATAATGCCAGACGAGTATAAATTTTTGACTAGACTAATAGTGGCAGTTCATGTTATTTGTTAACATCCGAACGCGAGGAAGATGACCCATATTTTACTTCGGAATAAGTTTTATTTTGTTGTTGTAAATGAGCGCCATTTCACGTTCATTCAAGCGAACAGCCAATAATCCAAGGAGATTTGACAAGCCTTGACAGTAAAATGACAGGATATGGAAACAATGCAAAAACCAAGCAAGACGGCTCACGAGTGAGTAAAATATGTGTTCATTTTGATGCCTCCCCCAAAAAATAATCAAGCTGTGCTCAGCCTCTAGAATGACCTTTTGAGCTTGGTTTTAATAATAATAATAATAATATAATAATAATAATAATAATAATAATAATGGTTTAATAACACTCCAAAAATTAATTGGCTCTTCTATGTTACATAAATATCTAAATAATTATAATATATACATTACCATTACTATAATATAGAAGTTCTACTAAGATAAATTAATATGTGGAAAAAACCATTACAGCATCGTATTGGTTTTACATAACAGATCCCTAAAATATTAGAGGACAATTCGGAACACTTTCAGGATTTTTGAGAAACACTTTTTGAAAGCAAACAAACCAAAAAAAGCCCTGAAATACATTTTGGACCAAAAAGTTACAGGACTATTTTTGAGAAACGAACACCAGTTTATTCCTTGGCGGCTCAGCTTTTAGGCTTGGCTAAAACTTTATATCATTATTTAAGAATGGTCTTTCAAAAGGTGGCAATTTTTAGAGAGGGCAGCAAACTTGATAATTCTAGAGTCAGAAGGGATTAACTGTCCTCAAAGTCATGTGGATTGGGAATAACCAAATCTCCCCCGACAGTGTGGTATCGTGACCGAACTGTTGAGTGTGGGAGTGTTTTCATGGAGCTAAACGAGAACACAACACTTGAATGTAAAACTCATTCTGTTCTATAATTTTACTGTCTGATCACGTGACCTAAGTTTACATGTGATGAACTCGTGAATAATTAACAACAATTTACATCCCTCCTATTCTTCGGATAAAAAAACAAAATGTCACGAGTAACAGCTTTGTAACTATCTTCAATAGATAAACATTCTTAGGCAACAAAAACAACAATGTTCATGAGTACTCATGAGTACAGCTGCTTCTCCTGGCTTGATCTCTCTTTCTTGAGCATGTGCCTTCAGTTCAGCATAGATTTTCATTTTCTGCTTCTGCATGGCATCTCTTTTGGCAATGCTGGCTGATGAATCTTGAGGCATACTTTGCTTTTGATTACATTGGGTGAGTGGTAGCTCTGGTATTGTGGTCTTGAGCTTTCTGTTGTTTAAAGCTTCACTTGGTGACACACTGGTGGTGGAGTGAGGCGTTGTACGATATTGACGCAAGAACTTGTACAACTCTTGCTTCCAATATTTGCCCTCTAGGTGAGCAATTCTGATGGATTTTTCGAGGGTCTGTACCAAGCGTTCTGCCTCTCCATTTGCCCTTGACCAACATGGTGTGATTTTCTGGTGTTTAAATCCTAGGCAGTCAGCAAAGTTTTTAAATTCATGACCATTAAATGGTGGACCATTGTCACTTTTCAGGACATCAGGTATTCCTTGTCTTGCAAATAATTATTGCATCTAATTTGGGGACCACAGCTCTGGCGGATGTCGAGGTGAGTATTTCTACTTCCGAAAAACGGCTGAATTCATCTGTCACCACCATAATGTAATCACCAGAAGGGAATGGTCCTGCAAAGTCTACTGCAACTTCCTTCCAAGGTGCACTAGGAAGTGGGGTCATTCGAAGGGGTTCTAGCGGTGGTGATTTGGTTGATGCAGCTTGACAGGAAAGACAGTTTTTGACCTTCTCTTCTGCCAGCTTGTCGATTCCTGGGAACCACACTTAATCTCTGATCAGTTGCTTTGTCTTCACAATTCCCTGGTGACCTCCACGTACCAGCTAGGTCTACTGCTTTACTTCTGAGAGTAGATGGTATGACAATTCTGTTTCTTTTTAGCACTAGTCCATTGAACACTGATAGTTCTTCCTTGAGCTTCTTGTAGTTTTGGACCTCTGGGTTACTCCACTGGTCAGTTTCTACAGCTTTGATTGCAGCTTGCATCTCTGCGTCACGTTTGGTTTCTTGTTTGATTTCTTTAAGTTGCATTGCTTTTGGTACAGCATAATAGTACATACATAGTTCACGTAATCTTCAGCCAGATTTTGTTCTTCTGGTGCTGTGGAACTGGGATGTCGGCTCATGAAATCAGCTGAGTTTTCTGCATCTCTTCCAGGTCGATAGATTAGCTGACAATGGGTGGTTCCAGAAAATATCCATACCCATACCACGGGCGGCATCTCGGAATTCCGAAGGGGAGGGGGGGTTAAGTCGACTGGAATTCCGAGGACATGGGGGGGTTCATTGGACTGGAATTCCGAAGGCATGGGGGGATTTTCAGGAGAGTTACTTCCAGTTTGGTGTAGTTAAGTCTCTTCAAGAAAAACTCGTCAAAAACGACTTATCTAAGGACAATGATTCACTCGTAAACACGAGACACATTTAACTCAATCAACATGCCGGAGACACAATTCAATGGTCATGGTCAATAAAATGTTTATGCTAACACGACGGCTGAAAGTTGTTTACTTGCCAGTAGATCGGTCACAAAAGCGATCGTAGGCTTTTTCTTCGGTTGTTTTGCTCAAATACAATACTGTAGATCCCAGCAAAAGGTTTTCAGCCCCTATATTAAAGCAGATATCATCGAGACACATGTGAAATTGTTGCGTTACCTACGATGCGACGTTCATTGAAAAGGTCAGATTTCACGCGTTATGCAAATTTGATGCGCTTTTGATCAGACTACATTCACTATCTTGTACAAATTCTTTTAAAGTTGTCACTGACTTTGAATTTCAATGTGAGTTTCATTTACTATTTTAATTTTAATCGAAGGATAAAGTGCGGGGAAAAAGTTTGATTTGTTCTCGCGCAATTTATTTGAGGCCGCAGTACAGTATGCAAATTGCGTTCACTGTGAACTAAAAATAATTGCAGGAAACAAGCGTGCTATTTTACTCTAATTCTTTTCCTAGCATCATAACCTTCGATTTTTAGAATAGGTTGCATTCAACAGTTTCGCTTTTGACGGCAGGTTTGAGTCTGGCAAACGCAATTATGAATTTCCAATTTCAATTCTGAAATTTTAAGCTTTGTTGTTAAAATTTTACGTCGCATTCGGCACGCAAATTATTCAGGGCAACCCTCGACACCAAAAATTATAGAGACATGTTTACACATTGGACCAAGCGTTGGAATGACTTCAAAGCCATTTGAGTTTTATAATGTTTAACAGATTATCGGTAGTGTACGTTTTTCCGTGGAAGGTTACAATGTAAAATATCACTCAGTCGGCCGCTGTTTGTCATCACGCAACGTTGATTGTTTGCTGTGCTGAATGTACGTTTTTTTCTTTCGGAGGAAGCGAAAGGATTAATTTCCGTTTAATAAAGATGTTTGGAATATAGAGAGGGCTTTTCAAATCAGTTGGAAGAAAAAAAGCGGCAATTCCTAAGGGGGATTTGAATGATTACGGAATTCCGAAGGCATGGGGGGGTAGAACGGTTTGGAATTCCGAGGGCAAGGGGGGGTTTGGCATTTTGGAATTTCCTAAGGCAAGGGGGGGTCTAGATGAAGATGCCGCCCGTGGTAGGGTATGGATATTTTCTGGAATCACCCAATCATAGGGCATGAGTCGAAGTTTCCACCTTTCAATTCACGGGGAAGTTTGCTTGTGGTTCTTAAAAATGCCAATGAGGGGCTTGTGATCCATGATGACAGAAGACTGGGCACCATAAACATACAGATGAAAGTGTTCCACTCCCCATACTACAGCAAGCATCTCTCTCTCTGTTTGGGAGTAGCAGCTTTCAACACCACTCAAGGCACAACTTGCATAACTAAGAACTTTGCCTTCTTGCATGGGTAAACCACCAAGACCAGCTGGACTTGCATCGACAATAATTTCAGTCTTCTTTCTTGGATCAAAGTAAGACATCACCTGATCTCCAATAAGGGCTTCTTTCAGTTTATCTAATGCTCTTTGTTCTTCTTGCTCCCATTTCCAGGGCGTGTCCTCTCGTGTCAGCAGGCGCAGTGGGGTTGTGATTGTGGCATAGTTTGGTATGAATCGAGATACATACTGTGCCATGCCAAGCAGAGACTTCACTTCACTAGGGTTCTGAGGAGGTCTTGCCTTGTGGATCGCTTCAACTTTCACTGGATCAGGTCTTAGACCACTAGAGCTGAAAATGTGACCACAGAACTTGATTTCAGTGTTGGAGAACTCGCACTTGTCTTTGTTCAGGCGAAGGTTGTTTTCTTTGAGCCCCTGAAGAACACCACGGAGGTTCTTGTCATGCTCTTCTTGGCCTTCGCCAAACACTATGATGTCATCTGAGATGTTTTTACATCCAGGTAGGCCAGTAAGGATCTCTCTTATTGATTCTTGGAAGATTTCTGATGCTGCATTGATTCCAAATGGCAGACATTTGTATCTCCTTAGTCCAGCATGTGTACTGAAGGTTGTGACATAACAGCTCTCTGGAGCTAACTCGAGCTGGTGGTATCCTGAGGACAGATCTAATGTACTGAAATGGGTTGCGCCATTCAAATCAGCGATGAGGTCATCGATAGTTGGCATAAGGTGTTTTTCCCTCTTGATTGCTTTGTTTGCCTCACGCATGTCAACACAGATTCTAACTTCTCCAGATTTCTTGGGTACAACGACAATAGGACTAATCCAAGGTGTGGGACCCTCAACTGTTTCAATGATGTCTAACTTCTCAAGCCTCTTGAGCTCTTTCTCCACATCTTCTCTAACATGGAAAGGAATCCGTCCCGTCGATGGGGCTGTTGTCGGGGTGTCACATCAGGGTCAATATGTAACTTCACTTCTTTGTTTGGTACTTTTCCTATGCCTCCGAACAAAGATTTAAACTCTTCTTTTAGGAACTCTGGACTGTTTGTATCCCCGTCGGTGACAGTGGCACTGTTAACAGACACCGTAATCAGACCAAGCTTCTGTGCAGTGTGGTAGCTGAGAAGATTTCCGCTTTTTCCTTTTACAACAAGTAATGGGGCAGAAGTGCTTGCATTACTGGATTTCACAGTTGCAGTAAACGTTCCTAGCAGAGCAAGAGGGTTTCACATCCATAGGAGTAAATCCTGGTGTGAGTAGGCTTCAGGTTTTCGTTACCGGAACTGTTAATTCTTTGAAAGGTCGTTTCATCTAGAAGATTAACAGATGCACCCGAGTCGATCATCATCTCCACTGTTTTTCCATTTATTTGCAGTTGACACATTGGTGGCTTCTTGTTTTCTTGATAGTTGATCGTGTAAACATACTCGTATTCTTCATCAGACGTTTGAAAAGTATTCACGGGGGCCACAGTTCGAGGTTTTGATCTGCAAACATGAGCAAAATGACCAATTTTTCCACAAGCATTGCAGGTTTTTCCTCGCGCTGGACACAGGTTTTTGTGAGGAGCACATCCACCACAATTGCCACATTTTCTGGAAGATTTGTCTTGCTTGCCATTATAACGGACAGAGCTGAATAACGTCTGCGCATGTCATCGGTTCGCGCGGGGAAACTGGGGATGACAACTTGAAACTATAGAAACATTTACGTAAAATGGCGGAATTTTTGAAAATATGAAAAGTGCCGAGGTTTTTTGCTTCAGTTAAGACTTTGGTAGACCAGCTAAGCCTAGAACTTTCGACAAAGACCAAACGATAGTATAGCTTAAACATATCTCCTGAACACAACATTTTCATGCCTGAACACAAACCGAAATTTTACCGCGAAGTCAAGAGCCGTGCCGCGAAAACGCGGCTCGTGCAGCTGGCTGTGTTACATATTATCTTAGTGAGTGCGTTGTTCACGGAAACTTCCGGTAAGCGTCCTGTTTTGGGTGTATTAGGCCCCCAGCCGCACTGTGCCTCCGGAGACTAAGCTTGTCTAAAACATCGCCGATCGATCGAGCGTCAGGACAGTCGCTGGTTGAGTCCTTTACTAAAAGACAATCAAAACAATTTCAGACATTGCTGTAATTTCCAGTCCGCCTTTTTAAGATTTTGAACAGCCACGGAAAAGGAAAAGAGAATCATCATTTCACTGGAGTTGACACCATTTTAAAAAGCCCTGTACAGACACCAGACAACCGCTCCAGAAAAGAATATTATGTCGAAAAGCAATGAAGCAGTTTACTGATAAAACAGCCCTGGACTCTTGAAGGACCTCCTTGCTTGTATTACGGGCAGTCAAAACTTTTCCAGCAAAAGAAAAGAGCTACCAGGACAGTCATTTACCTTTGTTTCACATAATTGAGGACTATTTTAGGTAACATATTTTGATTTAATTTAACTGGAAGATGGGTTTTTAATTCAGTTAAAGTTCATGGGTGATTGAACACTGGAAACAAATTTTCTAAACTTCTTGACAGACTACATTACAAGGACTGCATTACAAAAGGAAAGTGGACTCTATGCAGCTAGTTGTGCCATATCCTTGAGGGGGTTGTCCATAGGTCAGATTTTTAGGATACAGCACCACACTCAGGACAATAGTTCACCCTTTGGTGACTTCCTTCAAAATAGTTATCTTTGGGATGTTTTCATTACTTGACGACTGGTCCTTTGCTTTTCATGCAATTGATTTTGCCATCCAATGAGTCACTTTACAGCTAAATAAATGAACATTAAGAATATGTTGGTTCATTTTCAATTGCTTTCACTAACTAATTTTAAATGGTAATTAAAGTGCCACGCAACACACACTCTTATCGCATAAATTACCAGCAGATGTCTTTCTTTACAGGAAACTGAAAACTGTTAAAAGAAAAGTTGCAGTTTATAATGTATTGCAGATCATCTCTAAAAAAATAAATGAAATATTCTGAAAACTCACATAATTATGGCAATAAAGTCCCAGACTTGACCCTTCAAGTGCACAATATTTGTTTGAAAAAAAACTGGATTATTGCAAAGCTGATCTCAGGATGTATGGGCCTGTTAAACCCTAGATACAAATAAAAACTATTCACAAGTGGGAAATGTAGAGATTTTTATTTAAAAGAAGCTCTGCATACACCACCAGTCATGTGAGCCCCTAAATTCAGCACATGGAAAAAACAGGGTGATGTACTCAGAACCAGTGGTATAACACTACCTCTGGGATTTCAAGGAAGCCCTACCCTTACATCAAACACCTATACAACATGGAAATGTCCAGAAATCAGTCACAGTGAGGAAAATGTTTGCTGTGTATGAATCATCTTGAGTTTTAGCTTTAGGTGTGGTGGGCAGTACAGCTGGTGGGGCTGTGGGAGAATCACTGCGACGACACCTTCCACTGTCCCCATTTCACTCTTGATGGCCTCTGTTGACTTAGTTCTAAGTTCTTCTTATACTTCCTCTTCTGCAGGGCCTGCTGGTTATTTCTCACAAATAAAAAAAAAGCCAAGATCCTGTATCATATCATGATCTGCATGTTTACCAGAACCACTCCCCAGCACTAAAGCATTTTCCTTGGAATCTGAGTCACTGAAAAATAAACATTTACCATAAGATTTCACGAGTTTGTTAAACTATAAGGCAATGTAGTAGCAGAAAAACTACACAAGATAAACATTTTTGTGCACAAGCCCAATCATGATCAGAAATAAAATAATGAGGTAAAGGAATTACCAACAATTATGTTCCAATTTATATGATCAAAGGTCATAATCAAGAAATGGTAAAATTACTGATTCTGTTACAGTTGATATAAATAATCTTATCTGGCAGTCAGCTGCCATTTTACTTCCACATAATAGTGTTATGGGTATGTGACAACACATGTTTGACTACAGTTTTAGAAGAGAAAACGACAATCTCAGCTCATCTGGCCAACAATCAGCTGCAAGAATTTGTAACTGAATATTGTCGCTACCCCGTACACACTATCCGAGTCTATTGTCTCACACGAGAGGCAAGCACTTTGTAGACAAGAAAGACAAATAATTCGCTTTAATAACCTAGGAAATGATTCTGTTGAGAGAAACGCTTACCGATCGGACGCCCCGACAGAAGCCTTTATTCACTTGTGGGTTTCATTTCTTGTTTGGGAGCCAAATATCTGTTTCGCAAGTATGATCGCAAAGTTTTGTTTTTGGAAATAGATTGTTTACTTAAACTTATTGGAAATTATTGTCTAAAACAAACCTAACTCTATGAATGTTCCACAAGAGTTTGGTAAGGTATAGCTATAAAGTGCAATGCTAAATTTAATCTGAGGACTCACTCACCGTAGTGCTGCAGCCGATGATCTCAAGAATTCGCTGGGTTTCCACGACTTTTAAAACAGCCAAACAGTAGATAGACAAATTCCCAGTTTGTCTGAAAAAATCTACACCACAGAAAATACCTTTAAATCGCGTCCCAAGTTCTATTTTCTCGAGTGACACGACGCCAAAATCGACCGAGAAATCAAGCTCGCATGGCGCCAAACAAACGGCCGATCGAACGATTTTGAAATGCTGATCTCGAGCATGCGCAGTCGTTTTTCAGCCCTGTCATTATAACGCAATCTCGTTCCCAGAGGCTGCATTCCTTTTGGTCAGCACCAAGGATGCAAGACCTCTGGGATAATCAATGTCAAAATCAGGAGGGAGTGATGAACTTGGGCCTGGGCACAAGCGCCGGTATTGGCGAATGAAAAACCGAGGTGTCTGGCCATCGTGACGTCACATATAAATCTGCCCCGGAAATTCAAAGGAAAGTTAACAAGTGGCTTCCTCGCAAATGTTTACAGTCCAGTTTCTCAAAAAGAACAGATCAAAACAATAAAATAACGAAAGGTATGCTGCATGCTATAATATAAAAAGTACTCTTAATGCAAATTGGTCCTCAAAACAAAATAACCAATTGGCGATAAGACTCAAAAGATTTCATGGACGCTTTGGTCGATCGATTGAAATCGTAATCAAGATCACCTTTCAGAAGCTGTATCTCACAAACCCTAAGATGTGTCGCTTGGAGACAAAAACATAACTTTTATATGTATAAACTCTTTCCAATTTTAGGAAAATAAAATTGCGTAACAATTTCATTAAAATGATCAGTGGCTTTAAACATCATTAAAATGTGGAGAAGAATACTCCAATACAAAGAAACGTTAACTGTGAATTCATGTGCTTGGTTCGAAGCTAATAATGGACCACAGTAATTCCTTACTTTGCTAAACTATCTTGTAAAAAACGACAAAGATGACAACATTTGCTGGAGGCGAGGCAAAACAGCTGACACGCCGGCTTTCCGGCCAAATTTGTGCTGATCTCTTATCGAATAATTATAAAAACCACAGTTTATCTAAAACGCCAACTTTTTCAGGTTGCTGATGTTAAGGGTTAACAAGGCTTTCTCTTTACTAGAATGGTCCTCAGTTTGACTGTTTTAAAATTAATTAATCTTTGAAAATCAAATGACAGGACCAATTCAATTTATTTGCGAAACGGTCATCGTCAGTTGTGGATCAAGTAGACGGTCAAACTCTTTCTAAAACACTATGCAACGTGGACAGCAACTGAATCTAGAGGAAACTGGAGGTATTGAGAATAAATCATTGAATCACTGATCCAAATGGTACTCAAATATATCTATTAGTTTTCATAAAAAAGTACAGAAACAGATCAGCGAAGACTTGTTTCCTCAGGCGCCCGCATAATTTGCGAGTTGATTCAGATTTTTATGCTGTTCTGCAAAAGCGTAGTTTACACGGAATAAATGAGGTGGCAAAAATTTTACTAAGTTCGATTACTCTTTCCCTAGCAATTAAATATCACTATTCTTTCCTTATACAGAAGATGGAAGCAAATACTGTAAGAAAAGTTAACTTTTAAGTGCTAAACATACCCTTCTAGGTTCGCCTTCTATTATACTCAGCTAAACAAACGGACTGATCATTTTTTTGGCAAATACTATACCACTTGTTTCAACTTGGGTACTTTTGTTAAACTATAGGCTAGTCCGTAGCCACGTTTCAAGTTTCCCTGTGGTATATAACTGAAATAAACACACTTTTTGGGACGCGGACAATAACAATTTTCCCGCATAATTCTTCGATCGCAGAGAGTAAACGTGACTCTTAAAACATTATTTAAGTGTGATTTTAACGTTAAGACAAAGAGCCACTTACCTATATCGAAAAAAAGGATGACTAAAATTCCATTACCCAAGAAAACAAGCTTAGCTGAAAGCTTTAAATAGCACAAAAAATACGTTTGTAGCCCGAACTCTAACATAGTTGCCAGCGCCATTTTTGAAGACTCGGCAAACTCGCGCGCTTTTCACGTTGTGACGTCACGATGGCCAGACACCTTGAACCAGCCGAGTGGCGAGTTCATCACTCCCTCGTGGTCAAAATGCTGACGAATCGAAATCTGATTGGCTACTAAAATTTACCGGAAGTCTACGAGTAAGAAGTTTCAAAATAGGAAACGAAAATGTCTTGCAATGATTTTGCTGGACGTTTTCGATCACGTCAGAGATGGACAGTGGGAAAGAAATCAGAAAATGGACAAAACACACTCCCAAAGAATCGATAAACGCAGTCAAATTAACATTCATGTTAGACAAGACGTAAAAAGGGAACAAGTGTCGGTCGCATGATTAACGAAAAAGGCGCCAAAACCTTGTGATAGGTTGCAGCGGTTCTTGCCCAAAGCTGAATGAATACCCGCTTCATGATAAACGAGAGTCGAAGTAGCACAATTTTGGAATAAATCCTGTAATTTCCAGCTGTAAGGTATGGTTCATGGACAATGGTGGCTTGAAAATTGTTCTCAACATTGTCTAAAGCGGATGGAAGCTGACAGTCTTTCCAGTGCAGTCGTAGAAGTTAAAATAAGCGGCTTTGTGTTAAAAGTCCGTTCACTCCGCGGAGCCATGTGCGAGTTTGATGGAACAGAAGACAGGATTTAAGCTTATTTTGTTGAACTGGAGCTGCTGCAGGTAATCTCACTGTAGCTGAAAAGTGAATGGTGGATTGGCTTCTTGAATTACGTGGTGCAGAAACTGGTGCAGCGGCCGGACAGAATGACAAAAAACAACGAGAACAGCGATCCTGTTTTATTTTTGCAAGACATAGTATCTGTCGTATTTGTAAGCTTTGAAAGTTTGCAGCTGGCAGGACTAGTAAACCTCTTCGAGTGTAGGTAAAAGGTCTTTCTTTAGTATTAAATTGTTTTCACTATCAACTTTCATTGTCTTTGTAAGAAATCGTCCATCCTTGATTGCGATAGAGTTTTCAATGTTTCTAGCTGTACTATTAAAAAAGTGGCTGTTCAGTTTGCCTTGATTCACTGAGTTGAATCATTTACAGACCTGTGATACTCGTTAATAAATTGTACCTAAGTCATTTTGTTGTGTTTATTCTATGTAATGTTTTAGTATTTCGGCAAACGAGCTTTCCCTACAAAACCTATACCTTTGTAAAATATTTACCGACGTAGTGGTGGAGAAAACACAACACCAGCACAGTTGAAAGGAGAACACAACACAACGCCATCTCGGGTACGTTTCATAAATAAATGACCTCTCTACCGTTTGTCCAAGACCGTTTAATAGCAACAGTACAGTTGATTTGCTTTGTGTCTTTCTTAATAAATGAGCAGTCGGACTCTGTAAAAAAAGCTAATTTTTACGCATATATAAGCTTACCACGCGCTAGAAACAAGGTCATGTTTTGAAAGGTTGATTTCTTGCTCAGTTAGACTTCTCAAATTAGTAAGCTTACAAAACACAAAAAAGGTTCTACACACTATTTAACTGCTAAATGAACCTCGTCCATGACTATCATTTTTTTTTCTTCTTTCATAATGTCGCTGAAAATTTGTTAATTAATTTTGTAAAGGGCGGTAAGATGTGAAATAAAATTTGGGGCGGCACTTCAAAGTCTTCGACAATGGCTCCGTTTTCAGTACCCTTGAAAACTTTTATGTTTGATATTTGTTCGTCTATCAAAAAGTTTAATGAGGATACGACTACAATAAAAGAGTTAATTTTCTCTTCACCACTTTTGCTAAAAACACACTCAGTCACAAATGCATGGAGGTAGCCAGTCACTGAGAGATCTTCCATTTCAGCTGGCAGTACACAAATGGTATCTTTACCCTCAACAACAACAGTCTTCAGCGTCTCATATTGGCGTTCTTTTCATTAGAGGTCCAGTCTCTTTTCTGAATTGAATTTTCTAACGTGAAGTGAACAAATTTATAGAAACCGGTGCGGCCATCTTTGCGAGTCTGCGAGTGAGGATTATTCTCATTTTCACGCGAGTCTCGCGTGAATGTCAAAGGCGCCAAAAACAAGGGGACGTCGTAATATTTCACGCCTTTTTTGTCTTTACATGACCCATAATGCATGCTCAGTTCAAAATCTGCCGCACATGCGCTTTAAAAAACTGGAAGCCTAAAAACTGGCATCCGGTTTTTGATTATCCCAGAGTCCGTGGCATTTCGAACCCGCTGACCGTAGATGCGCGCGGGCTCTGGGGACGAGATTGATTATAACGACGATTGCGTGACTGCGAGCGTTTGCGCCGTGACTGAAAAGAAGCATCATGTCGGTCGCAGGAGCGGCTTGGTCGATCGCTTTCTTTTGGGTTGATACTGTTGGCGGCATCGCCTTCGGTTTTCTCCACGTCTTTTGCTTGTTTCTCGCTTAATTCTAACGCTCTTCCATGTTTCAACAGGGCTTCTAGCGAAAAATTTTCACGTAGCGCTCGGCGTCGTAGAGAACTTGAAGTGCAAGTTAATATAAGGTGCTCTTTGATTTCCTTGTCGAGTTGACGAAGTCGGGTGTGATAACTATCCAACGATTCACCTTCCTTTTGCTTTGTTTGTCGAAAGTTGTACACTTCATAGGTGCTGTTGACCTGTGGAGAGAAATACTCGTTCAGTTTCGCGACTGCTGTGTCATAATCGTTGTCTCCCCCGGTGTCTGGTAAGGTGTCAAATATTTCGTCTACGTCTGGACCAGCATAATGAAGTAACAAGGCTCGTTTTCGTTTCGGTATTGTGATGTTCATTCCAGTGAACAGTCGCTCTGATCTAGCAAGCCATTTTTTCCATCGAGGACCCGCATTGCGGTCGGCATGGACGTCGAACGAAGGAAAATTTGGTAGTGAAACCGCCATGAGGTTGGACTGAGTCAAGCGCGTCGCAAATCAGCACCTGCTTCCACGAAAACTTTCGACAGGGAATTCTTCGATGAAAACCAGGGTTGTTGTAGATATTAGATTGATGGCTTCATCCTCGTCGTCAGATGTGGTATCGTGACCGAACGGTTGAGTGTGGGAGTGTTTTCATGGAGCTAAATGAGAATACAACACTTGAATGTAAAACTCATTCTGTTCTATAATTTTACTGTCTGATCACGTGACCTAACTTTACATGAGATGAACTCATTATTAATTAACGACATTACAGACAGGGCCTCAAAAGAAGGATATTTTCATTGATGCATGTTAGCCTTTTGGAATGCAAACAGGGACTTAGCACAATACCATAAATTTGATCATTCAAATTACTACTCACTTTGCACCAGTTATCCATACCCAAGCAGCCACAGTGAAACTGCTGGACTCTCCCAGGATATCACTGAGGGCTCCTAAATCTGCAGAAGCATCTTTTCCATTGAAGCTGAGTGCATAGTCTCTGATCTAAAACAAAAATTGTTCCAAACTTAATTTGTTAGGACTGCACTGGGAGCCCTCAAGTCAACTTAGAAATCAAGCTCACTGCTATGCAACAAGTGCCATTCTGATTTTCAATGTGCATAGTCAGGCTTGTGAGAGGTGTGCAATTCATGCAGTGGTGCATTTGAATGGAAAGTCTGAAATGAAGTTACCTTCAGAAAACACTCAGAACTTTAAAGTAGTTAAATGTCATTTTACTAATCTCAGCATGCAATCTGAAGCTCCTAGGGATTACTAAGTCACCCCAGACCTCACATGTTCTCTTTTCCAGACCTCGCACTAGCTGGCTGCATATAAATTATCCATACTGTCACATTTGTGTAAAGACACCAAACAACTTACAGTTTGATGTGAGGGCTCCTTGTGAAAGTGTGACACAGAAAGATGCCTCCACTGTGCATACACACTTACAGATCACCTGGACATGACAACTTTGATTCTCACCTCTGGAGAGCCTGCCAGTAGGGCTGAATAGTAAACTTTTGTCTGTGAGAAGACATACATGCCAAGACGACCACCTCTGTATCGCATGTCAATTATGTTCCCTGAGTCCGATAACAGTTCCTTACCCTGTAACCAAAAAAACAGCTTAATATTGCCCTTTGGTGACTCATTTATTGTTACCCACCAAGCCAATGTACAACAATCAACCAAGGACCAAATAGGACCAAGCTTGGTAATGTTAAGCAAAGCTGCAGGCCATTTATACGATACCTCGAGAAAAAAAGGAATGCACTTACTTCATACCAGCGCACACGGATTCTTCCAGAGTCTGGGTCATGCTGGATCCTCCAGCGATATGCCACTCCTGGAGCCCACTGAGGAGTAGGGTCATACCACAGAACATGTGACTGATTGATTGTGTTTCCTGTCTCCCATAAGGCATCACGGAGACTCTCACCAGGACCTGTAATGGACTCAATCACCTGGAGAAATTTACATCAGCAGAGGTTACAAGGAAGGACCTACCAGTAGCATAATAACTTGACCCCACCTATTCAGACAGCACTTCCTTTGATCTCCTAGGACTGAGAACCCTGGCCTGCAAGAAGTATCTCATTGAAGCACATTGAATCAGTACTTTTCAGGGTAAAAACCAGGAAGGATTGTCAGTCCCATGCTGGTACAATCAAAACAATACATGTACATCAAGGTCCATGGATTCTACTACCTTTTGGGGACCTCCTTAAAAATTTCTGACAAGTACCCGCCACTAGCATTATATAAGAGTCCTACTCCAGGTTAGGCAGCAAATAATTAATAATAGTAATAATAATAATAATAATAATAATAATAATATTATAATTATAAGAATAATAATAATAATAATAATACAAGCATATGCAGAAAGTTGTTCTGTTGCACACTTTAAATATTGCTTGCTCTTTTAAGATTTTGTTGTGGTGCGGAATGGTCTTAGATTTTTATGTGGTTCCAGAGAACGAATTTTTTTTTTTTTGAGTGTGGTAAGAGATATCTTTCAGATTTTAATGTGACAATTTTTAAAAGGAATTATTTTAAGTTTCTAGGCTTGTATTTATTTGAGGCATTTGAACATTAACTTTGAACATTTTAGCGGTATTAGTGCTTTTTATTCATTTTAGTAGAAGTTAGGGTTTTTTTTCCTCGAAAATTAGCTGCATAGGCTATGTTCGCGCCCTGTGCATGCTTTTTAGGATGGTAGCGTATATACGTCTTGCACTGCTATAATAATAATAAATCTAAATGAACATAACAGTTTTAAGGACCCCAACTTATGGGGAGGCAGACCAGTTGGCTATTTACAAGCGTGGCTGAGGAGTTGAACTTGGGGCTACCGAGAACAACTCCAGCTACTGCTAACCACTCGGCCATGCTGCCTCTCATAATTAACTTTAGATGGCACAATCACAGGCTGCTGGAAGATTTTAAGAGAGCTGGAAATGAGGTATAGATTTCTCCAGTTTTGGTGTGAGATAAAGTAAAGTTTTATGGTTTCTCTACTGTCTGAAAAAAGGTGAAGGTGTAGAAGGTTTGAAGCAAGGTATGAATTATGAACCAGGAGCAAAAGTCATTTTAACCATTTCAACAATCATTCACTACAGTACAGCAAACCAGCAGATAAGCCTCAAAGTTTTTTTTCATATCTGAGAGGTTTTGGTCTATCTGTGAGAACTCTGAATACAGATATGAAAGAGCCCAGTCCAGTTCTTCCCTACAGATTATACACCAGGCTAGTGAGCTTTTCTTTACAACACTGTGAATCAAAACATTTTTTGTTTATCAAACCCACCCTACTGATACCCACTAAGGATACTTTTCTTGGTCCCAGCTGGCCATAAACTTTGCCTTTAGAATTGATGTGGACATGATCCTACTAACACAGAGACTGTTTTTGACCTTAATGTTGTTTGATTTAACCAGTGCAAAAAAGTATTATGAGTGAACTTACCAGTACCAATTTAAAGACATCCCATCTGAAATAAACTGGTAACTAATGGCAACGTTGTACATACCATAAGGTGAATTCCTTTTCTTCCAACAGGTCTGGGGAAAGGTGCACCAGATTCCAGATTGTAAGTCTGAGTCTTCTTCTTCCAGGAGCAAACGTAAAATTTCCTGCCCAGAAATAAAAGCAAAACTATTGCTTCAAAGTTGCCTGGTGTAACTGCCCCAGGGGATAGGTCTACCCCCAACCCCAACCCAATTTTTTGGTCTCCAATTCCCAAATAATCAAACAGTAATGGCTCAAACACCATCTCCTCTTGGGCTACACCGATCTATGAACCTTAGTTGAGAGAGTATCCCCCACAGAACACTGCATGCATGCCCCCCTTCAGCTCAAACACCATCCCCTCTTGGGCCACACAGACCTATGAACCTTAGTCGAGGGAGTATCCCCCACTGATCGCATGAACACTCACCCCACCCCTCCCCTCCACGTAAATGCTTGGGTGATCACAAAAATCTTCTATGAACAATTCTATCTTACAAGTACCTGTTGCTTTGGTAACCAAACACAATACCAGCAAAATCATCATCTAGCCTGTCAGATATAAAGAATGTTCCACTGTAGTCTACACGTCCAAATCTTGTATAGCTTATCAAAAGGCCTGGGTTCCTAAGAAATAAAACACAATTTTTTGTTTTATTTTTATCATGGCTAAATGGAAGAATGAAGCCCAAGAAAATTGCTGGCCTACACTTTTCTCCTATGTCACATGCAGGACTGGGCCTGGATTGACATTTGCAGGGCACTCCAATGCTTTTGCCTGCTTCAGCCAGATAGATAACCATTTTTCCTAATCATAGTGGATCATTGTGCTCTTAAAGCTCTGGCAGATGCTTGCAGATCTTTGCTTCTTGTCCCTCCTGTATAGTGAATATGTATTAAGGTTTCTTCACTATCTAAGTGTGAAAGGTACTGGGGAGGTGGACTGTGGTAAAGTTGCCACAGATACTCTTTACTTTCTGGCATTGCTAGATTCCTGTCAGCCCGCAGCCAAGGTCCTCTTGAGCTCATGATGACAATCAAGGAAAATTAAATGTCTACTGAACACAACAAACAGAATGAAGAGGCAACAGAATTTAAAGGAATATTAGATCAACAGCATCCACAAGTGCATACCCATTAACAGTTTGCACAATTTCCTGTCCACTGTCATAAACTTTCCATTTTGGTGGTTTCTGAGCTTTTCCTACACCATCTAAAATCACTTCCTGATACCGGCTAAAGTCAGTTTTGTTTAAAAGCTTGTTGACTGGATATTCATCCTAGACAATAACAAAAAAGCAGTAACATTCAATGACACTTGTATAAATGTGTTGGATTGTGGACAAGTAGGTAAATAAATAAATAAATAAATACTTAGTATAATTGTTAGTAAACTATTTAATTCAGTAAGGGGCTTTTCAAGGGCAATGAAACCAATACATAACAGGGTTAAGAACCCCAATTAGTGGAACACAGACCCGTAGGCTATTTAAAAGCACAGCCAAGGAGTTGAACTCAGGTCTACCTAGCAACAACTTCAGCTGGTGCTCAGAGCACAACTTGAACCCACGACTGCCTGATGTTAAGGCTGGTGTGCTGACCATTCTGTTCTGCTTCCTCCCCTTGTAGATTGTTCAGTTTGAGACATTTTGGTGGACAATCATGCGGTACACGAAGGACAATAAGTAGCACATAATGGACTACAGGAAACAGGGAACCGAGAGACCTACAGATCAGACTTGAAGCAGTGACCTTCAGATCAAACCACAATACCCCTGAACACCTGAGTAGACAAGTAATATCAATAATTAACAGGTCAACAAGGAGACTGTTGCTCAGTGGATAGCAGCAAGTAGTCTCAGTGAATGTTTTTGATAGATTTTAAAAACAAAGAATTGAGAAACTAAAACTTCAAGTTTCATTCGGCTATTTGTATTGCACAGGAGCTTAGACTTACATCACATTTGTGTCAACAAATTTGACTTCAGAAGGATGACACATGGTTCATGGCCACATTACTGTTGACGCACTGAATAAAAATATATACCTGATAATCAATCACCAAGTCCCTATCAGTGTCACCGACACAGACATCACCAATACCATCACTGTTACTGTCTGCCTGAGGAGATAATACAGTAATTCTTATTGTATTTTATAAGTACTGTGGTCCCAAGTTCATAGTAATTGGCTAGGCAGATGTCATTTATCAAACAACAGATTGAGCAATCACAACTTTTCACTGGTTCTTTCAAGTTGCTGTTATCTTCTCAAGGTTTGAGAAAAGGTGTTACTTCCAGATGTAATAGAGATGTCCTAGTTTTTAACAATCTTGAAAATTGAAGGTTGTTATTAAACCCAGTATTACTTTTTAAGGAAAAATAATTACCAAAGGCTTAAAATTTTTCTGTTAGGGGATAAAGCACACAGAACAAATATTTATTATGATGATTATTTGTCTATTTTATTGGACAAATAATAATAATAATATTTCCACCCTTGTTTCAAATTAAGAAGGATAATTTTAAAATAGTTTGAAATTGATGATAAAATAAATTAAAGTACATGCTTTATACTTACTTGATCTTGATTTGCTACAAGTGGACAGTTGTCATTTGTGTTCAAAACTCCATCTCCATCTTTATCACCATCACAGTTATCTCCAAGTTTGTCATTATCACTATCAAGCTGAAGACATGTCACACATTTTAGCTTTTGAAGCAACAGGAGACATTTTAGTTCTCTTATAATTAAACACTCTTTGCAAGAAATGTCTTACTGACTGAGTGTCTGATGGATAGACAGATGGACAGCCTGACTGTCAATGGCTGTCTAACAGACAAGCTGGCTGGCTGGCTGGCTGGCTGGCAGGCTGGCTGGCTGGCTGGCTGAGAAACAACTCCTAGGTATAACAAACTGCAAGAGTAAGGAGGTATACATCTCACCTGATCGTCATTAGGGATAGCTTTACAGTTGTCTTTACTATCGCTCACACCATCATGATCTTCATCTGCAATCTCATCACATGCATCTCCGATAAGATTCTCATCAGCATCAGTCTGCTTACTGTTGGACACATCAATGCAGTTATCACACGCATCACCCACACCATCACCATCAGTGTCTTCCTGATCCGGGTTTGATACCAAAGGACAATTATCACCTTTATCAACTCCATCATTGTCCAAGTCACCATCATCGCAGGCATCACCAATACCATCACCATCAGTATCTTTCTGGTCAGCATTAGTAACATTAATGCAGTTATCACAAGCATCGCCGATAGCATCACTGTCTTTGTCTTCCTGCCCTGGATTAACTTTAAACTGACAGCTATCAGTTGTGTCAGTCACATTGTCGTTGTCATCATCAACATCACAGGCATCACCAAGACCATCCCCATCGTTGTCTTCTTGTCCACTGTTGGGGATTGATGGACAGTTGTCAATCTTGCAGTGTTGTTCTTTACAAGGCAGCTGATCATCTGGGAAGCCATCCAAGTCAGAATCTTTCTGACAATATTCACCATTGCCAGCAAAACCCAGATTGCACTGACAGGAAGCTTGTGGGTTATGAGGTATTTGAAAGCATGAGCCATTAACTTTGTTGCACAGAATACATGGATCACCTACCACACAAACTGCAAAAATAATTCAGGGCAGTGAGCTGGGGCTTAATACTTAAGTTCAATCAAAGTTTGTGCTGAAATGTTGGAAAAGTTCATCAGGGACTCACCACCAACAAGATTATCCCAACTACCATCTGAACCACACTGTACAGTAGGCACAGTTTTGTTGAAGTGCTCATGGCATATCACTATGCAGGTGTCTAAGAACTTTGTACCAGTGCAGTTGAAAAATGCCCCAGGTAATGACACCTGGCAGAGGAGAAAACAATGAAATAATTTCAAGATTACAGTACTGTTTCTTGAGGATTCCTAGGAATTCCAAGCTTTGTTTCACAAGGGCACCACTCTTACTTGGTTGGGGGTCAGAGAGGGGGTGGGAACCAGACCTTTACCCAACAACAACAATTAAACAATACAGTATATTATACTATGCTTTATATGCACGAACAGGAAATCTTCTAGTACTGAACGCATACAGCTAATGAATAAAAGTTCAAAGTTACCAAATGAATCTAATTACAGTCAAACAGGATGCTCTTTTCCGAGCAACCTAGCAAACTTCCACCACAACATTTATTGGTATTTTGATTGACAACTTGCTTAGAGCAATTTACAACTGCCATGAACAACTTGCTCACTTCAGGTGCGAATTTGCGTTGTGTCACTGGAAAACTGTCTTGCTAGCTTCCTTGGCAAACTCCTTTTTAAATTGAAACTTTAACTTGGAATATTACTCAGTTGGTGAAAAAAGAGTTCTATCATGCAATGTCAACATAGGCAAATTTATTTGAAACAACAACAACAAAATTTAATAAACAAAACAGCAAATTAAAACCACAACATATTCTCCACAAAAGTAACTTTATCACACAGCGAATCTCATAGCTTTTCACTGAATAAAATAGTTTTCAGCTGTCAGTTTTTCTATCATGAAGAATTATTTTTGTGATATTCTTAGCAACATTTCTAAGCTTACGAACTTTAAAGGTCGGCACACACGAGGGGACTAGTCCCTGCGACTGGTCCCTGCGACTGGTCCCCTGTAGTGTGTACACGAAGGAAATAGTTGCGGGGACAAGTCCCTTGAAAAAATAAATTTAGGGCGCTTTAACTGCAATTCGCTGAAATGTAGAGATGAAAAATAAAGCGATCCTCAACAGTGAAACTGAATTTACTAGATTAACCACAAAACAAACTAAATCAACTGCAAACCGGTTCATACCTCGTGCGGTCTATCAGTGTTTGTCATTTCCAATTTCGATAAAGTTTTTTCTCCAGTGCCGCGCGCCCCTTGTGAAAATTTTTACGAGATCTCGCCGAGATCTCGCCGCGATCTCGGCGAGAATCGCGGCGAGATCGCGGCGAGATCGCGGCGCGTTTTTGGCCGCCGAGATTTCCCCATCTCGCCGAGATCACGGCCGAGATCGCGGCGAGATCACGGCGAGATACGGGAAATCTCGGCGGCCAAAAACTCGCCACGATCTCGCCGTGATTCTCGCCGAGATGCGGGAAATCTCGGCGGCCAAAAACTCGCCGCGATCTCGCCGCGATTCTCGCCGAGATGCGGGAAATCTCGGCGGCCAAAAACGCGCCGCGATCTCGCCGAGATCGCAGCGAGATATGGAAATCTCGGCAGGCAAATACGCGGCGAGATGTTGCAGCGAGATCGCGGCGAGATACGGAAATCTCGGCGGCCAAAACGCGCTGTGATCGCGAGGTGATATCGCGGCGAGATATGGATATCTCGGCGGGCAGTTTCGCGGCGAGGCCTCGGTGGGAGTCTTGCCGGGATTTGCGGCGAGAAACGAAATTTCTGGCGGTCAAAATCTTACTGTTATCCCGTCGAGAAGCGAAATTCTCGGCAGCCAAATTAGGTTCGATGAGAACGATATTTACATTTACGTTAACAATTAATCAAACTACCAGACGCTGACAAAACTATGTCCTATATTGCAGTTCCAGGAATTGTTAACAAGATTGTTTTCAGCCTCGGACGTGTTTTGAAATTAAATTATCCTTTATATGGTACTGTTTCCACGTGACAATAACGAGGAGACAAAGAATAGTTCACGTGCACGTGTTTTTACTTCAGCTGATCGATCTCCATTAGTTGTCATTCCCCACGCTGGTGGAAGGAGGCAAGTGCTCACCTTATTAGCTGTGAAATCCGTAGCATCGATCTGCAGGAGAATAAACCAACGAACAGGAAGAGTTTGATGGTGTTTTGAGCATTTTTGTGTTTGTTCGCACTGCATTTTATACGCTCACCTGTAAACGATATGTGTTCTCGGTTCAGGGAGAGCGATTTATTTGTAGTCAAGGCAAAGTATTGAATAATGGCCATGCAGAAACTCAGGTTTGTTCATCTAAGCAAGGAACTGACAAACTAAATCGCCAAATATTAGCAAATGTGGTGAATCTATTGAAAATATCTGCCTGCGCCGCTTGCGCTTCAAACTCGTTTGTGAATGTAAACACTGAAATATGAATGATCATGCAGCTATGAACAGGGATGACCATTTTCCGTTTTGGTATAAACCTAACAATCCAATAAATCAATCTAGTTAATAATCCTATTATTTTCCCTTATCTTGGTACTTTATTTTGGATAGTTCAATTGAAAACAAAAGGCCTTCTAAATGACAACAACATCTAATTAGAGGGTGTTACTAAAACGAGTAATGCAGTAACGAGTAACGAGTAACGCAGTAACGAGAAAACGAGTAACGGGAAAAATTTTCCAAGAGTAAAAAATAGAAAACGAGTAACGGGAAAAAAAATTTGAAAGGCAAAAATTAAAAGAAAAAGAGTAACGGTAAAAAATGAAAAGGGTGAAAATTACACTGAATAATAATTATTACTAGGGCAATATAGAACTGCAATAAAACGAAGAATGTGACCTGAAAGCCTTCGATGTGTGTTGTTGAAAAATGTTGTATTTAACGTCATTCTCAGGCAGGCTGCAAAAAAAAAACTATGAAGAAGTTTTTGTCCGAATTTAATGAATTAATCGATATATATTTCAGTTCCCCGTTCTTACTGCAGCGATGGTGCATTCGCTGGACTTTTAATAGTAATAGGCAGTGTCTAGATACCCCGCAGCCGGGTACGGATGTTTCAAGACTATTAAATACCCGGCAGTCCAATATTGTCGAAGGGTTTTGACCGAAAGGCTTATTCTAACGTTCTGAAAGTATTCGATATTTCTTTAGAATTGCCAGGCTATTCAGAAAAGTATTTTAGTTTGGTAGTTGACGAGTTTTCGGAGCGTGTGCACACTAGAAAATTGCGATGTTTGCGACACTTCATTTAATAGAGTTATTAGTAGCTAGACCCGCCAGTCAGAAACGCACAGAATTTCTCAGTCAAACGTCCGGGGGGGTATTGGAAGGTTGTTTAGAATTACTAAGCAATTTAAAAGACCAATTTGCTTTCGTAGTTGACGAATTTTCTGAGTTTGTGCGCAGTAGAAAATCGCTATTTTCGTGACACTTTTAGCCAGAGCCGCCAAGTTTGAGTTTCGCTTCATTCCTGCAATCGCTTTATGTATAAATAGATTCATCAACAGAAAAACTGATTATTCGTTTTTGTATCAATATCATTGAAATATTAGTTCAATAATTTGAAAAAGGTATTTGAAACCTCTGAGCCGCTTACCCTGCGAGCAGTGGTATGAGCCGCCAAACTCGTGAACTGCCGGGCATTTAATTTAGTTTTTTCCGGCGAAACTGCGCTCGGCTGCCAGGCATGTAGAAGCTAAATACCCGGCAGTCTGGTTTCGGAGAATTACACAGTAATTATTGAGGCAACCCTATTATCAAGGGATTCCTAACTTTGTATAGTGGTGGTAAGTGATTCGAAACTATCGTGGTCTTTTTGGGCCACATTTACAACTCTACAGCGTCCGTGACATGTCACAGTATGGTGGCGTGACGGCTCAGGTCAGACAGGGATCAAGAAAGCTACAGCTATTGTATAGCATCGGCAAGCTCTGAAAGTTCGCCAACTATAGAACCAAATTGGTCTTTTAATGGCTTAGTAATTGTAAACAATCTTCCAGTTCTCCCAGAACGTTTAAATGAGAAATTTTGTATGTTTCTGACTGGCGGGTCTAGCCACTAATAATTTTAAGTGTCGCAAACATCGCAATTTTCTAGAATGAACACGCTCAGAAAACTCGTCAACTACCAAACTAAAATACTTTTCTGAATCGCTTGGCAATTCTAAACAAATATCGAATACTTTCAGAATGTTAGAATAAGCCTTTCGGTCAAAACCCTTTGAAAATTTCGGACTGCCGGGTATTTAATGTAATAGTCTTGAAACATCCGTACCCGGCTGCCGGGTATCTAGACACTGCCTATTACTATTAAAAGTCCAGCGAATGCACCATCGCTGCACACTGCAGTGAGAACGGGGAATTGAAATATATATCGATTAATTAATTAAATTCGGACAAAAACTTCTTCTTTCTCCATAGCTTTTTTATGCAGCCTGCCTGAGAATGACATTAAATACATTTTTCAACAACACACATCAAAGGCTTTCAGGTCACATTATTCGTTCTATTACAGTTCTACATTGCCTAAGTAATTATTATTATTATTCAGTGTAATTTTCATCCTTTTCATTTTTTACCGTTACTCTCTTTCTTTTAATCTTTGCCATTCAAATTTTTTTCCCGTTACTCGTTTTCTATTTTTTACCCTTGGAAAATTTTTCCCGTTACTCGTTTTCTCGTTACTGCGTTACTCGTTACTCGTTACTGCATTACTCGTTTTAGTAACACCCCTAATTAGACTGGATAAAGTGTTTTTGTGGCGTCTCCTTGTCTTGCACTGAGAAATTGGCTGCTCGTCAAATTGTGGTCACGCAAATCTTGAGATTATTTTGTCATGTACTGCGAAGCTCGTGAAATATTCGATCGCAAAATTTGAGTTGTTACTGGTTTGCATCTAAAACTAGTTAAGAAGGAACCATTTTCAGTATAAGATTCTGCAACTTGCCGCAAATTCTTAAATTTGTCAGACTTGTCACCTGACTGTTTACGCAAATCTGGGGAAGACGGCGAAAATTTTATTTCTGAACTCATGCAAAAAGAATGCCGAAGTTTTGGCTCATATCAAATTTGTTACCGGTAAGTTAGGTTATTTATACCTAATCCCCACACATTTTTACAGGAAAGTCAAGCGAATATTTTTTTAAGCTTAATTAATATTCTCACGAAGGAGCATGTTTCGGTGAAAGACCCGCAGTTTACTTGAGTGAAATCAACATCACCAATTAAAATAAAGGTCAACAGTCAGCCGACGAGATAAAAGGGGAAAAATCAAGGCAAGGAAAAGCTGTACATGCTGATGATGTTGTCTGAGAAAAGTGAAACTCACTGACCTTTGTCTCACACGTTGACTGCTTGGGCAACTACAAAACTAGTCGAAGGACTGATTCCCGGTGGAGAAGAAACCCATTTGGTGGCTTCCATCGCGGCATTACTGATTAAGCTGTGTAGACTACAAACGTTCTGAAAGTCTTGAAAGCATTTAACCTGAGTGTTCATTCCTCAATTGTAGCTTTGTCCATAATGTATAAGTTCATTCCCAGTACACTTTAGGTCCTTTAGTGTGGCTTGTTTAGTTGTGCAATAGTTTCTTGTATATCTTCCAAAACGCTCTAGCTCTTGCTTTAAACTTGAAAGAACCATGTTGTTTTCCGTAGTAAAAAATAACATGTTTAACATTTCAATTTTCCCCTGTACATTCAACAAAAAGAAGCCATTTCCCACTTCTGTAAGTTTTGTAAAAAAGTTCTCGATTTTTTTGGGCTTACGCGAGCATCCCTCGCCGATGGTGTGATTGAATCAACCAATCACATTGCCCCATTAACACAACGGCGGGAGTCAAGGCGGGATTCTTTGGCGCGACTTTACGGTATCAGGTAAGCTCATGGCCGGCAAGCAGCGAAAAAAGTCAAATTCAGAACAACAACAAATTAGTCACAGGTATCTGTCTTTAAAACCCTTGCCTAACTCTTCCGTAGTGGTTTATAAGGAAAGTTCAACAAAGAGATGACGGACATGACAAACGAAGTCCTCTGCATACATCATTGGTAAGTGACAACAAATAGACGTCAGTGGTCTGATGAAATCAAATGACTTCACATGTAAAACAGCGTTTCTGATCGTTATTATTTTGCTCGTTGCTGCTCGTTGCTGCTCGTTGCTGCTCGTTGTTATTTTGATCTCAAAAGCCGGTAAATTAATTTGTGAGCTGATTTATTTCAGATTCTTGCCGACCCTCGAAATAGATCGCTGGTCGCGCTTGTTTGAGACTATGGGTACAGGGTCAGGAGATTTGCACAAATACAATGGCAGTTGCAGCAGTAAAACCTAAGAGAAATCTTACCGATATCGAGATTCTATAAGAGAAATCTCGCAAAGATCGAGACAGTCTCTGCGTTGCAACAGTAGAAATCTCGACATGAAATCGCCGAGATCGCGGCTATCCTCGCCGAGATTGTGACTATCTCGCCGCGAACTAGTTTGTCGCGGCGAGATCGTGTTGCAATCTCACTTCTCGCTGGATATCTCGGCGTGATATTTTGAAATCGCGCCGAGATTGCGGTTATCTCGCCACGAACGGGTTTGGTGCGGCGAGATCGCGTTACGATCTCACCGCGGGCTACTTTTCTCGGCGCGATATTTTGAAATCTCGCCGAGATCGTGGCTATCTCGCCGAGATCTCGCCGATCTCGGCGAGATTGCCGCGATCTCGCCGAGATCTCGGTCAAATTTTTACAAGGGGGCCTATATTACTGGTATAGAAGCGTAAAAAGACAACTGTTCGACCAAGTCTCCGAATACAGACAACGTCAACTAGAAAAGAAGTAAAAGATCTGATGAAATATTTTCATTTGGTCGCAGGGACTTGTCCCACGAACAGTACACACGAAGGGACCAAGCATAGTTTGTGGGACTAGTCCCCAGGACTGGTCCCACGAATTCAAACAAGTTTGAATTCGTGGGACTGGTTGCAGGGACCAAATTTTGGTCCCTGCGACTACATTGTTTGACTAAAATGGGTAGCGCACACGAAAGGAATTGGTCCCTGGGACTAGTCGCAGGGACCAGTCGCAGGGACTAGCCCCCTCGTGTGTGCCGACCTTAAGAGGAATTTGAAGAAAAATCTACATAAATAAACTTGCCACTGGCACGAACAACTTCAAAACCTCACTCCTGTCATTCAGTTCACAGAATTGCTCTTACATCTGCGTTATCGCAGCAACTAACCTTGCTAGTTCCTAAAAAATAAGCAGTGCAGCTTTTGTTATTTTTTTGGTAGTACAAGCTCAGTTTTCTGATTTCAAGAGCAATCTGCAGAGGAACCTATGCAAACAAATTTGCAAACTGAACCAAGCAAGTTGTCAATCAAAATATCAAGGTTGCAGCAGAAGTTTGCAAAGTTGCCAGGAAAAGAACAGCCACTTTGACTGTATAAAATAAATATAGGTAGAATAAAAATACAAAGAAAGCAAACAATTGTGTCACAAGATTGATAACCTGTCACATCAATTGGGGCATAATAAAATCAACTTATATGACTAATAAATAAAAAAAAAATCATAGTTTTCATCTTATATGACTAATAATAACAAAATTTTGTGATAGGCAAATTGTTAATATTAGGGTGTTTAATCCAGAAATAAAAATCTGGGCATCTGTCTTCCATAAAGTTGCAAAACATTCTTTACATTTTCCAAACACCCTTGTGGCTAAACCAACAGAAATGGGTTTGGCACCTTAGATAAACAACCTTTGTATTTAGAAGGCCAGAAGGCAGAAAAACAGAAAAATTTGCAAATTCTGAATTTATAATACTTCTTAATAACAAGTGGGAACAAGAAGTGTATAAATGTCACTCATCAGAGGAAGGAAATTTACACCCTCCTCCTCCTTCTCCACTTTTTACTTACTTCATGAGGAGATCCACAGTCCTTGCCCCAACCCCACCCCCCACAGGTGCATGCCCCTCTCTCTCCTCCTACCTTATCAACAGTCCCTGCCCCTACACCTTCCCTGGTTTTTACTTACTTTATGAGAAGATCCACAGCCCTGTCTCCATTCTCTGCCCCTCTCCTTTCCCAGTTTTTTTTTTTTACCTCATCAGAGATCCATAGACCTTGCCTCTGTCCCCTGCTCCCCTTGTACCCCAGTTTTTATTTATCTTATTAGGAGATCCACAGTCCTTGTCTCTGTCCCCTGCCCCCCTCCTCCCCCAGTTTTTATTTATCTTATTAGGAGATCCACAGTCCTTGCCTCTGTCCCCTGTCCCCCTCCTCCCCCAGTTTTTATTTACCTTATTAGGAGATCCACAGTCCTTGTCTCTGTCCCCTGCTCCCCTCCTCCCCCAGTTTTTATTTATCTCATTAGGAGATCCACAGTCCTTGTCTCTGTCCCCTGTCCCCCTCCTTCCCCAGTTTTTATTTATCTCATTAGGAGATCCACAGTCCTTGTCTCTGTCCCCTGCCCCCCTCCTCCCCCAGTTTTTATTTATCTCATTAGGAGATCCACAGTCCTTGCCGCTGTCCCCTGCCCCCCTCCTCCCCCAGTTTTTATTTATCTCATTAGGAGATCCACAGTCCTTGCCGCTGTCCCCTGCCCCCCTCCTCCCCCAGTTTTTTATTTATCTCATTAGGAGATCCACAGTCCTTGCCGCTGTCCCCTGCCCCCCTCCTCCCCCAGCTTTTATTTATCTCATTAAGAGATGGACCCACAGTCCTTGTCTCTGTCCCCTGCCCCCCTCCTCCCCCAGTTTTTATTTACCTCATTAGGAGATCCACAGTCCTTGTCTCTGTCCCCTGTCCCCCTCCTCCATTAGTTTCTATTTACCTCATTAGGAGATCCACAGTCCCCTCCCCTCCCTCTACCCGAGTCTTTATTTACCTTATTAGGAGATCCACAGTCCTTGCGTTCACAAATTGTTTCCTCTCCACTCCACTCTTCATTTTCCAGACACACATATTTCCCTGCCAATGGATTTTTCTTTTCATATCCCTCAATACAAGCAACTTCACAAGTGTCCCTGTACTTTGTGCCAGTGCAGACTTGCGATGCATTTGGAATCTATAACAAATGACAGCTGTGCCATGTAATCAGTCATCCAGGTAAGGTGCTCGGATAAAATAATGATTTCACAGTTTGAAAGACACTGTGCACTATCAAAACTTTGTACAGAAAAACAAAGCCAAGGGAAAATTTTGTTATTTTTCAAAAGTTTTTTTTCTTGCATTCTTCCACACCAAGGCACTGTTCAGAATCTTTCAACTGAATGGTTATACTTATAAGGAATTCATCCGCAGACCCACAAGTTAGAACTGCTGTCTACAAGACAATAAACAGCACTAAAGAAAGAGACTGCTCAGTAGCTTTCACTAGTCAGAGTGGTTTACACTTAAGGACTTCATCCACAGCCCTAAAAGTTGCAACACATTTTGCACCTTAGTAGACAGCTCTACAGAAACATTATCGCTAACAGCTTCATCTGAATCATTACACCATCTTACGTTTGCAGAATAATTTCATCATAATAACGTAGTTTTATTTAAACCCTGCTTTCCATCTTTGCAAAAATTATTATCTATAAGGCCTTAGTTATTGTAAGTGTCATTCTGTTCTCTCTGAGACCTCTCTCCTAACGAGGCTATATCAGTCATATTTACAAATGACCAACCAGATTAAAAAAGCCCACGTGTATCAGGCCTCAATCATAATATGGCATTCAGAACCTTTCATTAGCAGACATTTGAAATCAGCAACTCCCTTTCCTAACGTGCGCCAATAATAATTATTGTTACTTAGTAGAGATTCAACCGTGTGTGAAATTTTTTATCTTTACAACCTGGTCAAGAGATCCGCAGTCTTTTTTAACACAGGCTGTCCCCTTTCCACTCCATTCCCCATTTTCCTGACACATGTAGCTCCCGATCTGTGCATTTTCCTTTTCATATCCCTCAATACACACAGTCCAGCAGGTGGAGTTGATCTCTACCCCATTGCAAACCAGGTGTCCATTAGCCAGCTCATGCAACAATGCTTCACATTTAAGTTGCTCTCCAGTTGCTTTGCCTGAACCTGTGTTATCTTTTAAATCAGGATTGGACTTCTTTGACCCTGAAAGTAAACAAAACAGAAATGTAGAAATGTCATAAGTTGGTAAAGTATGATCGTCCGGGTGAGTGCAGTCCTGAGAAGGACTGTTTGTGGTGACACTGACTGACATTTCGACAACCTGAGCAGAAGTCATCATCAGAGTGGTGATGATGACTTCCACTCAGGTCATGGAAACATCAGTCAATGTCACCACAAACAGTCCTTCTGACAGGACTACACTCTCCCAGACGATCATACCTTACCAACTTACAATGCGACTCCTGGTTCAAACCATTTACAGTTAAACAGAAATGTTAAATAATTTTCCTTCCAGATGTAAACTTAAGGCAGTGTGCAGTGGCACATGGGAAGAGGAGAAGGGTCACAAGCCCCCAATGCATTCTTGTTCAAAGAAATTAAGGTCCAAAGCTAAAGTGCCAAGACTTCTATTATAAAACAGTCTTATCCCCCCCACCCTCCCCTTTTCACTTCCATTCCCCTTTTAAGCAAGCATGAAGCACCCTCCTGACTGCCATCCAACTTCTCACTGAAAGTGTTATCTTTAGAGCAGATATATTCAAATGGGAAATGAAAATGGCACCACAGCTGTGGAGCTCAAAATTCCATGTCTTTACGCTCAATTAACAACAAACTAAAAGTTTCGTGAATTCGGATGTTAACATGTAGAGGCAGTACGTTGGAGGGGGTAAATGGGTGTCAGACTAAACCTTACCGAGCAAGAAAGGGACAGTGGCTGCCAGAGCTAGAAGGACTGTAGTTATCACAGCTACAAGACAAATGAAGATGAGCTTTCTCCTTCTTCGGCGCTCAGCTTCCTTGTCTTCTAAAGACTGATCTGTTAACAGATCTTGCTGTGAATCACTTTTGGTGAATGCATCCTAGAAACAAACAAAATTGGCAGTTTAAGTGTTTGAATTCAAAATACACATTCTCCCTAAGTTAGTGATTGCTTTATTGAGGTGGGGACAGGAGAACAGTATTCTGACCACCCTGGACACCACCCTGATTACAAGCTGTGATCTGAGACACGGCGATAATGTAGTACTGGTTTAGGTGCTATTAAATAATGTACTTTTAATTTGACTTTCCATTGGCAGATCAGAGGGTTTGTGGATGAAGCCCTCATCTCTGCATTATGTTGTGTCATTTTCTTTGACAAGAAACTTTCCTCCACATTGTCTTTCCCTACCAAGGTGGGCACAAGCAAACTGTAAGGATATCCTAACAGAATGTTGAGAGGTAACCCTCCAATGAACCGGCATCCTACCCAGGGATGAGTATCCTAATTATAAAAGCCAGTCTTGATGGATTGGACAAAAGACTTTACCTTACCAGTTAGTTGATTATCAGCTGACAGTTGAAAGGGAGATAGAAAGGGATTAGAAAGGGATGACCTCTTTTATGTCCTTTCACTTTTTCATGATGGAAATTGTGAATAAACGGTTATTATCTGCAGTGTACCATGTATGAATGCACAGAAAATTAGCCACATTGGGTGGGAAACATAACCTCTGTTGCTCTACAGCATATGTGGCGCGATATAGGGACAGAGTTTTGCTGTAGGGTTGCTTGTAGGGCCCAACAACCCCTACAAGATGGCGGCTAACATTACGTAAAGATACAGTTGCTAAAAGCATCATTTAGGTACCTCCATGCCTAGCTTGGTTGAAAAGTCTGACACCTGTGCTGATGGTGGGCAACAATTCTTTAATAAGTCCTACAACCTACAAGTCCAACAAGTTCTACAAGCCCTACAAGTCCTACAAGCCCAACAAGCCCTACATGTCCAACAAGCCCAACAAGCCCTACATGCCCTACAAGTCCTACAAGCCCAACAAGTCCGTCCTACAAGTCCTACAAGTCCTACATGTCCTACAAGCCCAACAAGTCCTACATGTCCTACAAGTCCTACAAGTCCTACATGTCCTACAAGCCCTACATGTCCTACAAGCCCTACATGTCCTACAAGACCAACAAGTCCCACAAGTCCTACACGTCCAACAAGTCCTACAAGCCCTACATGTCCTACAAGCCCAACAAGTCCTACAAGTCCTACATGTCCAACAAGCCCTACAAGTCCTACAAGCCCTACATGTCCTACATGTCCTATAAGCCCAACAAGTCCTACAAGCCCTACATGTCCTACAAGCCCTACATGTCCTACAAGCCCTACAAGTCCTGCAAGGGAAGCCAAGGGAAAACGAAAAAGCTTTGAGATATCGGGAGTTCGAGTTATTGGGGTAAAATTAGTGAAAAAACAACCTGGAGGGGAATCAGAAAAGGTTCGAGTTATTGAGGGTTCGAGTTATTGAGATTCAACTGTAACTTTCAATTCAAAAACTCATTAATAGTTCATAAAGAAAATACAAATTAAAGAAATTACCGGTAATGTTTAATGTGTGTCTTTATATCTGATAAAGACATGGCTAAACTTTATACCAATTTTCTAGGTCAAAATAACCTCAAATCTAAATATTAGTGCAAGAACGAGTTGATCTACTTCAGAAGATTTTGAAGCCGTTCAATAAATTCGTAGTTCGTGTTTTATCTTGGCTTGGCTGTGCCTCGTGTTAAACTCGTGTTAAACTCAGATAAAACACTGCTGCTCATTTATTAAAACATTACTTTTTCAAATTATCAAGGAAGAAGGATGCAAAGAAAATGGAGTTTACAGCTTACCCCTTGTGAAAATTGGAACCATAATGATTGTAAACTTTCCCTAAGGCTTTTCTCAGTGGCTTTCCTTTATCTACAAACCAAACAGTTGCTTACTTTCTCATCCGGCTAGTGATGAATAAAATTCATTAGCCCAGCAAGAAAAGCACCAACCCCAGGCCAGCAGACATAAATTTCTTTGCACACCTAGTAAGCTATACAAATGTCATGCATAAAATAAAAATACCAAACAGGAGTTAAAGCTTATATTTTCTGTAGTACATGTGCAGATCGAGCCTGACTGATGAGTTATACTTGAAGCTCTATGTAGAGAGACCAGAGTGTTAATTATTGATCTTGAGTACTTTATAATTCCATTTATTAGGGTAGAACTTTATTACATAATATTATTAAAATTCAAATATCAAACCCTTAAACTATAGACACCAGAAGATCAGGTTTCTTCTTATACATTTTTGACATTTCTGTTCAGTTACAAGCTATACTACTCAAACTTGCATTTTGAACAGGAAACTGAATTGGAAAAACCGAAAACCACATCGTATACCAAATCCGAAAAACCCACGAACCGCATAAGACACCAAAACCGAAAAACTGCAGTTTTTCGGGCGAAAACCGAAAAACCAATCTAAAAAATGGCCAAAACCGCAAAACCGAAAATCCCGATGGCCCCCTCATGAAAATATTCTACCTGATTCAGTGGTTTCAAAAACACAAAACAATGGCGTTGACAAGCACGCGAAAGAGTTGATTTGTCCTAAAAACACTGGCATTCCAAATGTTATAGACCAAATTAAGTGAGTTCCTGTCATGACTAGTATTAAATAGTTCATAGTAAAAAACGGACGGCAATGACATGAGCAAAATGTGTCAACTTATTCACGATATGCGTCTAGTTAATTTTCTTGCTGCAATTGTTTTCACTAACTGCAATCACTACAGGTATATTTGACCTTCGTTAGCTTCGCTTAGCTTAAGGTCATCTCGACAGATCGCAAATGTTGCCACTGTTGGCATTTTACACACCGGATGTGTCCTGTCAGGCGGGCCTTTTTAAAACACTTGTTGCAAGTGTCTTTGTCTTGTTTGGATGTGGACCTGGTTGTTTTCTTTTGGTCCACCCTGCTTGTCGTTGGAGGTAGCAAGGCGTGACAGGCCGCACAATCTCTACCGGTGTGAAATATTTGAGAACCTTTTATATTTTTGCTCTAACGAGCATATCTTTAAGAGATTTTCCTTTCTTAAAAGATATGATAGGTGGATCTTTGAAGATTTGTTTGAGTAGTGGTTGTCCCTCTATGATGTGCCATTTTTTCATTAAAACTTGTTTGATGTTTGGCACTGCTGGTTCATATTGTGTGACAAAAGGCAAAATATCTTTCATATCTTTTTTGTTCTGTTTAAGCGCTGACTTCCTTTCTGTGAATTTTATTTCTGACCTGTCATTGTAAATATTGAATTATTGTAAAGAGGGAATTATTGTAAAGAGGGGCAGTTACAGTTTGGGTAAAATGAATGTAATTTGTTAATGTCATTGCACTTACTGATGTGCTAAAAGTTTTGTGTCGAATTTAAGTGAGGATGCGCTCGCAGATAACTTTACAATAACGCGTAATTGTATACGTTAAATGGAATGAACATGTAGCAATAGAAATGCTAAGCTAAGTACGATCTGCTTGGGTTATTATTATAGGGAAATCCATTACCTGACAAGGGAACTCCACGTTAAATTTCACGCGAAAACCTGATATAGAACAAATCGCGAAAGGAGCTGTGCGAAAATGGGTAATGGATTTTCTTCCAGTCGCATAGCCTGTTTTAAAAGGATAAAAAGAAAACCCAGTTTCAGTTATCTTTGTGGGTTGTCTGTGTGTGAATGCTACATTTATAACGATCACTTGAGAAGTCGTTTCAAATCACCCGTCAATGCCAGCTAATTGGAATAAAGCTAAAATCGATCACAAAACTTAATGTATTGAACCTTTTGACTATTTTAACGAAACCGAGGGTTTTAACAATTTCAACGATAAGGCAAAATGATAAACACGTTGTCTCTTCGACCGTGACATTGAAGCAAATCAATGTTCAACAACGGTACGTACAGGTTTGAAGTAGAAGCATGGACAACTGACGTAAGTACCTTTTTATTTTAAAAATGCGGGACCAGCTCATCCCTTCGAACTCCCACGTTGGGAATTTTGGATGAGTGCACAGAAAGAGATCAAAATATTATTTTAAATGATTAACGAAAGAAGCAATATTGTCATCGCTGTTTCACATCTAAAGCTGAAACTCTTTCACACACCTCAGGAGATCAACGAAAGTTAACAAAACGTAGCTCAAATTTGCTTCAAACTTTTATTCTCCTGAAGACACATTATGACTTACTCTTTCCACCATCTCTAGTTCGCACGTGGAAACCACAATTTGCACATGTTGGGATGAGGACATGCTCCAATGCACTTGAAAGAAACCCTCATCATCTCATTTATTTATATTTTTATATTGGAGGCAATCAGGCAATTTAAAATAAGCAATGAAGCAAATACTACTTAAAACCAGAAAGGTGACGTCGTTTATGACAATATCCCACCCAGGAGTTGACCTGTTATAGTAAATGTCCCACTCAATGGGGCCGGGAAAGAGAATTGAAAGAATGCCAAGGGGGTGGGGGAATGCGAGGGTTTGGAGTCGACAGAACCATTTAATTAGTGTAAGTTAAAGAATGCAAGAAATCTTTCTTTTCGCAAACGTTTGGAGAAATTAGCCGCAAGTTATGGATTTTAAAGTTTTGTTTCTTGTTAGTTTGTTGCACATTGTATCATTAAATTGGTGATGTTTCCTAGTAGGTTTAAAAATAACTGCATTACTGTCGAACCATCGACAGTATTAATTTAGTAACAAAATAAAAAGCTGTTCTTTTACACGAGAGTTATATAGTGTATAGTTCTTTTAGCGGACGCTTATTCCGTTTTCACGCGGAGTTAAGTGTGCTATCAGTCTACTCATGAATTTGTTCGTACGGTGTGGATTAAAAAAATGAAACCCATTTTCAAACTTGATCCAAAAACACGCAACATGTTGCAGTAGGGTGGCCAACCGCGTGCAACATGCTGTGCGCAACAATGTTGCGATATATTGCGTGCGTTTGGCCGGCCTTTAAAATCAAGTAAAATCGATCACAAAACTTTATTTGAACATCGTGGTTGACACAGCACAATCGTTTTTCAACGGTTCACGCAGCTTTTAAATGTTTTACCGACGGTATGGACTAGTATTTTACAGAATATTCTTGTTTTTTTACAACATCTAATCCAAGTTTCCGTCTCATCAGCACAAGACAAACTCATAACTCTTCGGCCTGAAAGAAGTAGACAGCACGCATCGAAAGTGAAAAGCCCTGAACATTCAGTTTAACAACGTCGAGTGAAGGTTTGAAGAAGGACCAATGAAGTAAGTACCTTGGAATAACTTAAGAGCAGGGCCGCTTTCGAAATTACGCTATTTAGCGGTTCGCTTAGAAAGCAAATTAGTTCACTAGTTCGCTGTGTGTACGATTTGTTGATCTCCAGAACCCGTTT
Source organism: Siderastrea radians (assembly GCA_964017195.1). Classification (NCBI taxonomy): domain Eukaryota; kingdom Metazoa; phylum Cnidaria; class Anthozoa; order Scleractinia; family Rhizangiidae; genus Siderastrea; species Siderastrea radians. Next base: position 39,934,576 of record OZ024897.1, on the reverse strand, counting down.
TTTGCATCGTGAGTGTCAGTTAAAGAATGTAAGAAGTCATTCTTTATTGAAAGTTTGGAGCATTTCACTGCAAAAGAATTTCTATAAACTGTCTTTTGTTTTTATCGAGTTTACAGCAAGCACGCAGAAGTGTCGATGTTTTCTTTTGTTTCCTGTAGATTTTATTGTACGAAAACGGCACTGTCAGACTTTAAACAGTATTACTTCAACAAAATACAAAGCTTTCCTATTGCACGAGAAATTTGTAGTATTTCTTTCTTTTAGTGAACTTTTTTAAAGTGGTCGTGTAAGCGTAACGGAAGTATCGAAAACGAAGACCAAAGACCTGATCGAAATACAGTACGGACATTTTTATTTTCCGTTTCATTGATGCGGTGAAAGAGAACAATGTTTAACCGCTGCTCTTGAGAAAATCCTCTGCTTCCTCACTTCGCACAGCGTTTTGCTTTGTAAACGGAGACAATAGTTTTGAAAACATATTAACTGTTTCCAATTTTGTCTGCGTTGCTAAGAAGCTACGCGTTACTACGGTGCAATATCGGTCAACCTCGCTTTCAAGTCGCAATTCCACTCTGAATACCTCGCCTTGATAACCAATTGGATGGCTAGAATTCTCATAGCCATGCCATTTAACGTTAAACACCCTTGCATCCATACCAAATCAGAGTGCGAGCTAAGCGATTCTAAATTAAAGAGACAAAATGCTAATGTATTGTTCCCTGTTATATTGACACGCATGGTTTATTGTTAAATCTAATTTCACTGACAAATTTGTTTTTTGAGGTCTACATAATAGATTTATTTGTAGAATGTAATAAACTTTAATTATTAAGATTACCGGTATAGTATTATGTAATAATGTTCTACAAGAGTGAAGTGAAATTATAAAATACTCAAGATCCATTATTGTTACTCTGGTCTCTCTACATACAGCTTCAAATGTAACTCAAAAAGACAGGCTCTGCACATGTACAAGGAGGAAAATATATAAGCTCTACGTCCTCTTTATTAACCTGTCCGGTATTTTCAATTCATAGTATAGCTTACTAGGTGTGCAAAGAAATTCATGTCTGCTGGCCTGGGGTTAGTGCTTTTCTTGCTGGGCTAATCAATTTTATTCATCACTAGCCGGATGAGAAATTAAGCAACTGTTTGGTTTGTAGGTGAAGTAAGACCACTGAGAAAAGCCTTAGGGCAAGTTTACAATGTTTCCAACTTTCACAAGGGGTAAGACGGAAACTCCATTTTCTTTGACCCTGCTTACTTGATCTTTTAAATTATATCCCTCGCGCCTCATAATGTAAACATCTATATAATACATAATACCATATGTATTGGCCTTGGGAAATAAATATTTTGTTGTTGTTGCGATTATGTGGGGCTTGAAAACGTGTCGGGTTGTACGGCAGGTTGTAGGGCTTGCAGAACTCCAAATGTAGGGCATGGGAATTGGGCTTGTAGGACTTGTAGGGCTTGTAGGACATGTAGGGCTTGTAGGACATGTAGGGCTTGTAGGACTTGTAGGGCTTGTAGGACATGCAGGGCATGTAGGACTTGTAGGGCTTGTAGGATATGTAGGGCTTGTAGGACTTGTTGGGCATGTAGGACTTGTTGGGCTTGTAGGACATGTAGGGCTTGTAGGACATGTAGGGCTTGTAGGGCTTGTAGGGCTTGTAGGGCTTGTAGGACATGTAGGGCTTGTAGGACATGTAGGGCTTGTAGGACATGTAGGGCTTGTAGGACATGTAGGGCCTGTAGGGCTTGTTGGACATGTAGGACTTGTAGGGTATGTAGGGCTTGTAGGGCTCGTTGGACATGTAGGGCTTGTAGGACTTGTTGGGCTTGATGGTCTTCTAGGACATGTAGGACTTGTAGGGCTTGTAGGGCTTGTTGGACATGTAGGACTTGTAGGACATGTAGGACTTGTAGGGCTTGTAGGGCTTGTTGGACATGTAGGACTTGTAGGACATGTAGGGCTTGTTGGGCTTGTAGGACATGTAGGACTTGTAGGGCTTGTTGGGCCTGTAGGACATGTAGGACTTGTTGGGCTTGTAGGACTTGTAGGGCATGTAGGACTTGTAGGACTTGTAGGACATGTAGGGCTTGTTGGGCTGCTTGTAGGACTTGTAGGACTTGTAGGGCTTGTTGGGCCTGTAGGACCTGTAGGATATGTAGGGTTTGTTGGGCTTGTAGGATGTGTAGGGCTTGTTGGGCTTGTGAAACGTGTAGGGTATGAAGGGCGTTTAGGGCTTGTAAAACGTGTAGGGCTTGTAGTTTTTTATAGTTACTATGCAGCCATAAGCAAATGACTTTTTGTCCTGACTGTGCATGAAGGTACCTATACGATGCTTTTAGCAACTGTATCTTTAAGTACTGCCACCCATCTTGTAGGGCTTGTAGGGCCCTACAAGCAGCCCTACAGGAAAACCCTGTCCCTAAATCGTGCCAGGTATACTCTACAGGAATTCAACACTGAAGAAGTTAATAATATCCTGAATCTTAACTTTTAAGCTGTTGTTGTACCTGCATAATTACACAGATCAACAAAGGATAATCAACTAGTGCAAATGAAATTTTTGATTAGTTGCAAGAAATTATTACACTTTCAGGTGTAAGTTATTGAAATTTTTCAATTTAGTGTTCGTTTTTTCAAACCTGTGCAAAAATAAAACTATAAAGGTGACAACTTTGTTGGTGAATTATGTCGAGCTCAAGTGCTTAGAGAAGATAGGTTGGTCTTAACTTTAGGTTACATCCCTGCATTTCGTTGAGATTCGATCCTACAGTTTGCTGGAACTCATTTATACCCCTGGGTGGAAAGACAAGAAACAACACCACACTGCACAGTGACCAAGCCTTGATCTATTGAATGTGGTTCCAGAAAATATCCATTCCCCCACGAGAGAGAGTCATTGGAAATTCAGAAAGGGAAGGGGGGTCTTAAAGACCCAGATTTTAAAAGGAATGTATGAGCCTAAACTGGAAATTCAGAGGGGTGGTCGGCTCAAACCAAAAAACCCTCTGTGGGGGGAGTATGGATATTTTCTGGAACAACACATTGGCCCTGATATCTTTTGACTGAAATTGTGACTGAAAGTCCTACAGGATAACCAGGGATTACACAATGTGCACCACACAACCAGAATAGGGAAAACGGAGGAAATGATTTGATTAAGTGCAAACTAGCACAGAGAGGATCATTATCCAGGGAGTTGGCAGTATGGCTGGAGAGGGTGGCCATGTCCTACCCCACCCCCTCCCTCCAAGAGAGCTTGCTCACAAGCTAATTACCTTTCCACAACATTCTGACGAGGCTGAGGATTAAAAATTAATTATTTGAGGTACCGGTAGTCTTTCAGGATGGGCAACCTACCACACTTAACATTATTATCACCTTAACAACTACAAAACCAAGAAACAAATTAGTTTTTCTATAATAACAATGCACTTAACTAGGGATTACTGTAGGCAAAGTCTAATATCTGATTATTTAACCTTGGCCATCAGGTTCTTAAGCAAGGTTTATCCCCCGGCTTGATAACAGTAAATTAGGTATTAGTTTGTCTAAACACAAGCAGAAACTGTTGTGAGATTTGTATTGACTGTAAATGCACACTAAGCACCATATTATATCACAGTCCTGATAAGTTGAGCCATTTTAAAATCTAACATTTTCACTCGTGAAAAACTAAAAATCAAACAACAGGGCACTTATGAAAAGGTAGAGCAACATAATAATTAGTCTACTGTAGACTTACATATTTCTTAATTAACTGAAGAGCATCAAATATCTTTAATGAGCATACATCACCTTGAAAAAATGATGTTTTATTGATTAAAAGCAATTAATTTTTCCACTGCCCTTTGCCACTTTACTAGGATAATCAAAGATTAAACAACTCTGCCGAACTTCCATTTTGTCAGGTATATTTGCACAACTTTAGCTCAAGGTCATAACTAATAAACCCTCTTGTATTCTAGGAATTTGCTTGACACGTTCTTGAATCATTTAAGTACCATTTTCAAAGAAAAGGATAACATATCCTTGAATTACGTGTTAACATTTTCAGAGAAAAAAAAGAAGAAGGCAGTACATAATTAAAATATAGTAAATGGAGTTAAATATTTAAAATCAAAGTAGTTTTCTCTTCTCATTTTATTTTTTCTCTTGTGACCCTAATTAACTGTTTGATTATAAATGACAGTACAGCTAAGAGTTGCTGCTCTACTCTTGAGAATTAATTGAAGGATTACAACAGAAGAGTGCAATGCTTGATCAGCTAGTAAACAAAGAAATTTCTAGCATTTTTTCGATGCTGTCTTAATTAGCTTTATTCAAATAAATGGGCAAAAAATCACCTCAGTTCAGTTGCACTCACTTCAACCCCCTGGGAAAAGTATATTTTAAAAAATATATCATTGACCAAGCAATACTGCTCAGTTAAGATAGTTCAATTCAGTGGTCACACTTTAAGATTTCTGCTCCCACTGTCTCAAACATTAAAAACACATTGCAGCATAACAAACTGCGTACCACAGAAAAGATGGCCTCAAAGGGTTAAGGAGAGGAATACAGTGGCTCAGATTTCATAGGAAGTATGCTTCTCATTTCATAAAAATTAGTACATCAGTTCATTTTGTGGCTAAAAGATCACATTTCACAACAAATTTAGAACTCAATTCCCGTTTAATAGGAAATCACCATTTTGGGCTGCTTATTAGCAGATCATGTTTCAAAGGAAAATAAAATGGTCATTTCAAGACAAAAAATATGCAATTCTAGCTTACAAAAACACTTTTTACCACATCTATGATGACCCCACTGCATGAACTTTTCTTTGAATGAATGGTTGCACTTTTGGATTTCATCCCCAAAGACAAAATAAGAACTGAAATTAGATTATCATGTTCAACTTCATTAGATAAAAAAAATAATGCATAAAACATATGAACTAGCTGTAAGCATTACAATTATTATTTGTGTGTGCATAAAACACAATAAGCATGAAAAATTTTTGAAGCTTTGCAACTGGCTAGAAGTAGAGGCATTCTGCATTGATCACTTGAAATCACAAAAAATTCATAATTTGTAAACTTCACCCCATATCACACACTCAGACCAGGGACAATGCCAATTTGGATGGTGCAACTTCAACGCACTTTCAACACACTTGCAATACAACTTGGTAAGTTGTAGGCAGGCTTTTAGCTAGAAAATGAAAATTGGGTCTGAGGGGTGTGTTTCTTTTCAATTTTATAAGAGATTAATGGACACCCTGATATGGAGCCAAAAGCTTCATTGTATGTAGGGGGGGGGGACAGGGGGGCGGGAGATGTTAAGGAAGCGGGAGAAAAAGGGAAAAATTATGCAATATTGCACAATATTTTGCAATCGAAAAAATGAAAAGAGGCGGGAGCCAACAAATACAGGGCAGGAACCGGGATTAAAGGGTACGGGAAGCGGGAGGTTTAAACCCCCCTGTCCCCTCCCCCCACTATGTATGAACTTGAAACAATTTGCATCGTCAGTGTGTCGTACATGCACCACATAAGACAACTTTCTGCCACCTAAATTAGCCCTTGGAGAGATGTTCACTGACCTTAAAGAAACGAGATGAGGAAATTGGCAGGTACCCTGTAGGATCTTGGTTAGGAGGTTATCAAGGGGACAAACCAGAATAGCACACTACTGTTTTCTAAAATGCTTAATTTCTCCCACTCAAGAATCAAGCAAAACAAACTTCGCTAACACCTACACCCCCTCTCTATAATACGTTTAAGAAGGTATGAGCGCTCGTCACAGTTGGGCTAAATGAAGTAATTAGTTTGAGTTCCTCTGCTAATTAGATTTATTACCTTACCTTACTCGCAGAATCGGGTATGTACTCGTGCAATTGCACGGGAACAGCTCTCTGGCTTGCTACTGAGACTTTGTTGCTCCTAAAAGTCCCCGCTTTTTTGTCTGCATCTGAAATACTCCTTGTTTTTGGCTCCATGGCTATTTGTGGCAAAAGAGCGTGTGAACTTGCAAACTAATAAAATTCCCTTCCGGTGGCTGTCGCCAGCTCTTACAACTGAATCAAGTGTTTACAATGAGCAAGCTTTTGAATGCAGTCTTGCGTCTACACCATTCAATTTATGCGTGCACTTTGATCACTCCACGATCTTGGCGTAAAGCTAACGCAAACAAAATAACACTAAACTGCATTTCAATGCGCGATTTTTAAGCATTGTTGACTCGCCTTGACACAAGATCTGTTCCAAGATGGCATTTGGAGTTTGACAAATTAAATTAAGGTTTATGCGTTCTCGTTAAATGAATCCCTTCTGAATAAAAGCTTAATACAACATATGCTTTTTCCATCACAGAAGAAAGCTAACAATATTTCCACGTACTTGTAGAATCTCCCTACCACCACGACGAGCAGTTATTTTAAAACACAGTGTTGAGCTCAGCTCAAAACATGCATGTTTTCCAGCGATGTCTTCTATCACCTGCTTCTACGCCTTCGTCAAAGTAGATGCTTTTTTAAACACTGTTTACTTTCGTTTTCCTGGTTGCAAAATCAGTGCCGACACGTCCATAATTAGACTACATTATGATACCTCAAAAACAAAACCGAGAAATGAAGACAACACCATCAATCTACACTTTGCATTCATACTGTGGCCAGTGTCAAAGCCTCGACACAAGAAAGTCCACAAGCCCCCCACGCCCCACCACAGCACAATGCCATTTCATCGCACCGTGTCTCGAAATTTTCATATGAAGGCTTTCAGCTAGTATTGAAAATATAAGCAGAGTAGTGGCTGTTTCCACGTTTTATGAAACAAAACGAACAGCAGAGGGACTAGTATCTTTCGCAGTGTTGTGTAACCTGCGATCAGGCTCCATTTTTCGTTTCGCCCTTCCCGCCTGAATGTTTCACCGAGCGAAACGAAAATAGAGCCTGATCGCAGGTTACACAACACTGCATGGTGACCAAGCCTTGATCTATTGTGTGATTCCAGAAAATATCCATTCCCCCACGAGAGAGGGTCATTGGAAATTCAGAAAGGGAAGGGGGTCTTAAAGGCCAAAATTTTTAAAGGAATGTATGAGCCTAAACTGGAATTTCCAGAGGGGTGGTGGGCTCAAACCAAAAAAACCCTCTGTGGGGGGAGTATGGATATTTTCTGGAACAACACATTGGCCCTGATATCTTTTGACTGAAAGTCCCACAGGATAATCAGGGATTACATAATGTGCACCACACAACCAGAATGTGGAAAACGGAGGAAGTTAAATGATTTGATTAAGTGCAACCTAGCACATGCAGAGACGATCATTATCCAGGGAGTTGGCAGTATGGCTGGAGAGGGTGGCCATGTCCTACCTCACCCCCTCCCTCCAAGAGAGCTTGCTCACAAGCTTATTACCTTTCCACGACATTCTGATGAGGCTGAGGATTAAAAATTAATTATTTGAGGCAGTCTTTCAAGATGTGCAACCTAGCACACTTAACATTATCACCTTAACAATGACAAAACAAAGAAACAAATTTATATTTAGTTTTTCTATAATAACAATGCACTTAACTAGGGATTACTGTAGGCAAAGTCTAAAATCTGATTATTTAACCTTGGCCATCAGGTTCTTAAGCAAGGTTTATCCCCCAGCTTGATAACAGTAAATTAGGTATTAGTTTGTCTAAACACAAGCAGAAACTGTTGTGACATTTGTATTGACTGTAAATGCACACCAAGCACAATATTAAACCTTGATACCAAACCTTGATCTATTGTGTGGTTCCAGAAAATATCCATTCCCCCACGAGAGAGGGTCATTGGAAATTCAGAAAGAGAAGGGGGTCTTCAAGGCCAAAATTTTTAAAGGAATGTATGAGCCTAAACTGGAATTTCAAGAGGGGTGGTGGGCTCAAACCAAAAAAACCCTCTGTGGGGGGAGTATGGATATTTTCTGGAACAACACATTGGCCCTGATATCTTTTGACTGAAATTGTGACTGAAAGTCCTACAGGATAACCAGGGATTACACAATGTGCACCACACAACCAGAATAGGGAAAACGGAGGAAATGATTTGATTAAGTGCAAACTAGCACAGAGAGGATCATTATCCAGGGAGTTGGCAGTATGGCTGGAGAGGGTGGCCATGTCCTACCCCACCCCCTCCCTCCAAGAGAGCTTGCTCACAAGCTAATTACCTTTCCACAACATTCTGACGAGGCTGAGGATTAAAAATTAATTATTTGAGGTACTGGTAGTCTTTCAGGATGGGCAACCTACCACACTTAACATTATTATCACCTTAACAACTACAAAACCAAGAAACAAATTAGTTTTTCTATAATAACAATGCACTTAACTAGGGATTACTGTAGGCAAAGTCTAATATCTGATTATTTAACCTTGGCCATCAGGTTCTTAAGCAAGGTTTATCCCCCGGCTTGATAACAGTAAATTAGGTATTAGTTTGTCTAAACACAAGCAGAAACTGTTGTGAGATTTGTATTGACTGTAAATGCACACTAAGCACCATATTATATCACAGTCCTGATAAGTTGAGCCATTTTAAAATCTAACATTTTCACTCGTGAAAAACTAAAAATCAAACAACAGGGCACTTATGAAAAGGTAGAGCAACATAATAATTAGTCTACTGTAGACTTACATATTTCTTAATTAACTGAAGAGCATCAAATATCTTTAATGAGCATACATCACCTTGAAAAAATGATGTTTTATTGATTAAAAGCAATTAATTTTTCCACTGCCCTTTGCCACTTTACTAAAATAATCAAAGATTAAACAACCCTGCCGAACTTCCGTTTTGTCAAGTATATTTGCACAACTTTAGCTCAAGGTGATAACTAATAAACCCTCTTGTATTCTAGGAATTTGCTTGACACGTTCTTGAATCATTTAAGTACCATTTTCAAAGAAAAAGATAACATATTCTCGAATTATGTGTTAACATTTTCAGAGAAAAAAGAAGAAGTCAGTACATAATTAAAATATAGTAAATGGAGTTAAATATTTAAAATCAAAGTAGTTTTCTCTTCTCATTTTATTTTTTCTCTTGTGACCCTGTTTGATTATACATGACAGTACAGCTAAGAGTTGCTGCTCTACTCTTTAGACTTAATTGAAGGATTACAATAGAAGAGTGCAATGCTTGATCAGCTAGTAAACAAAGAAATTTCTAGCATTTTTTCTATGCGGTCTTTATCAGCTTTATTCAAATAAATGGGCAAAAAATCCCCTCAACTCAGTTGCACTCACTTGAAAGATTTTCAAAAGGGTTACCTTCAACCCCTGGGAAAAGTATATTTTAAAAAGTATATCATTGACCGAGCAATACTGCTCAGTTTAAGATAGTTCAATTCAGTGGTCACACTTCAAGATTTCTGCTCCCACTGTCTCAAACATTAAAAACACATTGCAGCATAACAAATTGCGTACCACAGAAAAGATGGCCTCAAAGGGTTAAGGAGAGGGATACGGTGGCTCAGATTTCATAGGAAGTATGCTCCTCATTTCATAAAAATTAGTACATCAGGTCATTTTGTGGCTAAAAGATCACATTTCACAACAAATTTAAAACTCAATTCCCATTTTATAGGAAATCACCGTTTTGGGCTGCTTATTAGCAGATCATGTTTCAAAGGAAAATAAAATGGTCATTTCAAGACAAAAAATATGCAATTCTAGCTTACAAAAACACTTTTTACCACATCTATGAGGACCCCACTGCATGAACTTTTCTTTGAATGAATGGTTGCACTTTTGGATTTCATCCCCAAAGACAAAATAAGAACTGAAATTAGATTATCATGTTCAACTTCATTAGATAAAAAAAGCACAAAACATGTTTAAGCATGAAGAATTTTTAAAGCTTTGCAACTGGCTAGAAGTAGAGGCATTCTGCATTGATCACTTGAAATCACAAAGAATTCATAATTTGTATACTTCGCCCCATATCACACACTCAGACCAGGGACAATGCCAATTTGGATGGTGCAACTTCAACGCACTTTCAAACAACTTGCAATACAACTTGATAAGTTGTAGGCAGGCTTTTAGCCAGAAAATGAAAATTGGGTCCGAGGGATGTGTTCCTTTTCAATTTTATAAGAGATTAATGAATTTTAAATGCATTTAGACAAAAATTAGGCGTTCATAAGAAACCTGGACACCTTTATATGGAGCTAAAAGCTTCACTGTATGTATGAACTTGAAATGATTTGCATCGTTAGTGTGTCGTACACGCACCACATAAGACAACTTTCTGCCACCTAAATTAGCCCTTGGAGAGATGTTCACTGACCTTAAAGAATCGAGATGAGGAAATTGGCGGGTACCCTGTAGGATCTTGATTAGGAGGTTATCAAAGGGACAAACCAGAATAGCACACTTCTGTTTTCTAAAATGCTTAATTTCTCCCACTCAAGAATTAAGCAAAACAAACTTCGCTAACACCCACACCCCCTCTCTATAATACGTTTAAGAAGGTATGAGCGCTCATCACAGTTGGGCTAAATGAAGTAATTAGTTTGAGTTCCTCTGCTAATTAGATTTAAGCTTATTACCTTACCTTACTCGCAGAATCGGGTATGTACTCGTGCAATTGCACGGGAACAGCTCTCTGGCTTGCTACTGAGACTTTGTTGCTCCTAAAAGTCCCCGCTTTTTTGTCTGCATCTGAAATACTCCTTGTTTTTGGTTCCATGGCTATTTGTGGCAAAAGAGCGCGTGAACTTGCAAACTAATAAAATTCCCTTCCGGCGGCTGTCGCCAGCTCTCACAACTGAATCAAGTGTTTACAATGAGCAAGCTTTTGAATGCAGTCTTGCGTCTACACCATTCAATTTATGCGTGCACTTTGATCACTCCACGATCTTGGCGTAAAGTTAACACAAACAAATAACACTAAACTGCATTTCAATGTGCGATTTTTAAGCATTGTTGACTCGCCTTGACACAAGATCTGTTCCAAGATGGCATTTGGAGTTAGACAAATTAAATTAAGGTTTATGCGTTATCGTTAAATGAATTCCTTCTGAATGAAAGCTTAACACAACATATGCTTTTTCCATCACAGAAGAAAGCTGACAATATTTCCACGTACTTGTAGAATCTCCCTACCGCCACGACGAGCAGTTATTTTAAAACGCAAAGTGTTGAGCTCAGCTCAAAACATGCATGTTTTCCAGCGATGTCTTCTATCACCTGCTTCTACGCCTTCGCCAAAGTAGATGCTTTTCCAAATACTGTGTTTACTTTCGTTTTCCTGGTTGCGAAATCAGTGCCGACACGTCCATAATTAGACTACATTATGATACCTCAAAAACAAAACCGACAAATGAAGACAACACCATCAATCTGCACTTCGCATTCATACTGTGGCCAATGTCAAGGGGCCATTCCATTTAATATCCACACCCCCCCCCCCATCCTCGGAGACCCAGGGGCAGCTAGTCGGGACGACGGGATTTTCATTAGACTACGAGCAGTCCCTATTTTTTCGCAAAGTCCGTATTTTTTCGCAAAGTCCGTATTTTTTCGCAGATTCCGTCGAGCATTCGCCTTAAAAAATAATTGACCGCGCGAAAAATGGGGACGAGGGGGGGCGTGACAGCGCGAAAAGTGGGGACGAGGCGCGAAAAAACGAAAAAAATTGGATTTTTTTCGCGCCTCGTCCCCATTTTTCGCGCTGTCACGCCCCCCCCCCCCTCGTCCCCATTTTTCGCGCGGTCAATTATTTTTTAAGGCGAATGCTCGACGGACTCTGCGAAAAAATACGGACTTTGCGAAAAAATAGGGACTGCTCGTAGTCTAGATTTTCATGGGCGAAAGTTTACAACAAGAGCGGGAGTGCCCCTGGGCACTTAGGGTGCGTTTCTTTGGGAAAATCCGAAAACGGATTTGTGATCCCAGATCATATGGATTCTTCGACACCAAAGAAACGCAAAATCCGAAAAAGGATTATTTTGTCATGACAAGACAGACTGGAGGCACGCAATATATATGTCAGAACGATATTTCTCTCGTACTGCCCTAGAATTCAACTAGAATGGAATACAGATAATTTATAAACAAGGACAGTATCTGCAGTAGTTCAAGTGAACTCGCTATTTGCGTTCACAGTTAGCAAAATCTGGTCCCTGAATTACAGAAATGGCACACAAATGAAGTTATCCTGACGTGTCAATGTTTCTGTCTGTAGTTTTCGAGAAAACTTTTCAAATATACGGAACGGAATAATCACCTGAATTTTCTTTTTCACGATCGAATGTTTTGTCACGCAAGATCGAGAGAAAATATGGCGAGAGCAGTAAATTTGCATGGAAGACCGCTTGACAGATGTACTACTTTCGGATCCGTCCCCCAAAGAAACGCACGGATCATGAATCCTAAAAATCCGGATTTAGATTTGATCTGATGTATCCACTCGGAGTGTGGATTCTTCAGATCACTAATCCGTGATTAATCCATTTTCGGATTTAGGTAAAGAAACGCAAAATCCGTTTTTGGATACAAGAATCCGGATTTGGATTTTCACCGAACGAGTTCCAGAAGCGTTTGAAATCCCGCCTTCTGATTGGCCAGAAAATTTTTTTTCTGGCCAATCAGCGAAGAGGAACAGCCGGGCGACTCTCATGTCTTCTTACACGAGGTTGTTTTCGGCTATCTCTAAAATAGGGAACGGGGAATCGAGGAACGGGGAACGGGGAACGGGGAACGGGGAATGGGGAACGGGGAATCTCTAAAATAGGGAATATCTAAAACAGGGAATCTCTAAAATAGGGAATCTCTAAAATGGGGAATCTCTAAAATAGGGAATCTCTAAAACGGGGAATCTCTAAAATAGGGAATCTCTAAAACGGGGAATCTCTAAAATAGGGAATCTCTAAAACGGGGAATCTCTAAAATAGGGAATCTCTAAAACGGGGAATCTCTAAAATAGGGAATCTCTAAAATAGGGAATCTCTAAAATGGGGAATCTCTAAAACGGGGAATCTCTAAAACAGGGAATCTCTAAAATAGGGAATCTCTAAAATAGGGAATCTCTAAAACGGGGAATCTCTAAAACGGGGAATCTCTAAAATAGGGAATCTCTAAAATAGGGAATCTCTAAAACGGGGAATCTCTAAAATAGGGAATCTCTAAAATAGCGAATCTCTAAAACGGGGAATCTCTAAAATAGGGAATCTCTAAAACGGGGAATCTCTAAAATAGGGAATCTCTAAAATGGGGAATCTCTAAAACGGGGAATCTCTAAAACAGGGAATCTCTAAAATAGGGAATCTCTAAAATAGGGAATCTCTAAAACGGGGAATCTCTAAAACGGGGAATCTCTAAAATAGGGAATCTCTAAAACGGGGAATCTCTAAAATAGGGAATCTCTAAAACGGGGAATCTCTAAAATAGGGAATCTCTAAAACGGGGAATCTCTAAAATGGGGAATCTCTAAAATAGGGAATCTCTAAAATGGGGAATCTCTAAAACGGGGAATCTCTAAAATAGGGAATCTCTAAATCCACAAGCCCGAACTAAAATCTCATGTCTGTTTTTCTCTCTACCATAATTTGGAAAGAATAGATAACCCAAGGGACCCTATAAACGCGTTGCGTGACCAACTCGTCACACATCCTTTTAATAAGGCACCGTAATTGCAGATTGAAGAGAGGTATCTTTTTCGGTGTAATAAAATTGAGTGAACTGAAATAAATCACATCCTGCTGATTGTGATACAATTTATTTTTGTGTGTTGACTGCCGATACTACTTGCAACGCTTCTTTAAGTCTTATTCCACGCTCCAGTTTCTCATTACTGTCACCTGTATTTTGATTGAACTGGTTAGCATTTGTATTACAATAAGAAGATACTGCACAGCTAAGTCGCGGAAACGCACACAGGAACGTTGTTGGCCAGATTCCATCCCCACTTTCCTGTTTACCTTTCAAATAAAGAGTTTATGTTTGCTACACGTAGAAGAGAGTCAGAACACCTCGACTTCTCATTCTGAACAGTTCGTAAGGTATTTGATGCAAACTGACGGACCCGTGAGGAAACCGAAACTAAATAGGATCCAAACCCACCAATGGCAGTTCACGTTTGTAATGGGAATTCTTTGGATAATTTTTTCATGGCCAATCAAAGAAAACGTAATGATAACTTTGTACAAGTGGCATCGGAACGGCGCGCAGCACTGTAACAGAAAAGCGCTGCTTCGATTGCGAATTGCCGAGTCGACCAAGCCGTGTTCCACCGTGGAAAGGTAAGCAAACATCACCACCCGTGATACCCTGCTAACAGAGACTTTTCGTTTTGTATTCACGATAAACAAAAGAACTAAGCGAAATACGAGAGACGCGAACATCATCATACATGCTAAGAAAACTTTCCAGAAAGAAACACTCTGCTAGCACAGTAGCAGGGTATACCTATAAACTGTAAACTGTTAAGCACGTTTTCGAATTCTCATATGAACGGTAACAATACCTATGTTATATTATTTTACTGTAAGCAAACGAAAAAAATGTACAACAGCCTCATTTTACCAATAACTAATAAAGGAGCCATTTACGCTGGCTTTGCGCCTCGAGCCAACAACATGTGACTGTGATGTCGTGACCTTTTACGTCTCGACTGTGATGGCGTGACTTTTGACATCTTGAGCCAAAAACATGTTGCGTTTTGAGCGGTGACTGTTATTGTCTAGACTTGTTCCAGATATACCTTATTTTTACTTATTTTCGCGCGTCTTAATTTTAGCGAATTGAAAAAAAATTGAGAAATTAAAGGCCAGCACAAAAAATCCTCTCAAAATTTACACACGCAGAATGTAATACACTCGTGAGAAATTTACATAATCAAACATATGAATCAATAAATGTAAGAGCGATTTTCGTTTGACCTTGAAGTAACTACGTACGAACAAACAACAAAGGAATCAAACAATGGCAATTTAATTTAATTGGGTTAGGGAACAGACACAAACGCACACGGCTTTTGGTTGGTTTAGCGAACATCAAGCATTTTCCACCTAGTAAAGAGCTTTCATGTACCTCTGTATTCAGCAATATGATTGCACAATGGAACAATGCTTTACCCATATTAGAGTTCTCTTCAGCGGTAAAGGAAAGAGGTCTTGTTTTCACATTTTTAACTAGTGGCTGATGAAACAAATAACGAACGCTTACGGAAACACTTTTTCAAGGTCAAACGAAAATCGCTCTTATATTTATTGATTCATATGTTTGATTATGTAAATTTCTCACGAGTGTATTACATTCTGCGTGTGTAAATTTTGAGAGGATTTTTTGTGCTGGCCTTTAATTTCTCAATTTTTTTTTCAATTCGCTAAAATTAAGACGCGCGAAAATAAGTAAAAATAAGGTATATCTGGAACAAGTCTAGACAATAACAGTCACCTCTCAAAACGCAACATGTTTTTGGCTCAAGATGTCAAAAATCACGCCATCATAGTCGAGACGTAAAAGGTCACGACATCACAGTCACATGTTGTTGGCTCGAGGCGCAAAGCCAGCGTAAATGGCTCCTTTATTAGTTATTGGTAAAATGAGGCTGTTGTACATTTTTTCTTTTGCTTACAGTAAAATAATATAACATAGGTATTGTTACCGTTCATACGAGAATTCGAAAACGTGCTTAACATTTTACAGTTTATAGGTATACCCTGCTAGCAGAGTGTTTCTTTCTGGAAAGTTTTCTTAGCATGTACGATGATGTTCGCGTCTCTCGTATTTCGTCTCTGTTAGCAGGGTATCACGGGTGGTGATGTTTGCTTACCTTTCCACGGTGGAACACGGCTTGGTCGACTCGGCAATTCGCAATCGAAGCAGCGCTTTTCTGTTACAGTGCTGCGCGCCGTTCCGATGCCACTTGTACAAAGTTATCATTACGTTTTCTTTGATTGGCCATGAAAAAATTATCCAAAGAATTCCCATTACAAACGTGAACTGCCATTGGTGGGTTTGGATCCTATTTAGTTTCGGTTTCCTCACGGGTCCGTCAGTTTGTATCAAATACCTTACGCACTGTTCAGAATGAGAAGTCGAGGTGTTCTGACTCTCGTCTACGTGTAGCAAACATAAACTCTTTATTTGAAAGGGAAACAGGAAAGTGGGGATGGAATCTGGCCAACAACGTTCCTGTGTGCGTTTCCGCGACTTAGCTGTGCAGTGTCTTCTTATTGTAATACAAATGCTAACCAGTTCAATCAAAATACAGGTGACAGTAATGAGAAACTGGAGCGTGGAATAAGACTTAAAGAAGCGTTGCAAGTAGTATCGGCAGTCAACACAGAAAAATTAATTGTATCACAATCAGCAGGATGTGATTTATTTCAGTTCACTCAATTTTATTACACCGAAAAAGATACCTCTCTTCAATCTGCAATTACGGTGCCTTATTAAAGGGATGTGTGACGAGTTGGTCACGCAACGCGTTTATAGGGTCCCTTGGGTTATCTATTCTTTCCAAATTATGGTAGAGAGAAAAACAGACATGAGATTTTAGTTCGGGCTTGTGGATTTAGAGATTCCCTATTTTAGAGATTCCCCGTTTTAGAGATTCCCCATTTTAGAGATTCCCTATTTTAGAGATTCCCCGTTTTAGAGATTCCCTATTTTAGAGATTCCCCGTTTTAGAGATTCGCTATTTTAGAGATTCCCCGTTTTAGAGATTCCCTATTTTAGAGATTCCCCGTTTTAGAGATTCCCCGTTTTAGAGATTCCCTATTTTAGAGATTCCCTATTTTAGAGATTCCCTGTTTTAGAGATTCCCCGTTTTAGAGATTCCCCATTTTAGAGATTCCCTATTTTAGAGATTCCCTATTTTAGAGATTCCCCATTTTAGAGATTCCCTATTTTAGAGATTCCCTGTTTTAGATATTCCCTATTTTAGAGATTCCCCGTTCCCCGTTCCTCGATTCCCCGTTCCCTATTTTAGAGATAGCCGTTGTTTTCCTCATCAATCGCCGTAGTAGCGTGGCCCGTTCAACGGGAACATTTTTCAGATTTTTGAGGAGAGCTTCAGAAAAAATAATAATAAATAAACGAAGTCGAGGAAATCGCAAACTATAACGTGGCCGCAAGAAAACAAACACTCACAGGGAATTTTTCACGGCGGACTTATCGAAGGTAACGCAAATTTTTAGAGCTAGCGACTTCCCCTTTCTCCAATGTAACTAATTATTTGTCCTTCTTCGTTGATCTTCGTCTGAAACTTTCCATCTCTGATGCACGGGCCACGCAACTATGTTGATCGAGCGTGTCATGTCACGTACTAGAGAGAACTACAATTATGGCCATTAGACCTTGGGACACTTGGTAATATTTCAATGAGAAGTAAGAAAATGTAATCTCCACTGTAATTAGAAGTCTTTTACAGGTTTTATGACTAACGCTGCCCCCCCCCCCCCACCTCCCCAAACAATGTTGAAGATCAGTCACCAGTTTCAAAACCTAACTTCAACATTGTACAGGGGGTGGGGGGGAGGTAAGAGTATTTTACAAATGCCGCTAACCGGACGCCATTTGAGCAAAGTGTCCCAAGAATTATGGCCATAGTTGTCCGAATGAGATCGATGATGAAATTGCCCAGTGTAACTGCAAACCAACCAAACTCTGTGACTTATGTACAGTTTCAGTAGTAAACTGTGGTTGCGGGCGTTTTGCATTGCAAATGGCACATGTGACACAAGAATAGTTGGGGGAGGGGTGGGCAAGTGTCATTCCAGTAAAATGTTGGTGGAACGGTTCTTGGTGTGTAAAATATAATACACTCGAGTGACTTTTCTCATTGAAAGACGAAGTTATCACACCAAAATGATACCCTAATTACTGTTAAAAGAGAGAGAACGTACTTGCAACAAATGTAAGGCTTATTTTACGAAGTAATAGCATTGACTGAGCAAGCTTGAAAACGGATTTTTATTGTCCCAACAGCAAATCAATGAGGCTATAGGGTGCCCTTTTTACCCAAGTGACACAATTCACTCTGCGTTTGAAAATATTTTCTTTCCGTTGAATGCTAATAAATCGCCGTACCTCACCAGACACTTCGAACTGGAATTTAAGTCACGCGTATAATACGTCATGGTTAATGAGTAACGCCAACAGTACTCGGCAACAGTACTCAGCAACATTTTCTGCTTTTTCTCGTTCTAGAATAAAAAGAATCCCAGTAAAAGTGGTTCAAATGTATCACTCCTATTAGAATAATAGTTTAATCAGGTTTTCCATATCAATGATGCTCGTTTTGGTCGACTTTAGCACAGTACTCGGCATATTTGCACTAAAATAAACAAGAGAGGGAATATTTACTTCTTGTTTATAGGTGAGTACTGTTGATAAAATTCGATAGCTAGGGATCATTCGAGACTTTTCAATCTCAGTAAGTTGAAGAAACTATTGCTAACATATTGCCATAGAAAACAAAAGTAAACCTGAATAACTTGTGTTGTTACGCCTGACAATTTGTGTGAGTACTGTTGCTTTTTTAGCTGAGTACTGTTAACGCAGTGATAACATAAACGTGTATGTTTCAACGCTCATATAGCGTTCCTCTGTTAAATCAGACTGTTTGTGAAAACAGCAATATTGCCTGTCATTGAACAACGCTTTGTTATATCCGTAAGGAAACAGAACCCTATAAACGCATATTTTAGCCCGAAAAGAAAATATGAAAAGATGTCATAAATACCACTTCCTGTATCTTCAATTAATAGTCCGCAAAGTAATGCCGCATGTGATGGTAAAATATACTAACTACCCAGGACTGTGGCTTGTTCGAGCTATTTCCGAAACGAGACTGTCTATTTCTACTAGTCAAGGCTTATATTCTAAGCGACAAACGCTCTCTCTTTCAAACTGGTCTATAGACAATTATGGCCATTAGACCTTGGGACACTTGGTAATATTTCAATGAGAAGTAAGAAAATGTAATCTCCACTGTAATTAGAAGTCTTTTACAGGTTTTATGACTAACGCTGCCCCCCCCCCCCCCCACCTCCCCAAACAATGTTGAAGATCAGTCACCAGTTTCAAAACCTAACTTCAACATTGTACAGGGGGTGGGGGGGAGGTAAGAGTATTTTACAAATGCCGCTAACGGGACGCCATTTGAGCAAAGTGTCCCAAGAATTATGGCCATAGTTGTAGTTCTCTCTAGTACGTGACATGACCTCGTATCGACCGTTAAGCAGAAAATCGCCCAGATCGGCCTCCAGAAGCTCGGAAAAGCAATAAAAACACAGCAAACACACAGCAGGTAATGTTTTTGAAATGTATTTCCATTTTAATGCATTTTCAGCGGAAAACCGCCGATTATTTTCGATCGAATTTCAGCTCCATACAAACACTCATATTACGCTTTGGTTAACTGTGGTTCCCACGCTCGATCGACATAGTTGCGTGGCCCGTGCATCGGAGAGTTTCAGACGTAGTTCAACGAACAAGGAGAAATAATTAGTAACATCGTGTACTCGAGTAGCTATTAGCCTCATGCAACACTTGAGAAAGGAGAGTCGTTAGCTCTAAAAATTTACGATACCTTCGATAAGTCCTTCGTGAAAAATCCCGCTGAGTGTTTTTTTTCTTCCGGCCGCGTTATAGTTTGCGATTTCTTCGACTTCGCTTATTTATTTAGCATTAATTTTTTTTTTTCTGAAGCTCTCCTCAAAAATCTCTCCTCACGCTACTACGGCGATTGATGAGGAAAACAACCTCGTGTAAGAAGACATGAGAGTCGCCTGGCTGTTCCTCTTCGCCGATTGGCCAGAAAAAATTTTTTCTGGCCAATCAGAAGGCGGGATTTCAAACGCTTCTGGAACTCGTTCGGTAAGAGTAAGTGCCCAGGGGCACTCCCGCTCTTGTTGTAAACTTTCGCCCATGAAAATCCCGTCGTCCCGACTAGCTGCCCCTGGGTCTCCGACGATGCCCCCCCCCCCCCGATGGAAGAGATTTTCTGAGGGGCCCTTGATCGTCATTTCTGAGAGGGGTCGCTGCTTCGGCGCCTCTGATCTTTTGAATATTTCCGAGGGGGTTTGGGAAAAAATTGGCTTTTTTCTGAGGGGAAAAGAGAATTTAGGCAATTTCTGATGGGAGGGGGGTACGTGTCGGCACTTTTGATCTTTGATTTCTTGGGGGGTAAATTTTGATTGAACTCTTCCATAGGGGGGGTGTGGATATAAAATGGAATGGCCCAAGTCTGTATAAAGTCATTATTCGTTTCTGTAGTCTCGACACAAGAAAGACCACAAGCCCCCCACACCCCACCACACCACAAAGGAAGGGCTTACCCCCCAGGAAAATAATACCTTCCCCTCGGAAATTTGGGATTTTCGTGGTATTTTATGAAATTCTGGCTTTTAATTCTGGCTTTTGATCAACTTATTTTCCTTTTTCACCTCTTGGTTTTCTAACCCCTCCCCTCTCCCCCTAGCCTAACTTGGGACGGGCTGGTGGGTAGGAGGCAGGAGGAATGGGGACGAGACGTGAGCTCTAAAACGCCATAAGGACTTTTTGGCGTTCACAGCTGTTTTTCCAATGAAAATTTCGTCCCATGAGGCTTATGACAGCCGACACAAAACAAAGTCGGGGAACGCGATGTGACCTTTGACAGTTGCCGTGAAACTGAAATACGACCATGGCGATAACTTACGTACCGTATTTTCTCAATTAAATGCCGGACCCCGAATAAACGCCAAGTTCAAATAAACGCCGGATCTACCTGACAGTGCCGAGTTTAAAATAAACGCCCGCGGCGTTTATTCGGGGTACCGGCGTATATTTGAGATGACTATATTAAGGGATGGGCTCCTGATTAAAATGATTCCATCGTAATAGAAAAAAAAATTTCTAAAACCTGGTCCAGTTGGTTATTATGTTCAGAACATTTCAAAAATGCAATAAAAAATAGGGGTCACCGTGCTTGTTTTTTCATAAAATGGATAGCCATTAATAGCAACTACACGACCCGCAAGGTTTTCCTGAGAAACCTTATTAATCAGAAATGAGAACTATAATGGCTTTAAAAAGCAGGAGCCCTGATTTTAACCATTTTGGTCTGAAATAGGGTTAGGTTTGAGCGCTCTGGTCTGGAACTGGGTATGGTTTTTAGAAGAAGCTATTTTGTATATCTTCTCACCTCTTGAGAAGTGTAAGCATTCTTGGGCAGGTCTGAAATAGATTATCGAATTTTGGGTCAGGTCAGGTCAGGTCTGAAATAGTTTAGGGAAAATCACATATTTTGGTCTAAAATAGGATAAGGGTTTGAAGGAGTGCGCCGCACACCCCCACCCATATTTTCAGGGAGTACCCCCCGGGGAACCTCGCCACCACCTTGTTTTAAATTGCTTGCACAGTACATTTACCACCGAACAGTTGCCAATGCACTTCTTCCGTGTTTCACGGAGAAACGTAACGTTGAGAAAAGTTCAATCACTGTTCCTGTCAGTGATGTTTTTGATAAATGACTTACCAGATTCACTGAGATCAGACAAAGTTGGTGATATTGTTTCACACTTTTTAACACTTTTGTTGAAATTTGGTTCTTAATTCAATAAACCTCCAGTACTGACGATAAAAAATGGTGGCTGAAAAACTGCATTCAATAAATAAACACCGGGCCCCGAATAAACACCGGGTTCGAGTAAACGCCGAGTCTACAAGACCGAGTTTTAAATAAACGCCCCGACGTTTAGTCGAGAAAACATGGTATGCTTATTTTGAGTCAAAGTTATAATATTCATTACAATTATGGCAAGATATTTAGACACTGATTTTGGAGGGGGGTATTTAGACTAGAGATTTCTGGGGATAATTAGGACTTTTTTGAGAATTTCCGGAAACATATTTAGACCATTTTTCGAGATATTCAGTTGTATCTCTACAACAGCCTGATAAGGTTAAGGATCAGAAATCAATTATTTGAGGCAGTCTTCCAAGATGTGCGACCCAGCGGACTTTAAAACATTAATATCACCTTAACAACTACAAAACAAAGAAACAAATAAATTGTATTCCTGAAACAATAATATCTGTGCTTAAGCTAGGGACTAGGCAATGTCTAATTCCTAGTTATCACCGTCAGGTTCTAGCAAGCTTTATCCACCAGTTTGATATTAAATACATTAATAGTCAAGGTATTAGAATGTGAAAACACAAGCACTGTCAAATTGTTGTGCATATTGATTGTAAGTGCACACTACGTAGCATAGTCATATCACAAAGCACAATCCATTTTTAAACTTTAAATTTTCACTTGTAAAAAGCTAAACTTTAAAATAATCAACAGGGCATTACTTAAAAAGTAGAGCAACGTAATAATTAGTCTACTGTAGACTAACTTAATTCTTACTAACATGAGCATAAAACATATTCAATGAGCATACATAACCTTGAAAATAATACCTTCCTCTGGGAAATTTGAGATTTTCGTAGTGTTTTGCGAAATAACTTCCGGCTTTTGAAAACTTTGGATTTTCCTTTTTCACTCAGGAAGGTTGTAAAACCTCGTAGTTTTCTAATCCCCCTCCTCCCCCCCCCCCCCCCCTCAACTTACTCGGAACAGGAGGAAGTGAACTGACGGGTACGTCTCGATATCGACGGGTTCAAAAGAATAAAATAGAAGCTCGGATTGGCATATCTTTCCACTGGGAAATAGGGGTATTGAGAATTAAACCAAATACGATAGAACAGCAAGGCTGACTGCACGGCAGGGAAACTACAGTATATATATTTTGATTAACCAATAGAAGAAGAAAGGCACGGCCTTTCTTCTTCAGGGTCTTATAAAGCTTTTTATAATAAAGTTTCGATATAACGCGCGCTCTGATTGGTTGAAACAGCGTGCTTTATCAGAGTACAGATGCACGGAGTAGCCCGTGACGCCATTCTGCGCGCGCTGGCAAGCTGAAAACCTTTCTTGCGCGCGCTTGCAAGCTATGAAAAAAACTTGATTTCCTGCAATTAAAAGCCAGTTTCTTTACTAATGTGAGCAAAATTATATTATAAAACAAATAAAAAAGCCAAAATCGTGCTTTGTTCTGTGATAAAGCACTCAAGGAAGTGACGAGAGCACTCAAGAAGTAGGGAGAAGCACTCGCCTGCGGCTCGTGTTCACCCTACACTTCTTTCGTGCTCTCGTCACTTCCTTGCGTGCTTTATCACAGAACAAAGCACGGTTTTGGCTTTTTTATTTGTTAAGTATACATAGTTTCCCTACTGTATAATCAGCCTAGCTGTTTTACCGTATTTGGTTCCGCTTTATTTTTTGCTGATTAGATCCTTTACTACAGGATCCGGTACCTTTGTTACGGTGGTCCATGCAAAGCTACTTGTTTCCATTTGTACTGAATATGGTTTGCGCTTTTCCTCATAAAACCTGAGTGGGAAAAAATTACTGTAACGAAGCTTGTGGGTGTTGCCGGGGACTCAAGTGGACAAACGATCACTGAAAACAGAAAACTTAAGGAATACCGTGAAGTTCCGAACTAGCAAAACCCCAACCTCTGTAAGTGCGACCTTTGAGTCCGAAAGTCGAGACAAAGTGTGACGATCGTCAGCAAATCGCGACCGTCCCCCCCGGAAATAACGTTCTTACAAGTAACTTTACACATAACAATGGGTTATAAACCCGCTCTACCAAGGTACGCTGATGAGACATAAGAACTGTACACCTCCAGAATAACCACCTGCCATGCCAACGGCCCACAAAAATCAAGCCCTATTAAAGGGGTGGACGGAATAAAAGGCGTTATTACACCAGGAAATTACCACAAGGGCTTTTGTACGAACCAAAACAAAGTGGCCGTAATAACGAGGCGGCTGTACTGACGGTTTGGTCGGTAAGGCGGAGTTACATTGTACTCCGCAATAATCAGTTGTACGGGTCAAGAAAAATCACTATATTTTCTTGCTCTGTGTAGTTTTTCGGCCGTATCACTAAGTTATCCACCATTTTAACGGGTAAAAACCTTAAAAACTATCATTCGTCATTACTTCAAGCGAACTTATTAATAATTCATAAAGAGAAAACAAAGGAAATCACTACCGTGACGGTGGTTTGGATACCGGATCTTAATTAGCATAAAGTTTTGCGAACTTCTACTTTGAATTTCTCCAAGAATTATGAATGGTTTGAGAAGCCATATCAAAAACTCGAAAGAGTGTTTCATCAGGTATCCAAACACCTCGAAGTCGGTTAAAAAAACTCGGCTGCGCCTCGTTTTTTCAACCCACTTCTCGGTGTTTGGATATCCTGATGAAACACTCTTTCTCGTGTTTGATATATTACTTCAAGCGAACTCAACAGACTCGACGGCAGAGCAACAATAGACGGAATTCAACAGTTTAAGTTAGTAGTATTCCATTCTGATCAGTGGTGGGGACAAAGCAAGGAACTTATGAGGTCTTTGATTAATTATAAAATATAATAACACATTTAATCCTCCATGCAAAGTGTATTTTATTAATATATACCCATTGCTACACAAGTTCAGGAATGCAAACGATCATGGATGTGTTATAATGTGCCAACCAACAGTCGCATTCTCTGCTTTGCTCAGGCCAATCCCCTCTATAAACTACAACCTAATAAAAGAAGAGAAAAATATACGTTTCTTTGAACACCTAAGCAGCTGCAAGTGGAAACAATGAAAGTTTGTGTTTGCCTGACCAAATAAGAAGGAGACTTCCAGAGATGACGACAGTAAAACGTTCCTCACCTGCTTAAATATTTCTTTTAAGCTTCAGCGTTCACCAATCTATTCTTCTTTCTTAAGGACATAAACGAAATTTGCTCCCTTTAGCCCAACTTCGTATTCTCCGCTTCCTTTACACGCTTTGGACGAACCATGACGTGCAAAATCAGCATCGCCTTTGGTAGTCACACACCTGACCCTTAAAATGGAATTAAAACAAAAAAATATTTGTGAATTGCAGATAAAAAAAAAGAGAATAACATTGTTCGACAAGTCTTTGCAGTTGTGAGAAAGCTCAGAAAAAAAACATCCTCTACTAGCCGTACTACTTGTGTGTGAAAAAAAAATAACATCAAACCTATTGATCTCCGAATAAAGTTATGCTGCCATTGTTGTTTTTGCTGTCTGTTGCGGTCTGTTCTTGTTGTCAATTACTTCACATACTTTCTGAGATCGACAAGCCAATAAAATTTCAAGGGAATCCACCTCAGGTCCACGGCGGCTTTCTGAAAGCTATCCTCTAAGGGTGAGCCGATACCACTTTTTTAACCTTGATCCAATACGAGTACGATATTTACCGATATTTTGCTTTCTTTCGATATTTGATATCGATATTATGACGTCAACTCAAGTTTCTTGTTGTGACGTCATCACATAAGGTGGAGGTCAGGCTTAAAAGAGCCGAAAACGCACAGAGTATAGGCCTGCAATGCAAAGCTCGACTGTAAATCACACTATTACACAAACAGGTGAAAAAAAACAGCTTTTGTGCAATCGCGTGCTTGTGTTTGACGGGATTCCGCTTTTTAGTAACAAACAGGAGTAACAAAAATTTTCGCAAACACAGCGTGGAATTATATGTAAGACTTTTGCTTCCAAGTAGACACGTGTATCGAATGGTATCGACATCACCGATATTTCTCACGAGTATCGACATTTTTTCAGTCAAATATCGATGATAACGAGTATTTGGTATCGGCCCACTCTTAATATCTTTGAATTCTTTTTGGTTAGTCGTCGATCACAGTTGTTCACGTGGCGCTGCAAACCTTTGGCGAATGCCGAAGATTGTCAGCTTTTGTTTTTCCGCTGCCTTCATGCAGGCTTCCACAGCTCCAGGGATGTTTTTCTTGTACTTTCGGAAGGTAGCGTAGTTTTTAGCCATAGCTTTCTCTTTTTTGCTCTTGACCTCTTCAAAGCAACCTTGTTTTTCCCATTCTATTTAAGGAAATTTGAAAACGTGATCAAAGAAAATTAAAATAAACAGTGACAATATGTTTTTATACTTGAGACGCATTATCTCTTTTATCGTCCCTGAAGCCGTCCAGTTTCTCTTTGTCTGGACGCATATTCTAACGTAACATTTAGCCAGAAGAACCAACTTTGTCCGCTCAAGGTTGTCCCTACAGACGAATAACACATTCCTAGTCTAGACACGACATTGAAAACATTACCTAAGAGCAGTAATACTGCATGGAATCAGTGGTTACAAAGCCATGTTGATATTAGAGAGGGTTGGCCCAGGCTCTTCTCAGCCCTTCCTCCCCCGCGACTGTTCCACACAGGCTATTGTATTAGGCTACAATGCCCATACACTGTGGATCATGAGCATGAACCTGCCAAAATTTATCATCCTATTTGAAATCCAGCTTTATCCCGCAGACTTTAGGAAATCATCCCAACGTCTTTTCCCGACCCAAGCTCCTGCCCACCTCTCTTTTCTCCGAAATCGCCGACTGTCACGTTCTACGTGTCACTTGGGCAGCCAAAGCTGTGCAAGTCACCCCGTCTATTTCATACCTCGTCCTAAGCGCGAATTTCTCAAAATGAGCTTCAGTTATGACCGAAGGTCAAGTATCTGAATCACTTACAACTGACAATAAAGAAATGAAATTTTTCTCTCAACTTACCGCAATGATTTCCAAGATATCCTGACCGACATTCACATCTGTAGCTATTAGCGTGGTCAACACATGTTCCCCCATTGTAACAGACAACATTCTTCACTGAACACTCGTCAGTATCTGCATTTCAATAACAATTAGAATGTCAAGTTTGGTTACCCCTCACGTGTGACATAAGCAAAGGCATTAGAGAAAAGCATGAGCACAAGACACGTATACGCGCAGAAGGACGGTGAACCGGAGCGACGCAAGTATGTTATAAGCTTAAGCATAAAAGCAAGCACAAGAAGAGGAAATTTCTTTTTTTTTTTTCTAGCACTTACGCTTATGCTTTGTTCTTTGCGTCAACCATGTTAAACGCAACACCCGTCATACCGTTTGGACTTTCGCCATACACTGGGTACATGACGAGAGTCCAAACGGTCACGTGTGCGTATGAGCGTGCGTAGGGGACAGCTTATCACACGTGTGAACAGCATTATCCTTTTTCTTGTGTTGTACATGTAAATCAGCCTTCAACCAGTCTTGCTCCCAGTAGAAGATAAAACATTCCATGGTTAAAACGTGAGTCAGGTAAGGCGGATCTATCTTTTGAGTCTGTGTATGAAATCCTAAAGTGTGACCATTCAAATGAAAGCTACTGAGCAGTACTTTCCTGTGGTGCTGTTTATTATGCTGCACACGGTGGTTTTAACTTTTGAGTCTGTGGATGAAATCCTAAAGTGCGACCATTTAAATGAAAGCTACTGGGCAGTACTTTCCTTTGGTGCTGTTTATCATACTGTACAAGGTGGTCCTAACGTTTGAGTCTGTGGATAAATTCCTAAAGTGTGACCATTTAAATGAAAGCTACTGGGCAGTACTTTCCTTTGGTGCTGTTTATTATGCTGTACAAGGTGGTTCTAACTTTTGAGTCTGTGGATGAAATCCTAAAGTGTGACTGCCATTTAAATAAAAGCTACTGGGCGGTACTTTTGTGTGGTGCTGTTTATTTTGCTGTACAAGGTGGTTCTAACTCTTGAGTCTGTGGATAAAATCCTAAAGTGTAACCATTCAAATGAGAGCTAATGAGCAGTACTTTCCTGCGGTGCTGTTTATTATGCTTTTCAAGGTTGTGCTAACTTTTGAGTCTGTGGATGAAATCCTAAAGTGTGACCATTCAAATGAGAGCTAATGAGCAGTACTTTCCTGTGGTGTTGTTTATTATGCTGTACGAGGTGGTTCTAACTTTTGAGTCTGTGGATGAAATCCTAAAGTGTGACCACTCAAATGAGAGCTAATGAGCAGTAGTTTCCCATGGTGCTGTTTGTTACGCTACACAAAGTGGATCTAACTTTCAAGTTTGTATATGAAATCCTAAAACGTGACCATAATTTAAAGCTAATGATTAGTACTTTCGTATTACTTTCATGCTCAATATTTCACAAAATTATGTGAAAGAAGTGTTCTTTGTCTTTTCAAGATGGTCCTTGGTGGAAGAAAAATTAACTGTAAACAGATGCTGACTAAAACCTAAATTGAACATATTACAATGGATAAAAATAGAGTGAAATATAATAGTTTCATGATATGCTTAAACATAACACGCTTTTAACTTTCCTTACAGTGTCAAATATTTATTTGTGTTGTTCAGTTGTGGCATTTGTGATTGGCTAGGGTTATTTTGCTTTGGGTTTTATGACTCGCGACTGAACACCGCTCTAGTCATTTAAAGTCTGAAACCACTTCAAAACACTATGGTTATTACCTGTCTCACAGTTTGGTCCTGTGAATCCAGGTTTACACTGACATTCATATCCTCCGATGGTATTTTTGCACCTTGCTCCGTTTTTGCATGGCTTCAAGGCCTTACACTCGTTAATATCTAACGAAAAGTAGCGAAAATCAGATTATGAGTTATGAGAATTAATGATCAAGATTTTTTTTTGCTTTAATAATTACATCTATGCCAGGACAACTTCCCTAAGAGCAAAATCATTTACTCGACCCTTCTACCACGCTCTGATCGGATGACATACCTCTTCACAGGATATCACAAATTAACCGACAAGTAATTAGTAAGTGCTCGAAACTGCCCAACGTACATCTTGTTTCACATGAAAACATCTTTTCTAAAGAATTAAAGGAAGTACTACATGATGACAGACACCTTAAAAAACGTCATCTTGGCCTCTTTGCTACTAATTTAGTCAATGCAATTCGCGGGAGAAGAAAACAAATGCATCCTTTGTCAAGTCAATCGCCCCACTCAACGCCCCACCATCGTTCAAGTCCACGTGGTAGATTCAGCTCTTACAGCAATGCTCTCCAAAATATTCACTACCGCGATGAGCCCCCTTGGCTGCAAACTGGCAGTTGACTAATCAAAAGTCTCCACAACAACAGAGACAGCATCAACCACCGCCAAATCCTCTAGATTACCGCCCCCAACAGCCAGTTCAACAGGTTCCAGCTCACTTCACAGCAGACCGGCAGAAGTCCAGCAGCCCTGACAGTGGTAAAGAGCTCCCACAGGAACTTATATATTTTTTTCGATTTATTAAAACTTTACTCTAAATAGTATCTAATTATGTACTAGGATATGATTAGAAGCGCTCCATAACCTTACCATGCCTAGAGGTTAATTGAATCGTAATCTATCTTTCCTTTCATGGAACATCATGGAATCTTTTCTAAACCTTTTGGTGATAAACTGCAAAATTTTGATTCTTTAAATTTGATTTGTAATTTTCAGAATTTTGACTTCGTAATTCTTTGCGAGACCTGGAATGAGATAGGTCTGTAGTTTCAAGTACTTCAAAAGTAGGAGGAAATGGCCGCAACTCAGGAGGAGTTGCTTTTCTCTATAAGAATGAGTTTCATAACTGGACATCAATCGAAAAAGTGACTCAAAACTTTCTTTGGTTCAAAATTGACAAACAACATGTAAGAAACTCAAAAGATATTAAGATATCTATGTTTGTGGTATTTATATTCCCCTTACAGCTCAAATTACTTTCATCCTGAAATGTTTGAAGATCTTGAAAATGATATCGAAACCTTTTCCTCTCAAGGTTCAACTCTTCTCATGGGCGACTTTAATTCTACGACAGGAAAATACTCGGACTGTGTAAGCCAAGATGGAAACGTCATGATAGCAAATGATCAGTCCCAATTTTCTTTGGGTTTAACTCGGAGAAATAGCTTTGACAACGAACTTAACAATCACGCAAACGACATCTTGAAATCTGCATAAGCGCAGACCTTAGAATACTGAACGGCAGAGTGAGTGGGGACTCCCTAGGAAGAGCCACATTTCATGGAAAAACTGGCGTGAGCGTTGTTGACTATGTTATTTGTGACCAAAACATATTTTCTCATTTCAAAAGCTTTATAGTTAAAAAGCCTACGTATTTATCAGATCATAGCCGACCGGTGACCTGGTTAAATATTGGCACCGAAATTTGTAATCAGGATGCTTTACCAAAGAAAATTCCTGTGGGGAAGTAACTCGTCACCTAAATTCAAAGAAGATCTTCAGTCTTCAAGTATGCAAATATCAATCCAGGATTATCTAGATGACATTAAATCAGCTCAGAATGTAAACACTCCCGTTGAACAGGTAGAAAATATTCTTATCGCCATCGCAAAAAGGTGCTTAAGATACGGACGATGAGACGACATAAACGCCCTTACTCATCCCCAAATAAAAAATGGTTTGACAAGGAATGTCGCTTAAAAAGGCACGAGTTAAGAAAACTTTCAAACGAAAAACACAGAGATCCTTTGAACGACAAGGTACGCGAAAAATATCATACAACCTTACAGCAGCATAAGAAACTGCTTAACCATAAAAGAAGCGAATATTACAACTTGAAGATCTCCGAATTCGAGAATATCACGTACAACTTGGGCTCGGACACTAAAACATTTTGGAATTGTGTAAAATCAATGGATGACTCTATAAAATATGAAGTCACTCCGCCAATAAATGAAGCGAATTGGCTGAATTATTTCCAAAATTTGCATTTTAATAAGCCACTTACGTCTGACTAACAGAAAGTTGTTAGTGAGTTACGAAAACGAGAAGACACCCTAATGCAATCACGGCCACTGGACTACCCCATCACAGAAGCTGAAATACTCTCAGCGGCAAAATGATTAAAGCTGTAGCTTACCGATGATGTTGCCTGTTTACCATAAACTTTTTAATACTATTCTCAGCTTAGGGACTGTACCCAAATATTTGGTGCAACGGTATTATAACTCCAATATTTAAATCTGGTGCGAGAAACGATCCGTCGAATTACCGCGGAATTTGTGTTTCAACTGAGCTGTCTGGCAAAGCTATTCTTTTCAATTTTAAACCAAAGACTACTTGGTCATGCCGTTTCGCTGAACGTACTTCATAAATCTCAAATCGGTTTCTTACCAAAAAATCGTACATCAGATCATGTTCTTGCCTTACCAATCCTTATAGACAAGTACGTGCATGGTCATCGTGAAAAAATATACACTTGTTTTGTTGATTTCAAAAAGGCATTTGACTCCGTCTGGCATGAAGGACTCTTACATAAATTACTGCAAATCGATGTAGGAGGATGTTTCTATAAGTTAATACAGAACCTATATTCAAACTCCCCATGCACCTTAAAAATTGGTAGGAGTCAAAACCAGATCCTTCCATTACTTGAGAGGAGTACGCCAGGGGTGCATCTTAAGCCCCTTGCTTTTCAATTTATACATTAATAATTTAATATATGCATTTCAAAATGCTTTTTTAGATCCCATCATTCTTCCAAATGGTACCAAATTAAATTCCCTCTTCTACGCTGATGACCTAATTATTTTATCCCGATCCAAGGTACGTCTGCAAAATTGTCTAAACACGTTGTATTCTTTTAGCAGTTCTTGGATGTTAGATATCAGTTCTAAAAAGACCAAAATTATGATCTTTCAAAAACGTGCAAAGAAAAACTCCGATCTAGAATTCCACATAGGAAAACAGAACATCGATATTGTACTCGAATACACATATTTAGGAATCCGAATCTCCTCAACTGGTAATTTTAATGTGTCTCTCGAACACTTGAAAGAGAAAGCTCTTCACGCTCTTTTCGGCTTAAGAAAAAACACAGACATTAGTAGATTAGAACCTTCTTTGGCTTGTAAAATATTCAATACGGTGATCACACCCATACTATCCTACAACTGTGAAATTTGGGGAGCTTACCAGAAACAGGATTTTAAAACGTGGGATAGCTCTCCAAATGAAAAAACCCACTCACACTTCTGCAAGCGATACTTGGAAGTAAGTAATAAGGCTTCTAACGCTGCATGCAGAGGTGAATTAGGTAGATTTCCATTAATAGTTGGTATTAATGAAAAAATTCTTAACTGCATAATGTATCTCTTTGCAATTGAGAAGGATGAAGACTCTATTGGAAGACAAGCATTACTTTTATCTATAAATCTTAATTCTAATGGCAATACTAGTTTTTATAGTAATATTATGGAATTATCCAAATCTTATAATCTACCGAATTTTGTTCCCAACAATTTAGATAAAACCAAAATATCAAGATATAAAGATATAATGAAACAGAAGTATATTACTCAGTGGCGGTATTCAGTTAATTATACAAGGAAATTAGAGTTTTATAATACGTTTAAACATTGTTATGAAATTTCAAGTTATTTAAAGCTAACTAAAAAACAATCAATAGAAAGGCTTTGGTAAAATTACGCGTAAGTAATCACTTATGATCAAAACTGGAAGATATAACCAAATTCCTCACGGCAAAAGGTTATGTCCAGTTTGTGACTCCAATCCAATTGAAGATGAAATTCACTTCCTCTGCTATAGCCCGAAATATTTCAAACTTAGAAATGAATTTTTCGCTCAAATACAAAGTCATCTCCATAATTTTCAGCAGCTATCTTACTCGGACCTGGTGATTAAACTGATGAACTCCGAAGATATTTATCTTAATTTACGATTGACGAATTATATTCATTATTGAATAATTTGCGTGACAGTATATCCTGTCATCTAAGAATGATGTCACTTGATTATCTGTTATTAATATCATAATAATCATTATTTCTTTTTCTATTTGTTCTTGTTTTTTTTACGTACTGTTGTGGTTTTGATTCACGAAGAAAGAATAGCGATGGCACAATAATACGTGTTTATTTATATCCGAGCGTGCCGAGAGTCAAGCACTCTCTGCGCATGCGCGGACAAGAAGTGCACTACATAACAAACCACGACATCCTCCTCTCTCCGAACAAGCACAGCGAGCGATGCCCAGAAAATGGAACCCAACGTAACATGCTGAAACATGCCATGTCCATTGTTCAATAAACGTCAGAAAATGTCTTTCACTAACGCTAGTAGCTGCAACAGTAACTCAGTTAACAAAATGAATTTAACAACATCAGCTCAATCAGTTTAATCAGAGTTTCAGTTCATAAGTTCAGCCTGTCGGGTGGTTTGATCGCCCTGGAAGATCGGAGGAGGGTAGCCTCTCTGTCCATACCCCCTGCTACAGTTTGAGGGCAGGTTGTTAGGGATGTAAGTGGAGAATCCTCGTTTAAACTCGGTGTGGGCTCTGCGGTATCCATGTCGCTGCTTTCGTGGAAGGTGATGTTTTCTCCTGTAGGGCGAATGTGGCTGCGGTTACGTCTGCGGGTGCTACCATCTGCCATGTCAACGACGTATGAGCGGGGAGTCTCCGCGTGACACTTGACAATGCCAGGTTCTCATTTGTGGCTATGCGGGTTGAGGACACGCACTGGGTCAACAGGACGAATCACGGGGAGGTGCTTGGACGTTTTGTCATACTGTGGCTTTTGTTTCTCTTGTCTTGTTTGAAGCTTTGCATTGATATCACCATCAGCAGTTGCTTGGTTTAGAGATTGCCGGTAAGTTGGTTTGGTACACTCTTGAGTTCAAGAGCTCTGCTGGTGATGAAATATTGTGGTCAAGAGGGGTGCTACGCAGACACAACATGGCGAGGTGAGGATCAGAACCAGATTCTTTGCATTTCTGTAGGAGGCCTTTCACTGTTTGCACAGTTCTCTCGATGAAGCCGTTGGCCTGTGAAAAGTAGGGGCTGGTCGTGACATGTACGAAGCCATATGCATTGCTGAACTTTTGGAACAACGTAGAGGTAAACTGAGTGTCATTGCCAGTGATGAGTTTGCTTGGGATGCCGTGCTCCTCAAATATGGATTTCAAGTGGGCGATTGTCGTGTCCGATCGGATATCGTTCAGCTTCCTCACCAGAGGGAATTTGCTGTAGTAGTCAGACACTAGTAAGTAGGGTGAGTTGTTCCAGAAGAACAGGTCAGATCCTAGTGTGTGCCATGGCTTCTGAGGAACATCGTGGGGCATGAGGGGCTCCTTTACATTCATGTTCTGATTGTGTTGGCAGGGGGCACAGCGCTTGACCATCTCTTCAATGTCGTGATTTATGTTGGCCCAGAATACTGATCCTTTGGCACGGAGTTTGCATTTTTCTGCGCCTTGGTGTGCATAGTGTAACTGTTGCAACACATCAGCGTGCAGACTTTTAGGGACAAGGATTCGTGTGCCCTTTAGGATAATGCCATCAGCGACAGTTAATTCATCGCGGTAATTCCAATACGCATGTAGGTGTGGTGGACATTCTGATCTTGTATCAGGCCAGCCTTGTGTGATGACTGCGCGTAGTGAGAGAAGAACTTCATCCTTAGCTGTTTCCTCTTTAATTTGGTTGATCCTTGTTGGGGTAGCATTTAGGTGGAGATGTAATTCATGGACTGACACGTCCAGCCCGTCGATGGTGTCGCCTGGGCATGGGCTGACTCGAGACAACGCGTCGGCTACTGGAATGTCCTTTCCTGGGACATACTTTATTTCCACATCATATTTCTGGATCCTAAGCATCATTCTCGCGATGCGCGGTGGGGCAGATGAGATCTGTTTCTTGAAGATCGATTCTAATGGCTTGTGGTCTGTTTCCACAGTTACATGTCGGCCATAAGCAAAGTAGTGAAATTTCTCCAGGCCATGTACGACAGCGAGCATTTCTCTTTCAATGTTAGAATAGCGAGCTTCTGTCTCAGTGAGAAGTTTGCTTCTATACTCGATAGGACCTTGATCCTGAAAGAGCGTTGCACCGAGGCCACGTGTGGAGGCGTCTACTTGGATGGTGACTGGCTTTGTGCTGTCAAAGTATTTAAGCGAATTGGCAGATGTGACTGCTTGCTTGACTTTGTCTACGGCCAACTGGTGTTCTGGGCCCCACTGGAACTCGCTGTCCTTCTTGGTCAGGTCCCAGAGGCAGGCTGATAAGGATGCTAGTTGCGGTACGAATCGGCTGAGAAATTGCACCATACCGAGGAAGGTTTGGAGGTCAGCCAGGCTCGGTGAAGGATCCATGTTGGTGATCGCTTCAATCTTCTGTGGGTCTGGTTTAAGGCCGCTGGCGCTGATGATATTGCCGAAGAAGGGTATTTCAGTACACCTTATCTTGCATTTGTCAGCATTGAAGCGAAGGCCGGTTTCACGTGCACGCTCCATGACAGCTCTCAGATTTGTATCATGGTCACTGAGGTCACGGCCGTAGATAACTATATCGTCAGCGATACCAGTGACACCGGGGAGGTCACCAAATGCTTCGTCTACTTTCTTCTGGAAGATGTCCTGGGCGCAGATTAGGCCGAAGGGAAGCCTCAAGAATCGGTATCTGCCGTGTGGTGAATTAAAAGTGGTGCACAGTGACCTTTCATAGTCAAGTTTGATATTCCAGTATCCACTGCGGGCATCCACAATAGAGAAGTATCTTGCGCCACTCAACTTTGGTAGGATATCTTCCAGTGTTGGAGTGCGGTGGTGTGGCCGTTTGATGGCACGATTGAGGTCTTTGGGGTCGAGACACAGTCGGAGTGTGCCATTGCTCTTGGTAACACAGACCAACGAGTTAACCCAGTCAGTAGGTTCATCTACTTTGGTTATGATACCTTGCTGCACCAGTGTTTCTAGCTCCTTTTTGAGTGGCTCACGCAGTGCTTCAGGTACTCGCCGTGGCGGGTGAATGACTGGTGGGACTGCGGGGTCCAAGGTAATATGAAACTCTCCTTTGAAACAGCCGATGCCCTCAAAGCAGTCCTGATACTGGCAAAGAAGCTCCTCCTTTGCCTCTGTGCTGCCGAGGGGGTCCTGTTTAGCAGTGGTCAGACTGTAGTTAAGAGTGACGAGTCTCAAATCCCGGCAGGTGGGTAGCCCCAGGATCGTCGGTCCGGTCGTGTTCACGACGTGGAATGGATACGGTTTGGAGTGACCGCCATGTGATAAGCGAAGCTCGCAAGTGCCATAGTGCTGTATAATATGACCACCAAAGGCTGTGATGGTTGTGTCCGAAGAGGCCAGACCTAAGGGTGCACCATCTGGGCTGCATGCAGACTTGGGATGCAGCTGTTTGTATGTGTTTACAGGAATGACGTTTCCTTCAGCTCCCGTGTCGATCTTGCACAGTACAGGCATTGTGCTTTGACCCACATCCACTCCTATCTGTATCAGGGCTTGAGTGTCTGTTGCCGAGACGCTGCCTATGTACAGGGAGTGGAAGTACAGCTGTGGGGTGTCTTGCATGTGCGAAGTGCTGCTCGGTGCTGTTGGGAATTCGTTGTCAGGGTCAGTGGTGTCTAGAGCGTGTATTCCCTGTTGCTGCTTTTGTTGGATGTCCTTGGGTTGCACTTGGCCAGCTCTTGTTCTTGGGCGGGAACGACAAACAGACTTCCAGTGGCCAAGCTTGCCACAGCTTTCACACCTTGTCCCATATGCTGGACATGATCTTCTTGGTGGGTTGTGGAATGTGCCACAGTTGCCGCATTTGGCGTCTTGGGTTCCCTTTGCTGGTAGAGTGTTCGTGTTGGGATCCCTGTGCCTTGGGTTTCGGCCATGTTGTTTCAGGGCATCAATCGTGGTAGTTTGGCTACCTCTGATGTCTTGTAATTGGTTGCTGGTTGCCTCTTGCGTCCGTGCTATGCTTACGGCTTTGTTGAGAGTCAGGGTGGAGTCGTATTCAAGAAGCTTTGACTGGACGCGCGGGTTGTTGGACCCGAAAATCAGGGCATCAATAATGTGTTCGTCAGGATTCGTGTACTTGCATTCAGTTACGAGGATACGGACTTTTTTTAGGAATGAATCTACGGATTCACCAGGTTCCTGTTTTAGGGTGCGGAGTTGTTAGCTGTTAGCGTCCACGTGGAGACCAGCTCGATGCCTTCTTCACCGGACCAAATCAGAAGGTAACTCACTTGCTCTTCCTCGCTTTTATCCTTTAGCGGACCGGAGAAGTATAGCTGGCATAGGTTCTTGAATTTTTTGAGCGCTTGCGGCGCGTCGGTCGAAGACCAATCCATGCGTGGAGTTGGCAGCCCGGCGAGTTCCGCCATCTTGTCTTCCTGTGGTGTAGAAAATGTGGTGTTTCAACGGGTCGAACGAGGACAAAAAAAAAACCGACCTGGTTTCGGAGTTCGCTTGAGTGAAAGCACTAACAGTATAATCCCGCTCCTGGCACCATGTTGTGGTTTTGATTCACGAAGAAAGAATAGCGATGGCACAATAATACGTGTTTATTTATATCCGAGCGTGCCGAGAGTCAAGCACTCTCTGCGCATGCGCGGACAAGAAGTGCACTACATAACAAACCACGACACGTACCTTTTGCAATACTGCAAATAAATATAGTCATGCAAATAAAGGTTATTGCTGTTGTTGTTGTTGTTGAAATGCAAAATCAATTGAAACTACCATAGATGCTGTATGCAGCCATTACCGCTTTCACAAGTTGGTCCCTTGAATCCTTCAGTACATTTGCAAGTGTAACTATCACCCGAACTTTCGCATTCTGCTCCATTCTTGCACGGTTTCTCCGTCTGGCAAATATCCACACCTAAAAAAATTAAGCAGAAACAGGAACGGTTCGTGGACAAAACAATCGCAGCACCAGAATATTTTACACGTTAACTTTAAAAAGACATATCAAAAAGTTTTAATTTACCTGCTAATTGAACCAAAAAATAAATGGCTAAAATTGTGTACTATGAAAAAACGAGTCCTTTGAAAATCTCTGGTCAGCCTTCTGAAATCTTCGGATCAGTTTCGGAATTCTTCGAAATTCTTCCAAAGGTCTCGTTTGACCCGTGAGCAGTTCTCGGCGAACATGGATGATTTTGCACTTGAGTGAAAAAAAAAAAGAGAACAGAAAAATGACGTTGTCGTCACGATCATAAGTACGAAAAGTGCAATAACGTACCTCTACCAGCTTCTTTCACTTCATTTATTTGTTCTGGGGTCAAAGCGATATCATAGATTTGCATAGCGGTGATTCTTCCCTTGAAGAATCTATGGTCATTCAGGGTTGCACCCATTCTAACATCATCTTGTGTGGCAAGATCAATACCGGCTCCTAGATCAAGCTCTACAACCTTCTGTCCGTCCACCCACAAACGTGCAACACCGGTGTTATAATCATAAGAAGAACCAACATAATGCCACTGGTTTAGCGCCAAACTTGTGCTCACCAAAGCATGTGTATATTCATAATTCTCTCTACGTACGACACGGAGATGTAGCTGTCCTTCCAATATAAACCACATATGAGTGCCTAACAAAAAGAAGAGACGAGGGAACA
Organism: Siderastrea radians; assembly: GCA_964017195.1. Classification (NCBI taxonomy): domain Eukaryota; kingdom Metazoa; phylum Cnidaria; class Anthozoa; order Scleractinia; family Rhizangiidae; genus Siderastrea; species Siderastrea radians. The sequence continues at coordinate 39,896,270 of OZ024897.1, read as the reverse complement.
AACTTTAATCCGAGCCAATTTCTGTGGCGGATCTTAGACGTGGAGACCCCCACGTTTTTCTTTTGTCAAAGAAAATGAGCCCCAACAGGAGCCCACTGAAATGCCTTCACTCCGGGCGTCTCTTTTTCCATTGGATCCAGGAACCCAGGCCCACCGGGCCCCTAATTCGTATGGAATAGCCACACGTAAGGGTTACATGAAAGATACTGCACGAAAGTTATAAGTCACTCGAGACTACAGTAGTAAGAGTTTAAACTCATGTCTGCAACTCTTGCCAACTTGTTTTAACCCTCTTGCTTGACTAGACGAGAACGAAACCAACCAAGCAAACCAAACGGAACGAAAGGTGACGTTAGTTCAAGTTTTCGTCCTCGTTTGCCCTGAAACTCTCGATTACTCTCGGTGACTCTCGTACGCCCTCGGCAATTCTCGTGTACTCTCAGTGACTCTCTTGTACTCTCGGCGACTCTAGTACCCTAATAACACTCATGAACTCTCGCTGACTATCGTGCGCTCTCAGAGATTTTTATTTTCGTTTGGCTTGGGTGTGCTTGGTCACATTTGATTTCTTTATTTTGGTTGTGGCTTTACAACATTGAACAGAAAAGAAAGCAACTGAATTTTCAAGAGCTTTCCCTTAAAAATCCTTTATAACATACCCCATAGTTTAGGATCTGTGGTGAAATACTGGAATAGTGGACCGTCCTTGCTCTCTGGATACACCCAACATAGCATCGTAATAGAGTGCTTCACGTCTAACCCTCCATTATTAGGGAACTCAATGTAACTTTCGGCCGTTCCGGCGAATTGGTACGAGCCACTGGGTTCCCCATCGCGACCGGGTGCGAGAGACACACCAACCGGTTTTCCTTGGGGTTGTCGATTTTTGATTTCTCGTGTTGTATACTTGGCATTCAAGGGGTAAATAGCCACGGGTTCTGGGACACTGGCGGCTGCCAGGGAACAAAAAAGAACAAGTTTTTCAGTACAAATCAGAATAAACATCAATTATGGTTTACTGTTATTGACTTAGCGCGATAATGGGCTGTTATAACCATTTTCAACCGCAATTAAAACCATTCAAGTCTTTCGTGCGTGTAGAATGCTTTAAGGTGCCTCTCTTGGAATAAAAAGAAATTACTGCGCATATGAAATGATGCAATGATCTTCGCAGTGTAAAAGCAATTTGAGCAACCACTTCCTTAGCCTTAAAAAATTATTTCAAGCTGACTTTAATGGGAATGAAACCTATGATCTCCGCGATACCGGTGCGTTGCTGAACCAACAATGAGCTATCATTATGAAGCCTTGATGCGGTTGGGAGTAGTTGAACTGTGGGTCTCAAATACCTTGCGTGCGGAATGGATAATGAAATGAATAAGTAAAAAACATATATCTAAACTGCATGTATAAAGCATACCCTAAATGGTCTAATAAACGCCCAGGCGTTTACTAAATTTTCGGGATTTTCTGGGGGCGTTTATTAGATACAGGGCATTAAATAGAGAGAGGCATTTGTTACCTTTTCCAAAACAAGTAGTGAAACAAAGGTTCAACTTCGCTGTACGGCAATGAAAGCGAAAAACGTTTACATTTAACACGACGTCGTTTTAGATAACCATATCACCAAAAAATCGTTTATTACGTTTCATTTCACTGTCTTCATCAATATTAGAATGAATATTTGGATCATCTCGTCAAATTAGCTCGTCTGATTCAACCTGCTCTTCGCAAAAGGCGTCTACTAGGAGGTCGTTTATGTTTATTGGAGAGAGGCGTTTGCCTCAAAGTGCCTATTTCAAAGAGGCATTTAACGGATACGAGGCGTTTAGCAGAGGATGGGCGTCTAAAAGATCATTTACGGTATGCACATAGCGCATTTACTGAAATGGGGCACTAAAATTGAACCTGCTTTGCTCTAGCACCGAATGTTATGAGAGTACCGCTTGCCGGTTTCACCCCACAATCCTTTCGCGATTTTATGACTTTCTTGTGCATTTTATGACAAAATAGATAACAGTAAAAAATCAACTATTTTAAAATACATTTAACGCAGAAAGTACTCACTTAAACCAAACGTCAGTTTTCGATATGTTTGCTATGTAGTCGTTGTCTATCAGCCCAATAACTGATTAGCAAAGAGAGAGGTAATAAGACTCGATGAAGAAGTCTGAAGACATACTCACCTTGAACAGACTTGTATATTGCCAGTCCAGCAATGAAGAGATATATTAACTTGAGGTCGTACATGTTGCAGTAAGTGTTCTGCAGTAAAACAGAACCAGAAGTAATTTGGTTATTTTTGTTATTTGGGTATTTGGTCATTATTTCTGATTATCTTGTGTTACCTAGCAAAACGCAGCTTAGAAGTAGAAAACTATGGCTTCTAATGATCTTTTATCATCGACGATAAATAAGCTAAATTAGGTCTTAGTTATAAGTAGTTAAGTCATTTGTCCCGAGCTGCAGACCGCTCGGTTTTATCAACAGTTCTACCCCCTCTACCGTGCCATTTAAGAGAAGGTCATCTCTCAAGGAAAAATTTCTCACAAACTCGTGACCAAAACTGAGGACAAGAAACCTACGTAAGCGGGGAATACACGACACAGGAATAAGTACACGTGTTCAGTTGGAGCCATTTGAAAACAGTTATGCAGTAGAGCGGCTAAGAAGTGAAATGGAAAAAATAGCGGTAGCAAAATAACAACGGACGCCACAAAGACTTCGAAATAGAAAGAAGGAAAATATGTAAACTCGTAACTTGCCTGAACAAGGTTTTCGCGGTCCTAAATGAAAAGAAATTTTCTGAGATACTGACGCTTCGATGGCCGCAGCGATAGAAGGACAAATAAAGCGAGTTACAATTCTGCTTTTAACGTAGAAGGAACCGCCCTCTAACCTCATTGGCTAATCCCTGGATCATCACGTGGTAACATGTCTCGACATAAATAACATTTTGTCTGGACATAATGCTTGTTTTTGTCATAAACGACAAATTAGGTCTTAATTATAAGTTTATATTGAGACCTAAACATAAGCTCATTAATTAAGAAACTTATTGCATCCTTAGAAGGTGCTTTAAGTTGTGATATCGAAGAATAGGTTATCTCCCCCTAACGAACCGTTTGTTCAAGGCGCGCAACCGCTCGCACTTTTCAGCCGACACTCGCATAAGCGATGAGTTGCATCTGCGTTATTAGCCTTGTTATTTCCAGCTAGATTTTACTTATTTCTTCAGCCTTAAGCTAAAATCCTCTTCGATAAAAGCTCAGTTTAATTTATTAGCTTTTGATCTAGCCATTTTCACCCTCTCTATTGGAATTCAAACCTTAAAATATTCCAAGTTTCACAAAATTTTTCACCAGTGAATAGAACCTAGTTCAAATAGAATTCTTTTATTCGTGGAACCCTGGACAGCCGCAAAACACCTACTTTTCACATATAAATAGCGATTATCTTCTAGAAAACCAATTAACTTAACCATTTGATATAAATAGAGCTGCCTTGCAAGAAATGGTCTATTGTACCGGATCAAATTCGCACAAACAATAGCCTTTTGGTTTCCCCGCTCTCATAAATGACCTAATATTGCCATTTTCACGCCGGTTAACAATACCTATTGTTTTCGAATTTTATCCTCTTTTCTTGATACATTCAAGAAAGACTGTCAGAAAAGTCAGAAAAACTTAGAAAGTCTGAAGACTGACTTCTTGCTAGAAATAAACCGACCTGACAACCCTCCTTTGTGCATACTGTTTTAGTACACAAAAACTTGCCTCGTGACATAAGAAAAAAACTGGGTTATTTAGTCAACAAAGCTATTAATTTGTCTCAGTATTTTTTCAGTTGTTTTGTTGAAGGACGGAAGAGGGGTTATGTTTTGATGTTCGGTTTCTTGCGGACATGGCTTGGTCATTGCAATGCCTCCACCACGCTTATTTTGGGAGGTTTTAGGGGACACTAGAAAACGTTTCTCAGTCGATCAAAATTACACGTTTTAAAAAATGGTGGCCCGACCAATTGTTGCACGCAAATTTTCAACCACACGGGATAAATAGAGAAGATGCTATTAATTTTTTACACTTCTCTTTTTCATTTTATTTTATTACATATATCTTTTTATTATTTAATTTTTATTTTTTATATTTTTTAATCTCATCGTATCACCCGTTTATCGTGTTTATTTCATTTCGTCCCCATCGGTTTGTTTAAATTTTAAATTCAAAACACCTGGATCATATCTATCTGTAACCGTTTTACTACATTGTAATGACGTTCCGTATTTTCATTAAATCCCCTGAAGAAGGACTGTCCGAAATATTGAGAATACCAACTCTCTCGTAGCTTTTTCTTTGCTTTTTTCGTTATAGTTTATTCTAAGTACTTTAACAGCTGGATTTGGATTGGGGTCGTATCTTACAGAAGTTTCAATACAGTGGAGCCTCGATTCAACGAAGTGCCAAGGGACTGGGGAAAATGGTTCGTTATATCGAGGGTTCGTTATATCGAGGTTCTTTTCCATACATAACACTATTACTGGGCTGAAAAATATCGTTTGTTATACCGAAGACTTCGTTATATAGAGGTTCATTAAAACGACGTTCCACTGTAGTTAGAGGCTGGTTCTTGTAAGGAGAAAATCTGTGTTGCAGATTACGTTTTGCAAAAATTACGTGCAATTAATTGCAAAAATTACGTTTTGATATATTAAGAGTTAGGAGATTTCTGGAGAACCGTTCTGACACTGTTCCCAAGCCAGCATCGATATGATCTTCAAGATCACTGAGGTTTTTGGGTGAGTAATAGATTACAGTATCGTCGGCATAAAGAATAACATCACTTGATAGATGACGATCCGGAAGATCATTCACATAAATAAAAAAAAGTAGCCGCCCCAAAATACTGCCATGGGGTACCCCAACGGGCATATTGGAAGCTGCAGCACGAAGAGTGAGCGTCTCCAATTGATGTGATTTGTGATCTATTTGTGAGGCAGGACCTATTAAACCACTGGGTGGTAGAGGTGGTAAGTCCAATGTTCGTCAGCTTTTGCAGTAGTAGGTGAGTAATCCACCGTGTCGAAGGCCTTAGATCGGTCCAGAAACACGGCAAGTGTACAGCGTCCATACTCTGAAAGATAATGTCTGTGAAATGAGCCAAGGCTGTCCTAGTTCATAACTTCCGTCCATTGTTCGTGAGATAAGCTAATAGTTGGATGTGTACCTCTTTTTCTAGGACTTTACTTATCATTGGCAGGACGGTAATGGGCCTGTAATTGTTTGCATCGCAGGGATCACCTTTCTTGAACAACGCTGTCACTTTTCCAAATTCAGTTCCACTGAAAGAAAAGGGAAAGTGCGAGTTTCAAGAAAATGTTTGAATAATCTAGTTAAACTGCTACTAATTACCAAGGCTGAATCTTTCAACAGACGCACGCTGTTGCTATTGCGACCAACAGCTTTATTGGTTTTCAGCTGTTTTAGCTGACGGAGAACGAACTCTTCCGTAATAAATAAATAAATAAATAAATAAATAAATAAATAAATAAATAAAGTAATTGGCTCTAACGCAAATTCATGGGGTAGACTTAAGTTTGCTGTAGACATTGAGTAGATGTAAGACCTGTAAGACTTGAGTTCGGTTTTGTGCTAGCTTAGTTACAATAGAATTAGAATTATATGTAGATCATCGCAGTGAAGGTTTTTTAAACCTAAGCAGTTGAAAAGAAGAAACCTGAAAAAATTCAGGCTTGAACGGGAAGTGTAGTTACAATAGTTGAAAAGTGCTCATTGAGAATCTTGGCTATAGATTTATTGTCACAGTGTTGAACACCGTCGGCCTCAATGTAGGAGATGGGAGTTCTTTCTTTACGAGATATCATGTCGTTAAGAGTTTTCCATAACGCACTTGGATTAGATCAGTTTGTTTTCGGTAATAAGCCTAGAATATGATTTCGGTTTACACCTCTTTATCTCCTTGTTTACGTATTAAGGAGATTGGGCTCGTTCTCTTCTTACCTGTGTATGACAAGTTTAGCGCGTCGTGTGGTCATTTCCAGTTATCGTCAGTTTAATAACTGAACATTGGCCAACAAATGGCAGGTGACGTTCTACATAAAAAGCGGGGTTGGCCGGTTGGGCCTCTTGACTTCAGAAAGGACCCTCTTCGCTCTAACAAATGTGAGTTTGAGCGAACTTGTTCGCACCGAAAAACAACAAGGAATTTTTGAAAACCACATATGCCTGGAATGGAACGTGTACTTTTATCCACTGAAAACCAAGAACAAATTTACCTGATTTATTTTAGTATTGTGTTTTGACTTTTGACAAACATTTGTCGAGCTCCGAGGCAGCTCGACAAAAGTTTGTCAAAAGTCAAAACAACAAAGTAACAACAGAATTTCGTAAATTAGAAACGTCGCTCGTATTTGTAAACCGCATTTCTGACCAAAAACTTTGCGAAGTGAAAAAAAAAAAAATGGTATAGTGCGAATGGAACTTGACAAACTTTAGCTAGAATTGAATGCTTGATAAACTTTCCTTTTTTTCGTCATATAAGTTGTACTTTAAATTTTAGATTCTTTTGATATTTTCTGAAGAGACGCAGGGAGACGTATTCTGCATAGAGCTACTAAAATAAAAACGGCCAGGTAGCAAAGTTACTGACAATTCTTTGTGCTGTTTGAGTTGGGCGCTGTCCTGGCTATCTAGAAAATAAGAGAATTCGACTGTGAATATTTGGTGAACACGCTCGATTCCCTGCCTTTTGAAAATGTTAATGCCGACATCAAATGCGAACTCTGTACTATAAAAACTGAAATAATAAAACCTACCAGCAATCACTCGGTAATTGGTTGAATCAAGTTTACAGTCGCGAATGGGTGGATTCAGCAAAAATGAATTGCTTTTGATAGCGTGGTGAATCTAGATCTCATATTTTCGAAATAGGAAAAGGAAACTGCAAACCAACTTGGTGATTAATGAGACAAAAAAAAAAAAAAAAAACTCGACACAACGTTTGAGCTTGGAAAACATGTTTCGGATACTTCAGTATCCATCGTCAGTTCAAAGTTTCCGTCTCATTGTAAGGGGGCTTGGCTAAAATAGGAAACATTGCTGTGAAACATTGTTTCTTTTCGTTGTTTCCTTCGACTTCCTCTCTGGATCGTCATTTTCCGAAACAAAATTTAAGTCTTGGAAGCAGCATTGTTTTTTCTCTTGATTTAAAAGCATTTCCTTGTTTCCAAGAAGCAAAATTTGCTCCCCCGACACTTGTTTCTCGCTCAGTAAAACTGGGAAACGTTCACTTCCACTGTAACAAAGTTTACAATCTTACTGATTTGGTTTAGCGACGTACTATGCTGCTATATGTAGGAGCTCCAAGCTTTTCGTACAGCTATTCAGTAGCATTTAGTATTAACGGAAATTTTACCAGTTTTCGTTCATTATTTCATCCTTTTAATAGCATTTGTCAGCTGCAAAAGTTTACAACAGCTGTTTGACTTGCTATTTCTCCTAGCCGAAAATAAACTTTTAAAATTGCAACACAGTTTGGAGTTTCCTTTGCAGCTGGTTGTATTGAGTAACCTGAAGCCTTTCATTTTTTTGCGGGGTTTACACTTAACGAAAATCGCCGCCGGGCAAAATTGGCGGCTGTAAATACACGAAAAGTATTAAAATTGCCGTAAGGGAAGGATAATACAACCTTAGACGTGTCTGACACTGTCTTGAATAAAACGTTACGCTTAACCAAACGTCTTTCATGATTTTTCATAAACTTGTACCTAACGTCTTACTCAAGTTAGTGTCGGAAAGGTCACATCTAAGGCCGTATTTTGGCGGTTAAGTGGATGCTATTTTCGGAATATTTTATAAGTCACGAACAATAACTCGGAAAAGCAGTGGTATTAGGAGTATTCCTTTCCTAAAACTACAGTTTTATTGTTTAAAAAAAAGAAGAAAAGCGATGCGTGGTAATTGCTTCCCAGAGAAATCTTTTTCTTCCGTAAGGCCCCGGTCAAGTGATTTTAACATCAGTAAACAAAGTTGGATACAACTACAGTCGAAGCTCTCCTTGCGACCACCCTCGCAAGCGACCAGCTCTAGTTACGTCCAGCATTGTCAAACCCATTTGAATTGTCTCTTATACTCTGTACTTAAAAGTTCTCGTAGGTGACCGCTCCCGTAGGCGACAGCGACCACTTTTGTGAATTACGGACTGGTCTCTTCCTTTGATTTTAAGTTCTCGTAAGCGATCACTCAAGCAACAATATAATAAAACCTTTCACTTCTTGATTAAATTTGGAGTAACACATAACATAAGCGTAAATGGTTTGTCCACCTGTTCATTCGCGATCCTCTTCTTTGAAAGGCAATAATAAATTAATATTATTGGTACAACACGAAAATTGCATTAGTAACCACTAACACATCCCAAGCTTTATGCTCGAGGATCTCGTCAGCGATCATCCTCTGTTGTTTTACCACGTGGTGGCTTACAAGAGCCCATTCTCGTATGCGACCAGCTAGTTGCGACCACTTTTCTGAATTTCCAGGCGTATAAAATGGCTTACCGGCGACATACTGCTGGGGGTAACCCTGCGATGGACTAGCATCCCATCCAGGGGGGAGTAGCAATACTCTCAGTACAGAAACCGGGTTAAGCTCCGGCCATGTGGGCCTCCCTAGGCTCGTGAGCGACTTAACCTACCTACAAATTGACGCATTAGTCTAAGTGGTATAATAAACCAGGCACAACAAATGGATGTGATCAGTGACAACGATGATTGCCCGATATTTTCTTTCAAAGTTTTAGTTTTAGAGAATCCAAGTGCTCCTCAAATTGGGTACTTGAGAATTTTCAAGACTGAACCACGTGGACACTAGACCAGTCAAGGTTTGGTTCACAATAAACGCAAAAGAGAGGGATTACAGCCGCTCGCCAAGAGCACACAAGAGTCGCGGAGAGCTGTCAAGAGTCACTGATAGTGCTCGAGAGTCACCTAGACTTGCCAGAAGTCTACAAGTCACAGCAGAAAAGCCTTAAAGCGAGCGGAGCAACATTTTTAGGCCGCGAAGCCGAGTCACCGTGTGCGCGTGAGAGTCGCCGAGAGCGCACGAGAGTCATCAAGAGTGCACGAAAGATGCCGAGGGAGCACGAGAATCACCGATAGCGCTCAAGAGTTGCCGCGAGCGGGAATCACCAAGATCGTCGATAGAGCACGAGATTTCCCAGAGTTACGGGAGTCTCCGATAGCGCTTGTGGGAAACTCAAGAATCTCGAAATTAGGAACTTGAGGAATGTTTAGTAAAAACAATGTGCGCACTTTTATGGGAGTTGTTTTAATTTCGGGTAAAATTTTCCCGAATGCAATTTTCGGGTTAGGAATACCTTTTTATTATTTGTTTTGATTTTGTGGTCAAAGGGCCAGGTCGCATGTCTGAACGAAATCGGAGGAATGCACATTTTTTGAGAGATTACGTCATTATACATAAATACCATAAATAGATCTCTTGATGGCCAGCCCATAATTTCAAGGCGATCGCACTGAACTCTGGGATCACACCGGGCGCGCTAACTTGCAAATTTTATGCAAATCTCATTTCGTTTTGCGTTTGGATATTCTTTCTCAGTTTCCCTCATCACCAACACCCTTCCGCGTCTACTCCGCTAAATGTAGAAGCTTGAAAGCAAGAAAGCAGTGAATCATGGCGCTCGATTCTACGAAGAATAAACGGTGAGAAGTTGTTGCTCGCTTGCGGAGTTTCCGCACCAGAGAGTTTCCGTGTTTCGGTTTTGTGACGTCGCGTTCTAACGCTTGCATTTTTGTGTGTTTTTTCGCGTTTTTCTAGAATAAATCTTCTAAATATCGTAGAAAGGCTCGTCGAAAAGACCGAGGAGAAAAATGACGCCATACTGCGGAAAAAACAGGTAAGTTTTTGTAGCTTTTGAGTGCCGCGCACAGCGCAAACCGAACTACAGAGCGAGCGAATTTTCGCCGTTTGAAAAGGTGGCCGGTTCGCGACGCGCTTTTCGCTTTCTTCTCCCTATATTCGCTTTAACTCATTTGCGCACGCAAAGATTACGTAAAAGTTCATTTAGTAACGACTGTTGGTCTTTTCCGCACAGCTTTGCGTCGAAAAAAATCGGTTTTTCTTGTGCGAAATACGAAAAACGATTGCGACCGTGTTCATCTCGCGTCCTTCCTTGAGCGTAGATACCGTTCGGTGCGAATAGAATTTTGCACTTCGGCCGCGTTTGTAGCCCATTTTAACGAACTTTCTTAGCGTTACCGCTTGTATTTGGCTTTTATTACTTGTGGTTGTCTTTTAGAGCTGAATTTCTCGATGCGCACCGTCCGATAAGTGCCAGTGCTTTCGAGAGCTTGTTTAGGCCCGCACAAATTCGGTCGAACGGCTGTTGCCGTTCGTGTGAAAGATGCGTATTATGTCTGTACTTCTGTGCTGGCGAAAAGGGAACTCTATTTTGCGCTTACAGATATACAGATCTATTCTTTTCGATGTGCGCAACCTTTATAAGCGGATTGCCAGGTTAAAACCGAGTTTTCCGACGCGCATTGTAGTAAAATTCTAGAACGCGTTTCTTTCGGGAACATGGCGCCAGCCGCTGTGAGAAAAAAAATTAGCGCGCGCGGCTTGTACCAAGTAAAACAATAAATCAACAGTTAGATGCAATCATTCACATATTTATATCCAGGTAACGCTTCTTTTTCGAACTCAACCAGTTTTTAGGCTGGCGCAAGGCAAATAAACGCGAAAATGTACTTCACTTCTTTGCGTGCGCTTCTTGTACTTTCAGTCTCGAGAGAGCGTCGCCAATTTCCGCCTTTAGTGTTATGCGCTTTGTTGATATTTTCCGTAGGAAGCAATTTACAGATCGTATTCCCTTTTTACGACCAGGTTTGAGGTATTCCTTAAAGATTTTCGTTGCTTCTACTCGGCGCAAGCCAAGATTTCTTGAAATTTTGAGCACGCATTTGAGCAACAGAAAATTCAAGAAAATTTGCGTTTAATTGTCGCACGGTTTCACGAGGAGATGCTTAGAGGTAACGAGGAGTTTGCACTGTTAAAAGAATCAAAATTTCAGTTAAAAACTGTTCTAAAATTACCATCAGTTTTTACTCAGCGCAACACGCATTGGGGGAGGTGGTGCAAAGTTTGTCACGACTTATTTATAGTGTAGGCTATATGTATTGATTTTGGTGGTGGTCTTTGAAACACAAGGAGTGAGGGACTTAAAATAACGTATGTTTTCTTTTTTGCTAATCCGCTGCGTCATGGTGCAATGTTTTACGATCTTTGAACTCTTAACGGTTAGAGCGAGTGAAATAAGTATTTGTCACTTAAATTTTGTTATAGTCTAGATTTCACCTTTGCATGGTGTGGCTTGTAACATACATTGTATTTTCTACTGAAGAAATTATTTCTAATTGTCGTGAATGCATAGATAGATAGATCCAAAAAATCCATCAACAAAAAACTGTTGAAATTAACTGAAAATGACATGAAAAAATAAGAGAGCAGATTGCTTTATTGCATTTGCTCACATCCCATTTTCCAACTTTCCAGCCCTTCCCATACCCACCCCCATTGATTCCCCCTAAGCTCTAGTTTGATCAAAAGAGACTTTCTCATTTTGTTCTTCCACTGCATTCCTGATGACTTATTCTTTTTGCTGTACATTTTTTCATGTGAATCTCTTCCGTGATCAAAATGTGCATATTATGTGCGTTACAGATGTAATTTGTGAAGTCTTGTCTGTAATCCAATGGATTAAACAAAGTAGGAGGCTCCTCAAGGAGGGATTGTTAATTGTCTTTCCAAAACTTAAGGTCTCGCCAAACTTCAGCTGAATTGTAAGCGTCTTGCATTCTCGATTTTGAGGGACTCTTTGTGTCTCAGAGTCTTGAATTTTTCAGCAAAACAGTCTCGGAGTTGTGATTTTTTTCGACCTAGCCGTCTCAAGATTTTGATCTTCTTGTGCAGCTTCCCAGAGTCTTATGTTTTTAGAAGGCTATAAAATGAATCTTTGAGTTCTGATGCACTTAGGTAGCATCTTTAATTGCCTGAAACTGATCTGAAAGTCTTGGGTTCGCATTTTTATTTCCTGAAAAATTTTGAGCTTGCATTTAGAAAATTAAAAAAGCTTGGTCTCACAATTACAAAATTGAAAGGGTCTCGAGCTTGCACAAGAAAACGGTCTGCTCGCTGTCTCAGAAAGTCTTGAATTTACCATTCAAGGCTGGTGCTTAGATCTGGTTCTCTGTTGCATAGAGCAACTAGTAGAATGGGATGGTAGTCTAATGCAGGGTTACCCCCTTCCCCAGTATTATCCATTTATACACCGGGGCCAGGCCAGGCCTTGAGTTACCAACCCCCCCGATCTTTTGACAGAAAGTATTATTGAAAGTCCAACATACTAACCACAACACCACTGCACTTCCAAGAAACATTTGTGCATAAGCCCTGGCATAAGCCCTTATATATCATTATCATAATTATTATCCTCTGTCTGAAAATACTTAATCAAAAGTAAGAAACTTTTATATTGCTGGCTGGCTTTTCTCACTTCGCTCTAATCATTTTGTTTTTCAGGAAGAAGTATTATTACCTTCTCCCAGATCAGGGGTATCTATAAGGTGAGACATGGAAACCATGTTTTTGTCTCTTGGGGGAGGAGGGGAGGGGGGGGGGGCGGAAGGGTACTTGGATCTGAAAGTGATTGGGAGGTGGAAAGGATATTTCGGATTTGAAATTTGTGGTGTTGTAATTTTGGGGGGAGATGGGGTGGGAGGGTTAAGATTATGACCAGTGTTTCTTGGGTAATGATCTTCTGGCAGTTATTTAGGTTAAGATGAAGATTAACTGAGAATTTTCTGGATATATATATGGTGCTATTTTGGAGGCTACAGTTTTGGCCCAGGGGTATTTCTGGTTACTAAACTTTGGCTTTAGTTACTACACCTCCCTTTCACTTTATAATGTGAGTACACCCCAGTAGGGAGAAGGAAGCAGGGGTCCATCTCAGCATAACATCCTGTGTGATGATAAAAGTGCCCCAGCTTATATTGATGTAAGTTGCCTCTAGGAGTGAGATAGCTTCAAATCAGGTTGAGAAAGAGCAAAAAAAAGAGCAAAACTGGGACAACGAGGAGAATGAGGAGACAGCGGAAGTGAACACTGAGCTTATTTGAAGATTTCTAGACTTTCTGTTCTGTTCCCTTTCCACTTGACCAGTTCATACCAAGTAAATGTAAATTACTTGTTGGTGCAAAAGCAAATAAAGGTCAAAAGAAGGATATAAATTTGTTCAAATTATGCAACGGAGAATGTGATAAATAAGTTGATAAAGTATGATTGTCCAGGTCAGTGTAGTCCTGTCAAGGACTGTTTATTGAGATGACATTTACTGATGTTCTCACAACCTGAGTGGAAGTCATCACCAGAGTACAATATGACTCTTGGGTTCAAACCATGAAGGCAAGTTTTATTTTGAGGTGTCATCCATGGGTTGTGAGTGTCTGTGCATCTGCTTGCTTTCTTTTGTTTTTAATATGTTAATTTTAAATAATTGTCATTGTTATTGACCTTTTCAGGCCATATTTATTGCCACCCACACCATCATCAGGCCCTGCATCGCCATCCATCAGCGAGAAGAGCATTGGTGCAGAAGACCAAGCTAATGACAAGGGAGCAGCCATTGACAATGGGAATGAGGAAATCAAGAAAGGTAATATTAAAGTAAAGACAGGGTTTTTAGTAAAATTTTATTAATAATAATGCTTGTTGTGAAGGTTTGAATCCCCCATCCCTCTGAAAAATCCAATTTAGATCTATACTTTCCTTAAAAAAAAAATTGCCCTTTGGGACTCCACTCCCTCTGACCTTTTTTGGGGTGGGTATGGATATTTCCTGGAAGTTTTGGAGCAACTTCAGAATGATATGGTTTTAAAAACAATTATTGAGGCCTCGTGCACCAGCCCCGCGGCTTATGACAATTCACTCGATCAGCAAGAAGAATCACGCCAAAGTGCGAGAGAAAGGCATCCGACGGAAAAGGGCCTAGAATACATGTATTCTCACAATATTCGCCTTCCAGCTGTTATTTCAGCGAAAAGATCATGGAGGAAACAGCCAAATTTAATTCATTTGCTTCTTGTCGCTCGGGGAAAGGATATTGCGACACTCGCGGCAGGGTGTGAAGATCTAGACTGAAAAATGACGCAGTTCTCAGAGTCGCACGAAGCATTAGATGCCGTAATCAAAGATGAAGAAGAAAGGAAACTCATGTACAAAGACTTTGAAGTTATTTCTCGCGAAAATAACGTAACTCTTAGAATGGTGAGTGAACGAATTAATTTCTTAGAACAAGAATTAAAATCGAATGGCTCAACTACATCACTGTCGACCAAAACAAGCAAAATCCCCGACAGATCAAGCCACAAATCATCTCGTGCATCCTCCAGAAATTCATCCTTATCTTTACGACAGAAGAGGGTTCAACTCGAAGGAGACATCGCTTCTCTAAGGGCAACAATGGCTCTCGCCAAGGAAAAACAACAGAAAGAAGAAGAACACCGAGCAAGGATGGATGAAGTCCAATGGAAAAAGATGGAAATCGCACGTGAAGAAGAGCGTACCAAAAAAGAGTTGAAGGTTTTAGAAGAGAACTTTTGGATCAAACAAGAATTAGCTCAGAAGGAAGCCGAAATGATTGCGTCCATGAAGCCCAAATGATTGCGTCCATGAAGCATGAACAAGAAGATAGTTATCTCCTTCTAGACGAATTTCCATCCAGACCTCCCACGGAGACGTGCTCAAGAGAACTTTTGGAGAAATTCCTCGATGACCAAGCGTTGACAGTTTCAACTGTACACGTTCCTGCCCCAAGCCAATTGCCTGTTACCTCAACTTCCTGGGCACCAGCTTCACCTGCACGGAACTTCAACCCACTAAATCCTTTCTCCCCGCCTCTCAAACCAATCTACACGTTAGCAAATTCTGCGCATCTGCACCCCTCATCAGACATTCAACCCAGGACCATGCCATTCAAGATTAATTGAGAGAAACCCGAGTGCGACTTCTCTGAAACGGTTGACAGAAGTTCAGAAGCCCAAGTCCAATCAAAACTACTTGAAGTAGCAAAGCTGTTGGCGGAAACTCAGAACCAAAGTCGTCTACCCATCCCTGAGCCAGATGTATTCAGTGGAGACTTCCTTCAATACCCCGTATAGTTGAAAGCCTTTGAAATGCTTATTGAGGCACGAGCAGTAAAGCCATCCGAAAGACTCCACTATTTAGGAAAATATGTCAAAGGAGAGGCGAAGCAGGTTGTGACTAGTTTCCTGCTCCTTGATTCTGAGGATGCATACGAAAGGGCAAAACAAATGCTTGCCAAAAGGTTTGGAGACCCATTTGTTGTCGCGTGTAGCTGCCAAAGTAAGCTTGAATCTTGACCTGCTATTCACCCTAACGATGGCCCTGGAATGAGAAAATTCGCGGATTACTTGGTTCAGTGTGAACAACTTATGAAGACCAACGGGAGCCTGCGAGTTCTCGACGACGACCAAGAGAACAGAAAACTAGCATCGAAATTGCCAAGGTGGGCCAGCAAATCGATGGAGCCGCACTGGCTTCAACTGGAAGGAAGAAAAAGGGACCTTCCCCCCTTTTCCGAGTTTGTGAAGTTCGTGGTAAGAGAAGCCGACATAGCCTGCGATCCAACCTTGTATTCACTGCCGCCAAGCAACAACAACCTCTACGAAGGGAAAAGATCTGAAAGGCAGCGACAATTCCAAGGAGTACCACTCGGGGTCAACACTTTCGTGACAAGCTCAGCATGGAAAATTCCAGAAAGGAAAGAAACCTCGGATAGCAAGACATGTGCACTCTGCAACAAGGCACATAACATTGACACGTGTTATGAGTTTATGAAAAAACCCATAAGTGACAGGAAGGCTTTCGCTTCAACAAAGGGGCTTTGCTTTGGCTGTCTGGAGTATGGTCATCTATCAAAGGACTGCCCAAAAAGAAGCACGTGCAATGTCTGTAAGAAATCACACCCCACCTCACTTCATGGTGACTGTAAAAGGCGCGAGGGAGAACAAGGCGACATCAGCACTGCTAAAGATTCAAGTAAGCCGCCCTCATCAGATAATCCTGCAGCCTGTTTCACAAGCATGCGTAGCCAAAATCAAGCACATTCAATGATTGTCCCAGTCTGGCTTCACCATCGCAATGACCCAAGCAACGAACGCCTTCTGTATGCACTCTAGACGATCAGTCCAACACCACGTTCGTTGGACAGAACACTCTTGATAGCCTTAGCGTCTTGGGACCTGAAACGAGCCTCCTGTTGTCAACGATGCATGCTACCGATGAGCCAATCAAGAGTCAGACAATTGAAGGTCTGGTCGTCAAGGACTTCCACTGACAAGTTACACTGCAGCTACCAAAGGTGTTCTCCCGAGAAGTCAACCCAGCTAAAAGAGAACAGATACCAAGGCCTGAGTCAGCTCTGCAGTGGCCTCATTTAAAGAACATTGCAACTCTAATTACTCCCTATCAAAGTGACGTTGAGGTTGGAATCCTGATGGGATCGGATTGCCCACGTGCAATAATGCTGAGAGAAGTTATCCCAGGAGAAGAGGGGAACCCTTACACTATGCGATCCGACTTAGGCTGGGGAATTGTTGGAAGGATCTCTCAACCGTTAGAGGAAGGTGACGATGAAGATGAAATTGGTGTCTCGCATCGCCTTCACACCTGTGAAGTAAGGAACCTACCTGACCCACTAGAAGATGCGACAAGACATGTCAGGAAAACCTGCAATTTCTCAATCAAGACTCAAGTGAAGGAAGTCATCAATCCACTCCAAGTCATTCAGATGTTCGAAACAGACTTCTCAGAAAGAGTGGCAGACAGCCATGCATCGGTGTCACAAGATGATATCGCCTTTCTGTTAAACAGAAGACGGACATTACCAGATGCCCCTACCCTTTCGAGAAAACACACCCAAGCTGCCAAACAAGAAATCGTTAGCCCTACAACGATTGCTGAAGCTTCAATCCCGATTGAAAAACGACGCGACCTATCGCCGATATTACACCGAATTCAGGCAAGACATCATAGAAAGAGGATACGCCGAGAAGGTGTCACAGGAACAACGACACGTTGAAGACGGAAGGCAGTGGTACATACCCCACCATGGAGTGTACCACCCTTAAAAACCCAAGAAGATCAGGGTCGTCTTTGATTGCAGCGCGACATATATGGGGCAGTCACTTAACAAGCACCTCCTTCAAGGTCTAGACCTAACGAACTCCCTGGTTGGTGTCCTCTGCCGATTTCGACAAGAGCCTTTTGCATGTATGTGCGACCTTGAGGCTATGTTCCACCAGTTCAAGGTACCCGAAGAAGATCGTGACTTCCTGAGATTTTACTGGTGGGAAAATGGCAATGTTTCCAAACGTCCAATAGAGTATCGCATGACAGTGCATCTATTTGGAGCTGTGTCGTCTCCTGGGTGTGCCAACTTCGGGCTGAAGAGGGCTGCCAATGATTATGAAAGTGAGTGTGGAACTGAAGCAGCCGAGTTTATCAGGAAGAACTTCTATGTAGACGATGGTTTGAAGTCTGTTGCCACTGTTGCTGACGCCGTATCTTTGATTCAGAATACGAAGGACATCTGCGCAAAGGGAGGAATGCGACTTCACAAGTTCATTTCAAATTCAAAGGAAGTTATTGCGACAATCAACCCAGAGGATAGAGCAAAGGAACTTAAAGATCTCGACCTGAACAGTGATAACCTCCCAGTAGAGCACGCATTAGGCATCCAGTGGTGCGTGGAAACTGACTCGTTCCAGTTTCGGATAACTCTGCAAGACAAGCCATTGAGAAGGCGTGGAATCTTGTCCACTGTAAGCTCTGTCTATGATCCCCTGGGGTTCTTGGCTCCCTTCATCTTAACTGGAAAGCAAATTCTTCAGCAGCTCTGCCGTGACAAGGCCGACTGGGAGGAACCCATCACAGACCAAACTCGAGTGAAATGGGAAAAGTGGAGAAGCGAACTGCTAGAATTGGAAGACCTGAAGATCCCCAGATGCTTCATGCCAAATGGGTTTGGAGAGCCAAGTTCGATTGAGCTACGTCACTTCTCAGATGCCAGCGTTAACGGCTATGGTCAGTGCTCGTATTTGCGACTAGTCAACAAGAGTGGTCAAGTTCACTGCTCATTTGTTATGGGAAAGGCACGTGTTACTCCTCTGAAGAACGTTACTGTCCCTCGCCTAGAGTTAACAGCTGCGCTTGTGTCCACCAAAACTAGTTCAGTCCTGCGGCAAGAGCTTGACTACGAAAAGGTTATGGAAGTGTTCTGGACTGACAGTCAAGTGGTCTTAGGCTACATAAGGAATGATGCAAAACGCTTCCACGTGTTTGTGGCTAACAGAGTCCAGCAAATAAAAGATTCCAGCTCTCCCGACCAGTGGAGGTACGTAGCGACCAACGAAAATCCAGCCAATGAAGCCTCACATGGTGTAAGTCCTTGCGACCTCTTAAACAACTCACGCTGGCTCAATGGACCAGCTTTTCTGTGGGAACAAGAAATTCCTTGGAGTTTGGAGTACTTTTTTGATTGGCACAGAGCAAAGAAGGCTATTGCAGTATGTTTGAAGTTCAAGGATTTACTCAAAAACGACGTTCAGATGAAGAGAATCGAAAGCCAGCCTACAAGTCTCCTCTAGTTGACGAGATGCACCAAGCTGAACTTGCAATCATCAAACCGTTACAACAAGCAGCCTTTGGTGAAGAAATAAAGATCTTACACTCTCTCCATTTGTATGGTGACGTCACATATAGAACTCTGGCGAAGACGCGCAACATGTCTATGAAGAAGACCAGCTCGTTATTTCGCCTGAATCCTTTCCTAGACGAGAACGGTGTGTTGAGAGTGGGTGGACGAATAAAGCACGCTATGGTGTCCTTTGATGTAAAGCATCCAATCATCCTCCCTAGTAAGAATCACGTGACCGAATTGATTGTCCGACATCATCACGAGAGAATCAACCATCAAGGAAGGGGAATGACACTGAACGATTTGCACTCACATGGATACTGGATCGTCGGGGGTAGTTCAGTGGTGGCAACATACATCTCCAAGTGTGTTACTTGTCATAAATTACGTGGAGCGTTACAGGAACAGAAGATGGCCGACTTACCTGAAGACAGACTGGAACCAGCCCCGCCCTTCACTTACTGTGCTGTTGATCTGTTTGGGCCCTTCCATATCAAGGAAGGCCGGAAGGAGCTAAAGCGCTACGGAGTTCTCTTCACGTGTATGTCCTCACGTGCCATTCACCTGGAAACAGCTAACTCCCTGGAGACCGACTCATTCATACAGTCATTGCGTCGATTCATAGACCGACGAGGTCCCGTGCGACAGATCAGATGCGACCAAGGTACTAACTTCGTGGGTGCCAAACGAGAGTTAGATGATCAGCTGTTGAAGATGGACCAATCGCGTGTTCGCCAGTTTCTGTTGGAAAGTGATTGTGATTGGATCGAGTTCCAATTCAACGTCCCGTCAGCCAGCCACATGGGGGGCATATGGGAACGTCAGATCCGAACAGCACGCAATGTGCTTGCTGTCCTGTTAGATCAATGCGGTACGCAACTGGACGACGAATCTCTCCGAACCTTCATGACGGAAGCAGAAGCAGTAGTCAACAGCCGACCCCTGACAGTTGAAAGTCTGAGCTCGCTCGACGGCGTAGAGCCACTCACACCTAATCACTTGCTGATGGGCAAATCTAACGTAGTTTTGCCACCGCCTGGAGTGTTTCAATGAGCCGACGTCTACCTTCGTAAACGATGGCGCCGAGTCCAGTATTTAGCGAATGAATTCTGGTCACGCTGGAAGAAAGAATATCTGCAATTGCTTCAAGAACGGCAGAAGTGGACACGCTCACGCCGCAATCTTGTAGTTGATGATGTTGTGATCATAAAGGACAACAACCTTCATTGAAATCTTTGGCAGATTGCTCAAGTGGAAAGCGTTTACCCTGATGCTGATGGCTATGTGTGAAAGGTCAAGCTAGCAGTCGGAGTTGCATCTCTCAGTAACAAGGGCCAAAGAACCAAGCCAGTCAGCCACCTAGAACGACCTTGCCAGAAGTTGGTACTGCTGGTACCGAAAGACGAAGCAGACGAAGAGTGAATGAAGTGCCTCGCAAGAACCGGGGATTCCCCACCGAGGAGCCTTAGTGCTTGATTGAACTGAACTTGTTCTGTTTTCCTTTAAGAATTTATGATTGACATTGTTTGATTTGAACGCTTTGATTGGTAAGTTGATTAATCAATTTAGGGGAGCCATGTAACTGCTAGTGATTATTTTTAGCGTGCATCACGCAATCTATTGTCCTCAAACTTGATGCGTTAGTTAGATCAGTTTTCATTACCTCTTGCGTTGTCTTGTGTTAATTCCACTTGCGAAGGTGATTGCGAAGTTTTATGCGTTTTTAACTATCCAGGGGTACAAAGAGGACAATCGTTTGACGGTCTTCGATCATTGGGCTAATCTTTCGTATACCGTATACGAAGTCCTGTGTTTGAAATCAGTGTAGCGATATCCTATGATACTATTTTGAACTTGCGGCCGAGCCTGAGTTAGTTACACCTTGTGACCACTCTCGTAAGCGACCAGCTCTAGCTACGACCACCATTGTGAAACCCCGTGTGAATTGTCACTTAAACTCTGTAATTGAAACTCTCGTAAGTCACCACTCCCATAAACGACCGTGACCACTTTTGTGAATTACCAGCTGGTCTTTTCTTTTGTTTTTAAGTTCTCTAAGTGACCACTCAGTCAACCCTTAAATAAAAGCATTCACCTCTTGATCAAATTTAGAGTAATACAAAACATTAGCGCTAATGGTTCATTGACCTGTACATACACAAACCTCTTTTGTGAAAGGCAATAAAAAACTTTTCAATATTGAATAATACAATACTATCGGTAGCCAACACCATATTCCTAGCCTGGGTCGCAGACGTAATCTAACCCTCAGCGAAGCAGCGCCGAAATCCTTGTTGTAGACCCCCAATGGTGTACCAGGATCTGGGTACAGTCTTTGATTGTTTAGATTAGCCCTGATTGGTAAGCGGGGATTTCACACGGGCTAGAACCGAAAGCTGGTTATGCGAGTGCAAAAATACATGAGAAGTGGAGGTTAGCATATTGTAACAGCAAAAACCCGGTTTGAATTACAGGAGATCCAGCCGGAACAACAAGAAGCTATCAGGTTTTTCTTTGAGGAAAAAACATGCTTGTTAATTTACCTACGAACGATTTTCCAGTGTCTTCCTATTGTAGCAGATGGCATCCATGATATACCTTGTGGTTTGACTGTTATTGTTGTGGCTGTGATTTCGTCTTTGCAATCCCTGATGGAGGACCAGGTACAATGTCTGAAAATTCTGAGTGAGTTTACTGGCTATTGTGATCACGGATGTGGAAGATCCAGAAACTATTCAGCAGGTCTTAAATGGAAACCACATCTTATACTTAGTGTTCGGTTTGCCGCTTATTTTTGCAAGCCCAACAAACAATTCAGAGGTTTGTGCTCGCTAACAGGAGATTTTCAAAGAAGGTGAGCTCGAGGCAAAGGTGACATAAGTAATCAACAATTGTCCAAAGCCCGTAGGTAAATTGACAAGCATGTTGTTTCCCTCGAAGAAAAATCTGATAGCTTCTTGTTGTTCTGGCTGGATCTTCCTCAGTTCAAACTGGGTTTTAGCTGTTACGAATGCTAACCTCCAGTCGCCATTATCTGCCAATAATTTTCGCTCGCAGAGCTCGCTTCCCGTCCTAGACCACAGGAAATCCGAACTAGCCAATCAGAGCTAATCTAAACAATCTTTTTATACAAAGGCCAATCAGAGACCGTACCCAGATCCTGGTAGCCGTTAGGGGTTTAGAACAAGGATTTTGGTGCTAATTCGCAGACGGTTATTACCAAGGGTCATATTTCATCTGCGGCGCAGGCTACATATTCCAAGCTGTCTGCTAAAAGCTCTAGTAAGCGACCACCCTCTATTGTTTTATTACGTGGTCGCTTACAATAGCCCGTTCTCATAAGCGACCAGCTCTAGTTGCGACCACTTTTCTGAATTCCCGAGGTGGTCGCTTACAAGAGCTTCAACTGTATTGGATCAGCAGCAAACGTCATTTCAAACAAGGCATTATTAGGCTCCAGCAACAGAAAGTGTTTTTAAAATTAATTTTCACTGGACAACATGGAGCAAAAGAAGCACACTTAGAATGATACTTGCACTTTCTTGGCTTAACACCTTAATAAACACAGCTTATTAATATTCACATAAGATAAGGGGACCACATGTGAGTGTCTAGTTTATCAAGTTAAATAAACATCTAGGTGCAAATACCCAAGGTTTGACTGTAATGTTACTAAGTCAGTGACACAAATGGAGACACCAAAAAGGATGTTTTCAAAATAAACATGTTAATCATTGATTTTGCATTTTGTTAGATGTTGGTGTGCCAAAGCAGCCCCAGAGGTGTGACGTTTGTGGACTGAGGGTGTACAAATCCTACCGTTTTGCCACCCGAACCAGTGCACCTGCTCACCTGAAAAACTTTGTTACCCCAGAAAATGACCGTATCAGGGTTTGCAAACGGTGCTTCAGCTCACGAGAACGCTGCCGAGAAAACCTGGCACTTGTTCTGTTGCGCTCCAAGACAAGCCAGATGGTTCACCTGCGAACTCCTCTTGGAGTCACATACAACCGTGCCACCAAAGGCATTGAATACATTGCACGTGACCTGAAGAAGAGTTTCAAAAGGCCTTATGAAGACCTTCTGTGTGATGAGACAATGGCCGATGAGGACGAAATGGAGGTGGATGATGACAGTTTTTTGTTGAATGGTGATGCAACAAAGAACCAGGATGTGATGCCTAAACTTTTTGCAGCGGAACGTAAAAATGCTAAACAAGGATCAGTTTTACCAAGTCCTGTCCCAGTTAAAAATATTGGCTTTGTTACTGTGGTTAGACATCAGAGTGGAAAGTTCAGCTCAACGCCAAATTGTTTTACACTTTATGGAGAAGTTGGCAACTTGAAGCTCAGTAAGAATGCCACTACTGATAAAATTGGAGACCAGAGCAAAAATGGTCCTGCAATCAATGCAGCTGAAAATCTCAGGAAACTTGTGGATCAAAATAGGTCATTACCTCCAGCAAACATCGCAACAAGTTCTGATATTAATACTATAAACAACAAGCTTACTTTCTTGGACCATGCCTACGCTCTACCTCCCCCTAAAGGAAAGATGCTGCCAGTTGCCAGGACTCAAGCTGTTGCAAAGGTCAAGTCACGTGCATCCAAGGTGATGACAACAACAAACACAACAAAACAAGAGCTACAGAAAAAGACAGGTACTTATCATTCTCTCCATAAAATTCTAGTGAGTTGTCAAGCAGACTGGTGTTCCTGTTTTTGAGAAAATGCCCTTTAATAAACACTTTGCTAAGGAAAATTGTACTGGTGTCCAAGGGCATTCTGCCAAAAATTAAGCTCAGGTTAAACAGAGTGCCTTTTTAGAGATCATCATTCTGTAATGAAACACAACTGGTATCATGTACCGGTAAATGCCACATGACTGGTGATTTCCTTTCCTTTAATGCTTTCTTGCTATTTCTTTCAAGAATGAAACTCGTACTACTGTGATAGTTGTTAACGTAAAGTACACAGCATAAACTAATTCCATCTAGTATCAGAATGAAAGATGTACTGGTATTATTATGTGAACATCTCCTAAGAAGCCCCTACCTCCTAGTTTGTTTAAATTCAGGCCTTAAGTAGGCACTGAAGAGGGTTCTCAACAGTTAAGAGATTGTAAAAGGAAGCGCTTTTCTGAGAGGTGTCTTAATAGAGCTCTACAGATGTTATATAAAAAGGAGGCACTTGTCAGAGAGGGGTCTTAATAGAGCTCTACAGATGTTGTATAAAAAGGATGTACTTGTCAGAGACAGATCTTAATAGGGCTTGTACAGATGCTATGTAAAAAGGGCACTTGCCAGAGAGTGGGCTTCATAAAGCTTTAAAGTTTTGATAGGGATGCAGGGATTTTGTTACAATTTGCTATAAATGAGTCCCTGGGACTCACCCCATAAAAAACAATGAGTCCCAGACCAAAACCAATGAGTCCCATCTATCAAGTACTTGAACTCATACTTTGTATTGTTTTGTTTTGTTTCTGTTTTTTTTTTTTAATTTTTTGCCTTAGCTATTATCATACATATATTGCGCTTTGGCAAGCTTTTCACGGTGCACGCTTTATTCCAGATTTGATATGACCTCGTTCCCAGGGTGCTCTTGACATCAAAATATGTACTCAATTGATCACAAACAAACATAGCGACATTTGGAATAGATCAAATTTATTAATAATGCAAATAAAGGCTTGAGTTTTTTCCCTCTGAAAGTACTTCTAGATATATTTTAGTGCCAACTGATATTTTTCTTTTGAAGTAAGTTGTGTTATAGTTTCTAAATTACACGAACAGGACATTCGATCGATCATGGCACAATGAAGTTTGTGCATCCTAAAGGACGCATGCAATAAATTATTTTGTTCTTTTACAATTTTTATGCATCAGAGATAGCAATCCTAGTACAACAGAGGATATAGTGAATCAGATCCTTTGGAACAATAGGTTTATTTGCATTGGTAACAAATCAGTATATAGTCGAAAGATGAGTAGTATTGGTCTAAACAAGGTTGGCGACCTTTACGATGAGGCAGGGATGCTGGTGTTCAATATGGAGCCTCTGAGATCTCTTCTATCTCCTAGCAACATATATTTATTGATCAGCATGCTGGATGCCATGCCTCCGGTATGGCAGAACCTGTTGAATAGTAGTAAATCATCTATAGCTCATCTTACCACCCCTTTTGAGCCAAACTCTTATATGAAAATGACACAATCCCCCTTGAAAAACTTAAGTCGAAGTCACTCTATAGTCTCTTTTAGAGCTACACTAAGCACAAAATTGTGGTAGTTTCAGTATAAAATACATAATAGAATTTTATATACAAATGACATGCTTTTTAAGTTTAAAAAAATTGAATCTCCTCTATGTTATCTCTGCGAAAGTGATGTTGAAACTATAGAACATTTTCTTTTCCTGTGTCTGGGAGTCCAATCTTTTTGGAATGAGGTATGCTCCACTTTTGGAGAAAAATTGAAGTGGAGAAAACCTCTCCAAATCAAAGACTTATTTTTTGGAAGGCAAGACCTGCAAGTTCATAATACCTTGACAAATTACATAATCCTGGAAAGCAAGTTTTTTCTTTATCGCTGTAAACTAAACAAAACTCCTTTATCTGTCCTGCTGTTAATAGAGAAAATTAAGAACACATACTTTATAGAACGCTCTATTGCGAGAGAAAACAATAAAATTAGATATTATTATGAAAAGTGGGAACCTTTACTCCCACTTATCTCTCCTTGATTAGTTGTTGTTTCTTATTATAAAATAAAATCTTCATGGTATAGAATATTTCAATTATTTCTATAAATTACTTTTTATAGTGACAAGTCATACTGCTGTAACATATTTAGGTTTCTTTTTGGCATTTGTAACTTTGTAATTTGTAACCCGTCCTTTTGTAATTTTGTAAATCCTATTTTTATTGTAAATTATATGTAAACTTGATTCTTTGTAATTTCCCTTTTTGTCTTTAAATTATTTTTTTCTGTACTTTGTGTTTTTCTGTGTTCCTTTTATGTAAAGCGTTATGAAAAAAATAAACAAAATACAAAAAAAAATCACAGATAGGACACAGGATACAGCTGTGACAAAATCACTGCGGGGGATGGAGTTTTGAAGTAGTGTTTTAGCCATCGTTTAGCGTTAACTTTCTTAAACAGTGCCTTGCTTTTGTCAAGGATTTCTTGATTTTAGAAAATTTTCTCTCTCAGATAGTATTTATTTGAAAAACTAAATTTTTTTACGTCTCTATTTTGATTTCAGCATCACCAGATGGACAGAAAACTTCAGAAAGAACATGTGGCATTGTCTGCTTCCTCTGTGATAATCTTGTCACAAAATCCTACAGCTGTTACAAAAAAGAGAATGCGCCAGAAAAAATCAAGCATCTCTTTACCCCAGGAGTGAAAATTGTCAAAGTTTGCCGCAGATGCATGCCGTACAAGAAACCTAAAGAGGAAGAGGGCGGCCCGGGTGTGGCAAAGGGACAAGTAAAGGTTGTCAAAGGGAAACTTGCAAAGATAAAAAGTGCAAAGCTGATAAAAAATGCAAAGTCAACTGGAAAAGGGAATGCTGCAAAGGCAAGTGCAAAGAAAGTTACAGGTGTTGAAAAGAACAGAGTTAAGTCACCAATCAAGAATGACAAAAAACAAAAGAATAGCAGTAAGGAGGACAATTTAAAAGTTTCTGCTGCGAAAAAACAGCATTCAGTGGTGGTGCAAACAAAGAAAATACCAACATTAAAAGGAGCTTTGACAAATGATGTTAAAATGTCAACTACCAGAAATGTGCAAGGTACACTCAGAAGTATTGCCTTTCCAAAGGAGGATACAAAGTCGGACATTGAAAAATTAAATGGTCCCAAGGGTGTGAGCATGAATACCAAGATATTGTTGGGTGGTGTGCAGAGGAATGACAGTACTCTCAGTGTGGCCAAAAAGGAGATCTCTGTGACGAACAAGTTGAAATCTGCCAAAGTGGACTCTGGCACACAGTCAATGAAGTCTATGATTGGTATAAATAGGGTCAAAACCAAATCCACAGACTCAGAAGTGTCAAATGAGGCCACCGTAAATGAGAACAAACCTGCTTCATTAAAGTTAAACGAAAAAGCTAAAACTGAGTCCTCTACCAAAGAGGGTAATGCAAATGATGTTGTGACAGATAGGACTGAATCAATAACATCAAATGATAAGGTTTCTGCAACAGAAAATGAGCCACTGTTGGACTCAATAAAAAGCAGTGAAAAACCCAACACAGAGAAGGTAGTTGTGGAGGAAAAATCAAAAGAAGATATGGTGGATAATAACCCAGAAGATAATGAAGTCATTTTATTGAAGGAATCTGAAGATAGCAATACAGAATCTGAAAACCTAGAGGTGTCAAAGGGTAAAAAAGAAGACAAAATAACCACAGACTCCAAAAATCTCACAGAGAACGTAAACACAAGAGAAAGAAGGTCAGCTTCAAAATCTCCCGTCAGAGCAAAAGAAGTTAAACCCGCTGAAGTGCCATCTCCAAGAAGGGGGAGAAGTGCGGGCACCCCTGACAAAAAACGTGAGGATTATAAGCAGATAATGCCCACAGTTATGACACGCAAAAGACTGGCATCTTTTTCTGAGTCTGAAGTGGATAAAAAGGGGGACAATGAGACTGTGGCTGGTGTGCCTGGGAAAAGGCGAGCTGTTGTTGCCTTGCTGGAAAAAATGTCTAGGAAATCTGGTGATGCATTGCCTTCTCAGAGTGCTGCTGCTAGTAAAGCAAAAGAAGAAAGTGCTACTTCCGCAGAATCACCTGAGGAGGAAGGTGAATGTTGTTCTAATGTATTTTTATACAGTATAAAAGATTGCATGCTATCCAGATGGTGGGTGGGTGATGTGAGAAATAAGCCTTCATGGCCTTTAAAGGTTTGAAACTTGACTATACATTAGCAAAAGCCACCAAGATTTGTGACTGTATTGGAAATTTAAGGTGATTCCATCGAACTAGCAGGAATATTTAAAAATTCCTAAAACTCAGTCCAATTGGTAATTATGTTTTGAACAGTTCAAAAATGCAATGCACAATAGGGTTCATTATGCTTGTTTTTGTGCAACATGAATAGCCATTAATAGCGACTATACGACCCACAAGGTTTTCATGAGAAATCGGAAGTGAGAACTGTAATTTCTTTAAAACATCATTGCTTGCATTGAAATATAATTGGAGCAGTTCAACAAAATTAGATACTTATCTTGCATTTGAATACTTTTTTAGTTGAACGGGAATTAAGATTATGAATTCAATATTAAAGAATTTGTTGCATGTGCACATACCCTGTTGTACCTGAAGAAGTGTTCTTTTCTGCATTCAAATTGAAATATCTCAAAGCAGAATTTTTGACTTTTCTTAAAATCACCATACATGGTACTCAACTGTAGGCCATTTAAATTTATGCATTAAAAAAATGTGGGTCACCGTTCTCTAGGAGAAAAAAGTGATGTCCATAAATTTATTTCGCAGAACAGCTCAATTTCAAAGAAAACCTACCAAGTTCTGAATGTGTGTGCACTAATCACGCAAAAAATCATGCGCAGAAAGGATGCGCAATGTAGCCTGCAGAGCAGGCGTTTTTTACGAAATCAACGCTTGTTTAACGATCGTTTGCTTAGGCCGCCATAAACTGAAAACAATTTGATTTGACATGTCAGTTTTGATAAAACTTCATGGTTCCATGACAACCATATTTTGACAGGCATTTTTCCTAATTTCAGGAAAAAGCATCCTTGCCATAACCTTTGCATCTTTAGGTCATTCTTATTAGCACCTTTTTATTGGTTTTGTTTAGTTTTGAGCCACTTTTGGTGGCCTTGTACCATATGGAGTTATAAACAAATACAAGGTGGCAGCTGTGTGGAAATCATGGTGCCATTTCTGAGTGATATCTGATGCGAGGTCATCATCTACTGTTAGCAAACTTACAGTACCGTTTCTGGAGCCTCTAAGCAGTTTTGTTATGGGGGTAGAATACAAATATATGTGGAATTCTAAAAGTCAATTCTATACTTCTGTGTTCTGTTTTCTCCAGGAAAAGGCCATAGCATGACGAGAAGAAATCAGGTGCCTATCAAGTGTCCTGGATGCAATGAAACGGTTGTGAAATCCTACAGGTGTATCATGCGAGGAGCTGCTCCAGTTCATATCAAACCTTTATTTCAGCAGCAAACGGGGGACATGCTACGCATCTGTCGGAAATGTGTTAAGAACAAGGGAAAATCTTAGACACTTGTTACAAAGAATGGTGTCAACTAATTGTTTATTTAACATTTTTCACGGATTTAGAGTGGACTTATTTGCAGCATACATCTACCATTCTGTAGCTGTTTCAATAGCAATAGGTACTTTGCATGGACAAATGCAACAACTATACACTTATGCTACAAATAAATCTGTCTTTAAAAATATATTTAAATAATTAATAAATTTAAAAAATAATTTCATACCTTTGTTTTGCAGTATCTACTCTCAAATGGATAGAGTAATGGTATAGAAAAGAAATTGAACATATACATGTATTGTGTGTGCCCTTAATTGTTATATACATAAAGCAAGTTGCAGTGACTCGTTCATGAGTTGACACCTTTCATTCCACCTTAAGCTGTCTGCTTGGCTCAGATCACAACTCAGTGTCAACTCAACTATAACTCTGTTCAATTTTTTAAATTTATATTCAAACCATATGAATGCTAATGGGGCACACCCAAACGTACTGATTACAGGTGTCTTGTCTCCTAAGTACATAATGTAATGCACCTGTTAATGTTTAGCTCAATGAGGGCGGGGGGGGGGGGGCAGCGGAATGTGGGTCAGTTGTCAGATGTGGGGCATTTGGCTTTTCTTTACTACTCCCCATAGAGAAAAAATGGTGAAATCAGGTCAAGTTCCCTCATTTTGAGTGATTTGTTCCCCATTGAAGGACATGTTTGTAATACATTTGAATAATTTGGAAAAATAGATAAAATTCCTGGGTGCCCTCAACTCCCGCTTCCCCCCTCAGGCCAATAGGTGCAAAAACAGTGTCAATGTTGTGAAGGGTAAACTGTTCATTTTGCAACAAGGTCACTGCCAGAGGAGCAACTGGTCTCCTGTGGTCATTTCAAATACATTTCAAGAATTGGAAAATTAATGTATTGAGCTTTTTTAATGGGGTTCCTTCAGGATCTCCTTTTATTCTATTTCTGGCCAAGAGTCAATTGTATATGGAGGATCAAGATTAAAACATGTTGAAAGTGGTCTTTCAAGTGTCATATTTCGTTTCTAAGGAAGGAGAATTCTGTTGTATCACAGATGTAGTTGAGTCCTGCTTAATACCACCATCCTGTTAATACTGACACTTGATCTGGTGCCGATGGCTTCTGCAATATTGGGGTTCAAATTTACTTGTTCAGTGCTTTCATGTTACTGTGATGTTTGACTAACTTTTGGTGTACATAGGCATCTTTCTGAAAGCCCTCACAGATGAGACAGCAGTAGTTGTCAAAAGCTTTATACCTTAGGGTCACTTTTTTAACTTAAAATTGTAATTTAGCAATTTTTCCTGAACACAATTAGCAACTATTGTATTTATTCAAAACAAATGCCTCCTCTTGTTTAAACAATTCACTGGAATTAATTCCCAGGAAACCTCCCCCAAAAAAGAAGAATTGCCCTGGGTGTTTAATTGAGACAAGGCATTTATTTGAAACATTGTGATACAATGTACTATGTATAAATATTTTGTCATTACAGTAGAATCTTGATGACTGGAAACGTTGA
This sequence comes from Siderastrea radians, assembly GCA_964017195.1. Taxonomy (NCBI): domain Eukaryota; kingdom Metazoa; phylum Cnidaria; class Anthozoa; order Scleractinia; family Rhizangiidae; genus Siderastrea; species Siderastrea radians. Next base: position 39,865,665 of record OZ024897.1, on the reverse strand, counting down.
AGTAATTTAAAAAACTTTTCAAGTCGACAAAGTTCAAGTTAACAGGGGATTAGAAAAGGTGAAATTGTGAAGTAAGGTTGTGGAGGCAGTGGGGAACTTTTAGTTTGAGAAAAGTAGTGTTTGAATTATTTAGATTCTACTGTATATTTTCATTATGCAATGTAGTAAAATTAGAATTTGTACTTTGAAGTCTGTTACAGTAATAAATGTCTTTTTTGTTTCCAAACCTAACACCTGAATAATTGAATACCCAATCCAAATTTAACTATGGCCCCACCTACAGTGTATATCTGAGTATCCTTCCTTTAACCCCTGGTACTGTACATTTAACCCCAATTGCTTCATGACTGAGGTCACATTTTCATTTATTGAATTACCATTACTGATAATTGACTATTTTCTGCAGTTTATGACCATGTGGAAAAAGCAGATCTTAGCAAGGGCTACCAGAATCCAAAAAGAAAATTGGGGGTAACAGGCATTTTTCAGATATAATCATACATTCCTTGTGTTTTAAAGCTTTTGTAGAATTATGGTTGCTTAATTATCTCTGAAGAATGTGTGGTTACCCACATTTTTCTGTTTAGATTCCAATAGGTCTTGCTAAGATCTGCTTTTTCCCTAGACTGCGAGTAGTCTCTAATTTTGGCGATGCCGATTGTGGGGCGGGCAAAATACACACGCGCGCGTGCGAAATTTCGACGAGACGCGTCTCCTCGAAATTTCGCGCGCGCGCGTGTGTATTTTGCCCGCCCCACAATCGGCATCGCCAAAATTAGAGACTACTCGCAGTCTACTTTTTCCCCATTGTCATAACCTTTGCAAGAATACCTCTGTTTTGGGGGCATCGTCCTTAAAATAAGCAGTGCAAACTATGGTTAGTATTGACACCTCTACAGGGCGACAGGACTGTGAAATTTATGGTGCTTTTGTCTTCAAACAGATGGAATGCTCAATTGCACAACAAATTAAACTTACAAATATATTAAACAAAACTAAGATTCTTGTTTTAATGATGTATCGTTATTGGAGTGTTATTAAATAAGATGCAACATCATTCAAAAATATATTAAATAAATTAAATACACAGGTAATTAAATAGGTCATGAAATTATTGAAAAGTGTCAATAAATAAGCAACATTATCCAAAAATGCATTAAATAACAGAAACAAAAATTACAATTAAATAATTCGTTAATAACTAACTTTTATAATCAAAACTGGTATAAATGGCAGCCAATAAATAGAAATAAGTATTTTATACCGTTACTAAGTAAGGGAAACAATAAATACCAAATCTATTAACAACTGTACTATGAGACACTGCTGTATGTACATGGCACAAAAACGTGTAACCGCTGTTACACCTACAATTAAACGGTTCTCAAAACATATTTTTTCTTTGTCTAACATATCAAACATTTGAACAGGCTTACTTATTTGAAAGGAATTATGCTACGGTTTAGCTGAGCCACAATGTTACAGAAATTGCCCTTTAACTTGGCTGTTCCCCTACTAAGCTTGCTTGTCAGTGGGTCTCATTTAGACTGAACCTTAAATTATATCTTAAAAATCCCAATTAATTATCATTGTCATCTTCAAACACATTGTCGTCATCATCCTCCACATCAAGTAATTTTGCACCATCATCCTGGCAATCTTCCTCGCTGTCCTTCTGCTGAACAAGCTTCTTTCTATTACTGTTGTGAGTTTTGAGGTGCTTGCTCAGATGATCACTGCGACCGAAAGCCTTGTTGCATACATTGCATAAGTAGGCCTTTTCTTTTGTGTGTATTCTCAAATGACGCTGCAGCTCATCCGACCGAGTAAAGCTCTTACCACATAGACGAGGACCAGTATTCTAAAAAAAGAAAAAATTACGAAAAATACAACCAACTCACTCTCAACTGACACCTATCTAAAATGGAATCCTCTTAGGTAGAAAACTCTCTGAGATAGACAAGTCAAACAGAAAACAAATTACTAAACTTACCCAGTTACATACAAATGGTCTCTCTCCCTTATGCCAACGTAAATGAGCCTTTAAGTGAGAGGTTTTTCCATAAACCTGTAAAAATAAAAAAAATAAAAAAAATGTGAAGTTATCATCTGGCAAATAAGCTGTAACATTGTCCCATCTTACCATGGAAAGTGCACAAGGTTCAAAACATTAAATAATTAATGAATTCTGTTTTTTCATACTGTAGTTCATTATGAGCTGGGGACCCCATAACTGCCAACTAATGAGCCCGGAGAAGCTGGCCACATTAATGAAATGACCACAATAAAGGCAGTTTTGCACAACAAAACGACTGCATCAGCTATATGCTCGGGCCAAAGTAAATTGCTGTTAAGGACCACGTGTCCTAACACAGAGGTATTTTTGCAAAGGCTATTACAAAGAGGAAAAAGTAGATCTTAGCAAGACCTGTTGGAACCTAAAAAGAAAAATGTGGGTAAACACACACTTTTCAATTAAGCAACCATAATTCTAAAAAAGCTTTAAAATACAAAGAATGTATGGCAATTTCTTTCCAAATTTAAGCTAAACATCTCTGAAAAATGTGTGGTTTTCCTTTTGGATTCTCATAGCCCTTGCTAAGACCTGCTTTTTCCACATACATGTAGTCTTAACCTGTGCAAAAATACATTTGCTAGGCAATTTCCTTAAGAAACTTGAATATCTTGGACCAAACCCACAGGAACAAAAGGAGGAACCATCCTTAAAACAATATGAAAGCATGCTGGAAATTAATTTGATCCCAACTTGAAGTTGGACTTCACATGAACTCATAGACTTCTTGACCATCTTTTTCTAAACTTTACCTTGCCACAGCCAGGGTAGTGACAGGTGTGTGACCTTTGTTGTACATTTCCAGTTCCACTGTTGAGACCACTAAGACAATTGGGACAAACACAGTGAGAGCGTCTCTTGTTGCTCATGTCACTTCTTTGACCTAAAAACAGAGAAAAACAAAGGCTCAGTTTGCTTGGTTTCAACAACATTCTGTAAAGGAATTTAATACAGTTTTTTTAATAATTTTTTTCTTTTCGAAGGGATTTTTCTCATCTTTGTTGTACAACACTGAAAATACATAAAATTATGGCCACAACCATTCATTAAAGAGGTTTGTTCAGGAACGTTAATGATCTCAATATAGTGACCGGGGACAGGGGGCTGGAAGCGAGAAAAGAGGAGGCAGAAAGAGAGATTCCCTAGGTAACAGGAAGCAGGAGATCAAGGAAAAAATACACAACATTACATAATATTTTGCAATAAAAAAAGTGCAAAGAAGCAGGAGTCAACAGAAAAAGCAATGGAAACTGGGATTAAAGGTGACAGGAAGCGAGACGTTTGTATCCCCATCCCACCCTCCATAATATAGAAGCTTGCAGTTCAAATAGTTAGCATGTCAGACATTGGATCAGTAGGGTTCAAAATAGCAGCTGGCTACCGGCGACAGCCGGCACTTTGGCCACCCTTGCCGGCGATTTTTCACCCAAGAAATAGAAAAAAAATAACCTCCCATCCCTTGATCGGTAAAAGCAACGTCCCTGGAACGTGCGTCATAGTAAACGTTTCATATCAGAAAGTAATGCAGCCATGAAACACTTGCACACATACAACAACAAATGACGGAACGTAAACAATTGTGTCAAGTCTTCGTTCGTTCTATCTCTATTTGCCTGCACTCTTTTTTTCCGGCGTGGTTTCATACGTCATCAACAACATGACTTTTGAGGAAATAGGCCAGACACGGGGTAGCATTGCTGCAGCAAATTATTCAGTTCTCTTTTAGTAACCGGGCAAATTTTCATTCACGATTTCTTTGTTGCCAATGCGTCTTCTATCCTGTTCCACTTAGCACCTTGTCACTTTTTTCGTGTGCTTTCGAGTTCTCGTCCAATTTAATTTGCTGCAGACCAAAGGAAATATACCGCCGCGCTAAAAATCAGTGTCATTGTTGCAGCATTTATCATTTTCAACGGCCTGATCTAGTTTGCAGAATGCCAGCAAGTGACCCTGCCAGTCTGCTGTCGATGAGATTTCTATGCTTAAGAGAAAAATCGAGCCGTCAGAAACGTTGATAATTAAAATTCAGGCTCGCACAGAAAGGGGCACATGTGCAAGAGACTTGCACTTTGTCGCAAAAGCAAATATCACTCCTGACGAGGAGTTTAAGACAGAAATAAAATCCATAAAGAGAGAGGTCGTGCGGAAATTCATAAGCGCACTGACCAAGTTTCATTATCGCCGCGTTGAGCGCAACAGTGGTAAGTGGCGAAGAGTGAAATCTGCCGGTTAATTGTAGGTCAAAGAGAGACACTGATCGGGCTTAGCATAACGCCACGTGCATGCTCAGTCAAACAGTAGTACAAATTTTCTACACTCCTCTACCACTTGAACGGAAAAGATACATCGATGACATATTCTCACTGTGGAATGTTGATAAAAAGGAGATAGAAGAGTTTATTGTCGCAGCAAACAGTCACCACCCGATCCAATTAAATTTACTGCTGAAATCTCAGACAAAGAAATAAACTTCCTGGATACCATTCTTCTCAAAGGCGAAAGATTTAACAAGCAAGCCACCCACCAGGGGTTAGAAAAGGTTTTATCAAAGGTGAAGCCCAACGTTTTCTTAAAACAACCTCTTCAGCGAAATCTTTCGTTGAGAATATCACCCAATTCAAAACACGCCTCCGTGGGAGAGACTACCCGAACAGTCTCGTAGAAAGAATAATGTCCGAAGTCAAATTCAGTGAAAAGACGTCGCCACTTCAACAAAGAGAGACAAAAAAATTCTGCCTTTCGCAACAATGTACCATACAGCTGTGCCTGATTTTAAGAACATCCTTTAATTAGCAAATGGCACTTAATTAAAAATCAACCATTGCTAAGAGAAATATACAAACACATTAGTACGAGCACATGAGCCACGTCTGGCCTGTAAACATTTTATTCCACACTTGGGATAGGTGCTTGTTCATTCTTGTTGACAGCCGGCTAAAAATTAGCCTTGAGAAAAAAAGCCCTCAAATTCAGGCTGAAAGCTCTGATTTTATTTTGAACCCTGGATCAGACAGTCAGTAGTCCAAGCCTGGTCTTGCTGTGGTGTTGCTGGAACTTCCTGCACATTATCTTTACACACAGATGACTGACTGGGAAAATGGTAAATTAAAAGGGAAATGTAACAAAATGCTAGCCATGTGATGAACTAGCATACCATCCATTGGTGAGTGGCTATACTCCCACAAGTAGTTGCTTCTCGCTACAGTAAGTGGGTTAAGCTGGGCTCCCTGTAGCTTAAGTGTCACTTTGCCTTTTTTAAAGATTTTGCAGTAGCCTGTGCTCAGAAATCTTGCAATTTATTAACCGGCCATCGCTATGGCGACCGCCGGTTTATAAAATGGGCACGGTTTTGTCGTGATAGTCAGTTGGCTTAACATACGAACAAAGTGCTGTAAAGCTTGTGGTAGGGGTACTCAAGAGCGGTACTGTCTTATATAAAATGCATGCACATATTAGTCTGCTGAATGTTACCTTCCTGCCTTCGTGTGTTCTTGTCTTTTAATTTACAGTATTTAAGATATCAACGACGAAGGGTTGTTAAGTTTGGGGTTTTTTGTATTTGTCTTGTTTAACGCATGCGCAATTGAGTAAAGCAGCTAATAGGATGGAATGCGAAATTGGCTGTGTTGTCTGATCTAGTTAGTGGTTATGGTGAAAATTTTTTTAGCGCAGGAGTTTTTTTTATTGGGATTGACATTTTGAGGGTGTAAAAACGTGGGAGTCAGAAGGATTTGTGAATGTCAGGAGCATATCACGCTTCTGTGAATGTGATTTGCTTTGAAAGTTGCGTTTTGTATAGGAGCGGTGTAATATTGTGCTGCGTGAGAGGGGGTTTCCCTTGCCGTTTTATGGGGGGTGGGGTGGTTTGCGAAGTGGATTGTAAGGTTTCTGATTGGCTAACTTGTATTTCGCAGTGGGCAAAAAGGACAGTTGCGTTTTGCTGGCGTGGGCTAGGAAGAGAAGGAATTGGTACTAGTATGATGATGCAATATTAGTGGATTGCACCATCAGTACATGATAGTTCTGACTTGTGAACGGAGTGAGATCAGTGTTTATTTGAGGCGAGAAGTTGATACGAAGGAATCGTCAGATCAATTAATAGGGTAGGTGTTACGAGTCTTTTTGCATTGAAAGAGAGAAAATATCTGAATATTATCGACGGATTTGTGTGGTTTGCGTGTAGTGTACGCTAAAGGCTACGAGCAGTCTCTCTTTCCGTTCAGAGATAGTGAAGGAAAAGAAAAACAAGCGAGTGGGCGCGAAATCGATTGCAGCTCGACAGGCGTGTTAGCTTTCAAAGACGTGGGCGACTTTCGTCCCCGCTCGCTTCTTTACTTTTGCAAGGGGATTCCCGGGTTAGCAAACCGAGTATAGCTAACTGTCGTGGGTCGTGGGTCGTGGGTGGAAGTCGTGGGTCGTGGGTGGAAGTCGTGGGTCGTGGGTGTGGGTAAAGTCGTGGGTGTGGGTAAAAGTCGTGGGTAGCAAAAAAGACATTTTAAAAAAATTCAGAACAAAAATTTGTGACAAAATAGTTCGTGTGTGGCTAGTCTGAGGCAGAGTTTCGTCCCGGCCAAGGGAAACTTTAGAGGCCTTTATACTTAACAAACTTAAATAGCTTACAGCTGGCTTATACACTGCGCGTTTTTTCAGTGAAAGTCTAATTGAACATTCGCTTTGTGTACTCTGCGAACAAGAATTGGTACGATTGTAAGACCAGGGATGAGAGAGAAGAAGAAAGGTAACGTCCATACCTTTGCGTAGCAACACAACCTGTGTGTCTAGCTCTTCTCCTCCGTAAAGTCAAGTTTAAGCGGTTTAAGGCTAATATCTTTCACCTGCACATGTAGTGCCCACTCTTTTCGCTCTTCAGTCTAGGCTATCGCTAGGCGAGCGCTTTAGTTTTTGTGTCTGGTCGACATGTTACAGGCAAGAGTAGCGCCGCTAGCAGCTATATTCTTTGTTTTAAATAACAGCTTTATTCATTCCCAAACTAAAAGCATCATTACCCCCCACCCCCCCCCCCCCCCCACCCCCATTCCTGAATGGAACTTGTCTATGTAAACTGTTCGGAAATTAGTGGTAGGCAACTAAACACATAAAAAAACATTTGAACATCTAAAGGAAGCTGTAACCTTAATTTGCGGATAGAAATCAACCTACGGCAACGATTTTTTAAAGACGTTTTTAAAGACGTTTTTTAAAGACGGCTTTTCAAATCCGTGTTAAATCCGTGACAAAGCCCCTTTAAGTTCAAATGAGTATCGAAATGCAGGACAACTCGCAGTTCGTTGTTTTTTCCCGGATCCTCGTTCGAAAAGGTGAATAATTTAAGTTTTACTGTCCTTTGTACAGTTACCATGACGCCTGACAAATACCGATATGAGCGTGCAGCGGCCGTGGGAAAGAATTCCAACCTCGGAGAAAGGACAGACAGAGAAATTGGAACCTGGGAATCAGAGAAATCGGTGCTTTGTGAAAAAAGCCTAGCCGGGCTAACGTTTAAGAAGTCGCTTTATTTTAAGTTTCTGTACTTGTAGTTTTACAAAGAAAAGTGTTTTCAGGGTGAAAAAATGTATTTCTAGCGTCCGTTTTGATTTTCACTAAAAACGAAATAAAATACTTTAAAGCTCTTCAAAGTCCTCCTCTCTTTTACACCCCTCTCTCTAATCAACCTCGGTCGGAAAGTTCGATTTTTCTAAATAAACCACCACCCTCTCCCCACCCATTTCCCTCCCTCTCACTTGATGGTAACACATGATATTAATTTTGTGAAAATGTTTTCCTGAAGTGCACTAAAGCATTTTTAAGTCTTATCTTTTCTATATATGGCTATCCTATAAATATATATTTCAAATGTAAAGCCCCCTCTGTCTCTTATAAGGCTTCCCGCCACCCTCTTAAAGGGACTGTGTCACAGATGTTACCAGATTTTTGAACAGCCAAAATGTATTTTTGTGTCGCAGGAAACCTAGAAATAACAGTCCATGTTTAGTGAAAAAAAAAATACATCACAAGCATTTCGATACTCATTGAACTTATTCGGGCTTTGTCACGGATTTAACACGGATTTGAAAAGCCAAGATACATATTTGCTTCTTAGGAAACCTAAAAATAATGGTCCATTTTCTTAAACAATTGCTATATCAGAGCAATGAAACTGTAAACATGCATCTTTGGCTGCAGATGGCTTGGATGGAAACGGATTACAACTTGAAAAAGTTAGGCTAACGTTTTCAAATTGTTTCCACGCGTCTTTAAAAAATAGCCTGTTCCATGCTCCAAGATAGTGGGGAAAGCGTGAATTGAGAAAAAGAGCGCGAAAAAAAAGCGAGCAGATCCCGCGCGTCTTATTTTTGCGTTCCCTTTCTAATTTTCGTGCCGTCCCAACTATCTGAGAGCCTGGCACAGGCTATTAAAAAATCGTAGCCGCATCTTCCTTTAGATGTTCAAAGATAATTAATGTTTTTTTATGTGTTTAGTTGCCTACCACTAATTTCCGAACAGTTTACATAGACAAGTTCCATTCAGGATTGGGGGTGGGAGGTAATGATGCTTTTATTTTAGGAATGAATAAAGCTGTTATTTAAAACAAAGAATATAGCTGCTAGCGGCGCTACTCTTGCCTGTCGACGAGACACAAAAAATAAAGCGCTCGCCTAGCGATAGCCTAGACTGAAGAGCGAAAAGAGTGGGCACTACATGTGCAGGTGAAAGATATTAGCCTTAAACCGCTTAAACTTGACTTTACGGAGGAGAAGAGCTAGACACACAGGTTGTGTTGCTACGCAAAGGTATGGACGTTACCTTTCTTCTTCTCTCTCATCCCTGGTCTTACAATCGTACCAATTCTTGTTCGCAGAGTACACAAAGCGAATGTTCAATTAGACTTTCACTGAAAAAACGCGCAGTGTATAAGCCAGCTGTAAGCTATTTAAGTTTGTTAAGTATAAAGGCCTCTAAAGTTTCCCTTGGCCGGGACGAAACTCTGCCTCAGACTAGCCACACACGAACTATTTTGTCACAAATTTTTGTTCTGAATTTTTTTAAAATGTCTTTTTTGCTACCCACGACTTTTACCCACACCCACGACTTTACCCACACCCACGACCCACGACTTCCACCCACGACCCACGACCCACGACAGTTAGCTATACTCTAGCAAACCGGATTTAAACATCACGTCATGAGATATGCCTTGACGTGCCCCATACTCTGACGATCTGCTCAAGCTCGTGTTTATCAAGCGTTATATTTTGATTCTACTGCTATGTTCACTGTTTGTATTAAAGGTCTAGGCACAACAGACAACTTCGTCGTCGCTGTGTGAGCATTCTCAGTTGTAGACGAATCTATATCGACATTCAATGTTTGAGTGAATTTGCGTTTTTCAGCACAAATAAAAGCGATAAAAAAGATAAGCTGAGTCATCAGAGTTTAAACATTACGTCATCCAGTAACGCTATAGTAAAAATATTGTGTCACACAATCACACTTTTCGTCACGCCGGTTCGTATAAATAGAGGATCGCGCTAAATTTGGGAAACCTAGGGGTGGGGAGGGTCAGAATGGCCAGTTAAAATGCCAAATAGGTTTTCTTGTTTTGACATCAGATGGAAATATAAAGAGACTTCAACTTCAACTTTGTCCAACAAATTTACTTTCAACTTACCTTCCATTTTCACATTTTTTTGTCCCGTCATGTTTCCATGGTCAGGGTGAATCTTTGCCACTAAATTGGAAAGGTTAACAATGGGAGATGACGGCTCTGTCAACAATCCATTTGCTCCTCCACCGTTACCCATGTCTGGGGAATTTTCAGCTTGAACTGGCACTTTGCCTTGGGACACAGGAGGGCTTTGCAAATATGTTTGCTTTTGTGGTTCTGCATTTATAAATTTTTCAAGCGTATTTCCAGTGGTTTGAAATGTACATTGGCCAAAAATCTTCTCTGGATCAATAGGTCTCAACTCGACAATTTGTTGGCATGGATTTATCATACTGTTCAGAGTGTTGGAAAGGTACAAACCTTCATTTTCTGTTTGAACCCCTTCCTGAGGAAAAGTCCCATTTTTTACATTAATGGCGGAATTTTTATGATTAGGGAAGTCCTCTGCGATGTGCCTGCCCCACCATGTTTTGCTGTCTTCGCATTTAACTGTGTTTGAATTGAAAGTTTGATCTCTTCCATTCAAAGAGACAACTTTCTTCTCATAAGCGATGTCAGAACCAACAATTTGACTTGATGTTTGATCAGCTGCAATGCACTTGTAAAACACATGATCACATAACCGTTCTTTTCCTGAGAAGCCATTGTTGTTTGCGGTAGACCCATAGCTTGGAGGGAATGGTTTGAGATTTGTCTCACCATAGCACCCTGGTTTAAACTGGCTCTCTGAAAGCCCTGTGTTGTAACTGCTGTTATTAGATGAGGTATGACTAAGTTTACCAGTAAAAGACCTTGTACTGGTACTTAAATCTCTAGGAAGACCTTGACAGATGTTAGACCTTGAAACTCCATTGCACCTCTTGCTTAGATTCCCTGGAATATTTCCATAGCTTTGCTGCATGGGATATTTTGTACAAGAATCTCTATGGCAGCAAGAGAGGTTGTTGCAGCCGCAAGGTGAGAGAGGGCATGAAATATCCACACGGATACTCACAGTTGGACACATCTGCTGCCCATAATGATTTACAACCTTGTTTGGAAGAGCTTGTGGTATCCCCTGTAATGATCTAGAACATGTATTCTTGGAAAAAGATAAATCTAGATGCCTTTCTTGGGGCCAGGATGATCCATTTTCTGGGTGCGAACTGCCTTCACGACCATCATAGTTGCAATTTCCTGGTGCCCTGGATGTCTTGTTTTTAGAACCTTCCAACAGAAAAGGTTCCAGTCCTTCATTGTAAAAGCCGTGTCTTGCACTTGGTGGAACTTTGTAGTTGCTTGAATTTGGATGTGTCGGCACACAGTCTTGATTTACAACTGGATGACCTGATGGGACAATGCTGTAACCTGCATCCTCTTCACAAAGGTTGCTAGGTAATGTAAATTGCGTTTCAGCTGTAATTTCAGGGATATACACCTGGAAGTCCTCATAACAAGCGCGTTCAAAACTTGACATTTGTTGATAAGCAGACGAAAGTCTTGGTTTAACTTCACCGTGACAGACTTCTTGGGGCTTGAACTTTGAAAATTGATCCCAAGATGGCGCACCTACACGCTTTTCTGCGTACAAGGCTTTACCTGGTTGGTGGAGCTGCGCGCTGCAAGAAGAGTAGAACGTATTTTTAGCTGCTCTGTCTTCAAAGGTCGCATTTCTAGGGCAAAGCTTCTGATTAATACGAGAAATGCTTTCACGCGCGTTTTCGCATTGCACGTAGTTTCGAGGTACAAATTCCATCACACTTCTGTAAAGAAAGCCCGATCCTTGAACAGGTGATTTAAACTCAACATTCAAGGAGTTCAGACCAGACTCTAATGTTGAACTTCGCAGTTTTTCATCAAATTCAGCCAATTCATTGAAACTGAGCTTAACTAAAAACGTTGTGATCGCCAAATCGCATCACCGCGCGCTGAAGTCTGAATAATTTTACTCAATTCAAACTGGCCTTTCAAATGATTTAACATAAAGCTTAATTTAACCTTTGTTTGACCTTAGTAAACGTTCTTTAGTCTTGTGTAAATGAAGTATGAAAAGATATAAGGACAATATGTCCATTGTTTAACAGACTTACCCGTTAATTTTTATTCTCTTGAATTTCATTCTTCGCGAAGTTCATCAACAATCAGCAACAATAGAGAGATGAGGTTGTTAATTTCCCCCGTGTATTTCACCGTTCGTTGAACGAATGACAAAAGACCAGTGGATTACTCACGGCTTGAAAAGCAAACTAATGAGCTCGATGCAGAACAAATAAGATTCCACTGAAGCAGGCTATCATTACTTGTCTTGAAGAATGTACTGCGAACTTCGTAGTTGTTGTTCACTCAAGTCACTTTCATTGCAATCGCGCGCAAATCTCGCGGGAATTTACCCTTTGAGCCCGCGTAAACAGGAGTTGATCACCAGCAGTAATCCTAGTTTCCAGACTCTTGCCATCACTCTTCCCTAGCCTCCTGGCGGGCCTCGATGTTGAAAACACACACAAATACAAGACTGTTAGCAGTCCGTTTTGTCGTCCCTTTTAGGATAGTCGAGAGGTCGAAATAGTGAGAGCTGAGCGCGAGTTATCAGCAGCGCGGCATTTGTAACAAGCCAGGGGATGGTGTTATGATGAAGCTGGAAAAAGTCTCATCTGACAAAGCACACCTAAATAAGGGACCGTCAACATATTCACAAGTTCCCTGCTTAACGTCCACTGCTAGCAGTCTACAAAAACAAAAACAAAACAGAACAAACAAACAAACAAACAAACAAAAACAAAACGAAAAAATAAATATTGACCCATATGGTCCTACAACGGCTAAAACCGGCCGTGAGTGACTGTGGTTCTTGTAACATTTGTAACAAGACAGGAGATGTTGTTATGATGAAGCTGGAAAAAGTCTCACCTGACAAAGCACACCTAAATAAGGGACCGTCAACATATTCACAAGTTCCCTGCTTAACGTCCACTGGACATTTAGGGGGGAGGGTGTGAGAGAGAGAGTCGAGATTTCGACATTAGAGTGGGGAATCTAAGACAAAAACAAAACAACGTGTTAAAAAAACACATTTTACTCACGTTGATAACAGAACGTAAAGAGAAAATCAGAAAAACGTACTGGAGTGCAGTGGACAATGAGAACAAATTTGGTGCCGCTGCTAGGACGGCGCAGAAGAAAAGCGCGTTCGCTAGAGTTTACAAAAACCAACAAAAGTGTTCTGTCTGGGTATATGATATAACAAAAGTTCCAACAGTATTTTAAACTTTCTATTCGGAATTCATTCCAGTTGCGATACAAATGCATCCACTTGTCACGCGTATAAATTCAGTCCTAGCGACTAAATTTATCGGCTCCAGAAAATCAAGGAAGTGCGAAATTCCATGTGGACGTTAAGGGGGAAGGGTTGACGGAGTCTGCGTCCAGTAGACGTTAAACGGGGAAGCTGAGACAGGACAAATAAGGTCAGAGATACAAACAACAAACCTAGATACTTTATTCAAAACGTATACACTGCAACCAAAGTCTGAATTGCGTATGACAGTACACAAAATCGAACCTACAATACACCAAAATCGAAATCAAACTTACACAAAATCAAAGAAATCTACACATTAAAAAAAAGAACAACGATTCGTCCATAATCTCAAATGTCAACCGTCTGTACCTTCCCTCTAATCGCCGTAGACTGATGCAGTCACTGATCAGACTGATCAGTGTCAACCACTGACACCCGTTAGAAATTTTCACTTCCTCCACGTTTGCCGAATGGAAACTTTTCTAGCGTGGCATGAAAAGGGATCAGTAAGGCGAGTGAAAGGTCAACAAAACCACAGACCTGGGTGCCACCCCAGGGGTTGACTTACATTGCTCCCAGCTATGCAGCAGCCAATGAAAATCAGTGGGTTTGATTTTCATTCCTTCACTTTTAGACAACGGAATTCTGGAGTCAGTGTAGAAAAAACAAACAATTAAACAAACGAAGTAAGCAAAAATAAATAAATAAATAGTCAATCCCTAGCTGAGTGCTTTTGATTCTTTCTCCCTGTAGAATTAACAGTACCATTCATACACGCATATAATGATGAATAACAACAACCTGACAACAACAAAACTAAGTAAACTGGATTTCAGCTTGTCACGAGCCTGGGCCTACAAAGAAAAAATTCTCTGAGTTTCCGACGGGCGTCGAATGATAGCTAATGATCATTGACGTGACCTTTATCTTTCTACACAACGTTGGACGCCCTACCATGGGTACGACAACACGGCGGGAAGTGAAGAACCCCAAAACGATATCTCCGCGGTTTAGCCGGAACCCCGCATGCGCATTGGTGGTGTCTCGATGCACGCGCGACTGTCCGCCACTCACGGGGATGTTGAGGCACCCATGACTGGAGAATGAGCCTAGCGTACAGGTTATTCATTTTGCAAGGTGAGTCCCGACGAACAGCCTTTCATTTGAAAGTGAATTTCCTTTTTACATGACCTCACCTTGATGACGAGGCTGAGGCAGCACAGGTGTCACGTCATTATTACTCTCAACAGCACCAACTGAAGAGAGAGGAACCCTGGAACGAGGTTGCATCAGCACGTCATAGCCAGCCAAGCATTGGGCAGGACTCCGGAAAGTCACTGCTGTAACCTGTTACTCCAGAGGCGGAAACGAAGGTTGCTTCTTGCTTTAGAAGATAGATAGATAGATAGCTTGCTGTTCCGCAACCCCGTACTGAATTTTACAAAAGAAGTCTTTCTTACAGCGGTAGTGTGTTGTGGAACGGCTTGCCTCTGGAGGTGCGGCAATTGACATCCCCTAGTATATTTAAGGGAAAATTAATAGACATAAATTTTGATTGATAAATAATTTAACTAGCGATATTCTGTTTTTACACACGGCCTCCTTGAAAAGCAGGTGTTTTCTTTTCATCTTTATTAATTTAATTTCTTTTATCTTAGTTTTTAGACTAGTTAGGAAGTTAGTTTTTTCTATAAATGTATACCTGAAGGAAATACCGTGTTTAAATAAAGTTACCATACCATACCATACCATAGATAAAACTTTATTTTAACACGATAATAGAACTATACTAGAACTATACCAAACTGCAGATAAAAAATAGTGGTTGCTTTACTGTCACTGGTCAGGGTCCCAAAGGGGGGGGGGGGGGGAGGAGTCTTTGGATCCCTGGAGCCCTGGAATTTTTGTTGTGGAGCACGGAGCCCAAAGCCTCCCTCTATTTGGAGCCCAAACAAAAATGCTGTTTTTGGCTAAATCGAGCCTTGGAGTGGAGCAATGGAGCCCTAGAGCCCCGAATTTTCTGTCCTGGAGCCCTGCAATTTTTAGGCCGGAGCCCTGGGGCCCTAAACTCCTTTGGTACCCTGACTTGTCATGAGCCATAGTAGTCCACAAAACACAATAATAAAACCGTATTAGTACTGCCGTGTCGCTGATAACTTACGGCGGGAGTTTATTACTTTTGTCACTAAAAGGAAAAATAATAAAGAAAAAATGTTTCGTGTCGGAGATGTGGGTGGAAGGGGGGGGGGGGAGGGGTCAGTTCTAGCTTCCCGCTTTCAATCCCAGTTTCCTCTTCATATCTATAGGCGCACAGAAGCGTAAAAGAGATTTTCGCTCCTTCTTCTTTTAATTTAATTTACAGCTTTGTTGCAAGAGAGCCAGAGAGCACGTAGACAATTTTAGTGTTGTCTTTTTGTTGTCAAGGCAACGAGCTGTCAAAATAAAAAAAATATTCATAACATGACACTTAGCGATTAAATGGTATTTAGGGTTGTTAAACAAGCAGCTTGCCTCATGTCAAATATTATTTTGTTAAGCTTTTTATATCGTTTCTGTAAATAAAAAGTACTGTAATATAACGACACATCCATTTTCCCGCACGACAGATAGATTTACCGTTGACAGCCATTGCCTGGCAACGGATGTAAACAAGTATAAACACCGCGGGTTACCCGTCTGTTGCAATCACTTGACTGATGCGCGCGCGTGACAATTTATCCTGTATACATGGTACAGTGAATCACTCGGACAGAAACATCTACCGACACGAGGACTTGATCAACGAACACCAGAAAAGAAGGAACAACATCGTGTGCTAAGCCGCAATGGGTTGTAGCGCTAGTAGCCAAGCGAGGACAGTTGAGTCGCGATCGCCCCCCGCTCAAGCCCCGCAGACGGCCACGAATCAGGCAGAATTAAACGTCTCACAAACACCAAACGTGGATCAAACGAAACCTGGGCAGATCGAGCCTTCACATCCGGAAAATACACAGGGAGAAAGTGATCAACCCGAGGAGTCAAAATCAGGTATACAATGTTAACCCTCACTTTAATAGTTTACAGGGTTATTGAATAAGCGAAGGAAAAAATATTGATGATGGCAAATTTCAAACTTAAGTGTCAATCGCAAACGCTTGTGATTCCTGTTGATATCTGCCCTACAGAGAAATTTGATATTTTACTGCGGTTAGAGGAGATCGAAGCCGGTGTAGGATAAGCTCATGTGCATATGCTGTTCATTTCCTTCGACAGTCGCGTTTAGGTTATTACGAAACACGATATAACTATTGCCACTTTTTGCGGCGAAAAAAAAAAAAGGATGTAGTCCAAAAACTACGAAATTTTGCAACCTCACAATATAGTTGCTATTTTAGGTTTTGTTTTACCTGGGGGAAACAAATGAAATGGTCTCTGAACGGCCTGGCGTATTAAACATTTTGATAACCAGTGGATTTTGGCGCCGTTTAATCAGTTTAGTTCGTTATTTTTTTTTAAACTGAAGACAAAAAAGTAAATGTAGACATAAAAGCAATTGCAGTACGGGGCGAATTAGCTTCTAAACTGTGACACATGTTAAGTTGAGTCTACAAAAAGCTGTTAATAAAAAGCTTTTGTTGATGAGATGACTATTAAAAAAGGGATTATTTATAGCAGAAAGATGAAAGGTAAATTTAATCTTTTTAGCAGGAAGAGAAAATGTGCGGAGAAAATACTAGTAAGCGAAACGTATTATTATTATTGTTTTTTGGTTAATATCTCTCATTCGTTACCAAAAGGGAGAATCCTTTTTGTAGACAATAGAAACAACTGAAAGGCCGGTGAAATTTATTATTATTTCGCTTCTTCTATTCACAAAATTGCCTAGTCCCACTTGCAATATTTGCTAAAAACTTATTTTGATGTAAACAAAATATGATCCCTGCAGGGCAATAAATTTAGGCTTTAAAATGAGAAATGTACGCATTCAAGTGGGCATCACACTTGCATTCAAATAAAGTCACCGTTGCTATATGCTCACTTTAAGACAACAAAAGAAATCTTTTTATTTGCGTCACCTTCCGAACCAAAAATCAACACGTCTTTTCAGTGATAAAGAGCAATATTTACACAGCACAAAACAGGTTGCTAGGGTAAAATCGTCTGAAAAGTCGCAACAAAAGAAATTCTTAATTTCTTTGAGATTTTATTTGAAAACGCAGTTTTTTCACTGGGTGAATTTATAAAGCAGGCATTAATTTTGTACAAGCGTGTGCGCGTTTCTAGCTGACAGTTTGAATTTTAAGGAGCAAACATTGATCTGACAGTGTTTGTTTGAGGATCTAAGATCAAATAATTTCCATAAAAGTTTATTTCTTAAAAGGCTAAAATATTCACCACAGTCTCTAAACTTTTGACATTTAACACGTCCATTTTCCCGCATATCTAAGTTGCGTCGGACTTTGACGTAAACGGGTTTACTAACAATTGCAAAGTCTGCAAATAGTATGTCGAATTTCACGCTAACTCAAAATATTTCGGCGTTGCTTAGGCGAATCAGATGATTTCAAGACGGTTTTTTGCACAACCTCTTATATATATAAGCGCAATAATTGAGTTTTTCTCGTCGACGTTGTACTTTTTCATAACTGTCACGCTTGTGTTCAATTAAAGACATTAAACTGACAAAGCTATTGAAAATGGTTTCAGAGGTATCGGAAAGCATCGAACACGCCGCGAAATGATTGTCATTTCGTCTAAATAACTTCTGATCATTTTTTAGCCATACAGATGTCAGTTTATTGCCAGTACTGCTCCATCCAGTTCCTGATTGTTAAAAATCCTCTTCTGGTTTGACTTTGTTTTGATTCGCTTGTTTCCTGCAAAATTTTGGTATTTCTATGCATGATAGAGCTGATATAAATAGCGATCATATAGAACCCTTTAACTGAAATTGTATTATGCTCCATTTGATTTCAATAGGATAACCGACAGAGCGTTTATCAAATAAAAATAGTTACATGCTAGAGAGGTTTTCGGGTTGAAAGTAACAGTTTCCTTGTAGTGGTTTCACTGCGATCAATTCTGTAACCAATCAGATCGAACTTGCTGTCTTCCAACCAATCAGGAATCTGCCTTACGCACGTTTTCCCGCGCTTTTGCACGTCTGCATGTTTATTTGGGTTGGTTGCAGCTGGTCAGAGTTTGATTACAACAGCCTGATTGTGGAGGGCGAAAGAAAGAATATTATTACGAGAAAAAGGAAAGACGACTACGCATTTTCGCACCTCCTTCAGCTCACCTCAAACTGAACGCCATTTGACTGCATTTTTGCGCGTTTTTCAGGAGGTGCGAATCCTGAACAGCTGAAACACTGTTGGAGTGTGTGGGTTCACGCAAAAACATCCACGCTTTCGGCAACTCGCTCCTCGAACGTTCGTGCTTTTGCCGATTTACACCAGTTCTCTGCGAGTTTAAATATTTTTGGGGGGGGGAGAGTAAAGGGGGGGGGGGGTAAGATTTATTATTTTAAATCATTCATTCTGAAGTGTAAACAATACTCTTCAGAAAATTGTATCTAGTTGGCGCCTGACGGTCGGAGGGCTGTCTCAACGGCAAATTGAATAAATTACGATAACGCCTAATTGCAAGCACGTATCTTATTTCTGCTAGGACAGGTGTTTTTTGTTAGCGGGCGGGGAGGGGGTGGGGATTGGGGAAGTAAAAAGAGGGGTAGGTACGCCTGTCCCCAAGATCAGACAAGACACTTTAGAATGCCCTCATACAACAAACTTGTGTTTTTAAACTGCAAAAATTGGTAAATCGGGTATTCATGAACAAGCCTTTGCATGAGGTGAAATTGCTGTTTAGCTGCAGTGGTTTGTCCTTGTGTACTGCCGAAGTGAAAGCTTGCCGGTTGATTGAGATGAAAAGTTGGTAGGTTTTCTTTCTCTGTCAGTGCCATTTTGTGCTGTTGACGTAACTGAAATCATATTTAAAATACATACACGAAGCTTGAATACTTGAAAGAAGCACATACACACATAAATACCAATTTTTGCCGTGCGCATTTTGTCCTTGTTAAAAAGTATGACTACTAGGTCCATTGAAAACGGCGGTCACCGAGAATTGGTGGATCGGCGGTTTTCGGAGGCAACCGGATGACGAAAACTAACGACAGCTTTCGGCGGAGATTTTCGGAGGTAAACGGATGGCGAAAAGCGGAACAACTTCTGAGTGGATGATAAAAATCGCCAGAAAAGCATTGGGCTTCAGTTCCTAGATTGTAAGCAACTTCTAGGTTGTGAAGGTTGCAACAAAAAGAGAGTAGCCGCAATGTTTAAGCGACTTTTCGAGGCTTTTCAACGGAAGAAAAGTACGGGACTTACATCGTACAAAAAATTGCTGATATGGTTTTTAAATGAAATTTGAGGTTTTCGAGAATTAATTTGATTTTTTTAAATCTACAGACCAAGAAGTGGCTGTTGATCAACCGCAAAGTTCCGTGTCCTCGAAACCGACCGAAACCGAGCCCCGTGAAGACCCGCTCGGAGAGGAATCCCGGGAAATACACGTCGAAAGCCCACCGCAAAATGTCGAGGAAGAGAAAGTTAATGACGATGGAGATCAACAAGTTGGGCAGGATGTAGAGGAAGATAAAAAAGACGAAGTTGTCGAAGAGAGTAGTCAAACTGTCCAAGAAAGCACTTCGTCAAAAGACGAGGTAAACCAAGAAACGAACGAAGGAGAGGCAAACGCGGTAGCAACAGAACAAGCGACAGCGCCGGTGGAAAAAAGCGGTGAAGATAGGCCAGACGGTAAGCACCTAGGCGAACAGAGCGAAGAGAAACCAGCGGAACAGAGCAACAAGGAGGAAGGAGAAGGTCAGAAGGAACCTGAGGAAGATGTAAAACAAGATGAAGAAAAACAGTCTGTGGAAGGAGAAAATGCGGAACAAACGAAACCTGCGGTTGACGAAACACAACCTGCAGCCGGGGAAACGCAGTTTGCGGCTGTAGAAGTAAGTGAGGAATCTAAACCCACAGAAGAACCGCAGGGCGAAGGGCAGCAAGCGACCGAAACGCAAAAAGAACCTCAGGCAGAAGAACAGCCGGTAGAACAGCAAGCGACCGAAGAAACGCAAAAACCGAGCGAAGACGAGAAACCCGAGGAAGAAACAACAGCGAGTGAAGAAAGTTAACTGTTTGTACAGCTTGACTGAAGAGAAAACAACAGTTGCTCAGTCTCAAGGTCCTTCTTTTGATTTGGTAATATTCAAGATTTAGAGACCCATTCGTCTGGGCTTTCTCCTCGAGTGTTCGTTTTATTGTGCATTCAAGCATACGATTCACACTTTCACCAGCCTTCAGTCTTCATCAGATAGCTCAAATTGGAACAAGTTTAAATTTACGGCTTACACTGATTTAAATCAAGACTTATAATTATCATAGTGGTGTATTTATAAGCGCTACAAATAGCAAAACAACGCCTCTGGTAAAACTAAACCCATTAGCTTATACGGAGCCACATCCTAATTTAATCCTGACAAATGACAAGTATTGGTAGAGAAAAATCACGACTAATTTTAGCTTCAGCCTGGGGTGGGGGTAATATTATGTTTTTCTGTTTTCAGTTGTTTTAGTCTGTGGTAGGGTGTAGATTTCGCCTTCTTGTTTAGATTCAAACTCTGCAACAGCGCATTAGCGTTCCAGGCCTGGCGAGAGGAGGCTTGAGCTGCCATATATTGCAATGAAAATTTGAGCAAATTCAGTGAACTCTCTGAGAACACACGAAAGCCAAGCGAAAAAGCCGAAACCTGGGCACTGTTGATAGCTTGCGCTCTCAGCTATTTCGCGCGCCCTCTCGACTATCCAAAAAGGGACTGCTAGCAGTCTATTCGTTTATCACCTACCCCGGGATTTACGGGTTACTAAAACAGATTTGTTTTATTAGAATTAGAATATTAATATGAAATAGAGAATATTTTGTAATTGCATACAGAACCTGATGACGGAAGGAAAAATGATTTAGCGAAAGGAATGTTTCAAAGAAAAAACCCTAAATATTTAATATTTTATATCACGAAACTGTGTATTTCTCCCGGAAAGTCAAATTTTGGAAAAGGATTCTAGAGATAAGTTTTTTTTTTGACTATGTGTAAAAATCAAGTTACACACGAATATAAAATTGTAGCAGAAAGACCAGAAAATATCAGTCTTCAGTTACGGCCCCCGAAAAGGACCAACATAGTTGCTGCGAAAACACATTTATTTTTGTCTGCTCACTCACGCGACATTTAGTATTGCAGAAGCCAATATATGAAGAAAAAAATAATAATAAGGATAAATGTTTCTGAGGTTTTTCGTGGACTGATGCTTCTACTGCTCATGTTGAGTGTGCGTGGATAACATTTTGCTAAACAATGTTTCCGTAACAAATTCTTCCTCGTTTTCGCGGGCCTTCAAATGTTTCTGATTTTCTACAGCTTGTATTATAGCAGTCAATCCCTTTTAATTTCTAAAATACTGAATAACAGAGAATATTTATTTCTAAATAACACTAAAATTAGCATTTTTTGTAGAATGATTCAACCGCAACTGTGTAAATTTATGGAACCAGGTATTAAAAGTATTTCAATTTCACCGGTTGCCTTGTCATCGTTTTCTAAAAACTCCGTTTTTTCAAGTTACGTTTAGACAAAGATGAAGAAACTCTTGAGTCTGTCCTTTTTACCACCCACATGCAAACGACGAACGGTGTCCATAGTGAAAAGTCTCAGTCAATTAAAAACTAAAGTGAAACTTCTCATATGGCAAAACGCGCTCGTGTGAAGACTGTTGTCAACGAACATGTTTTCCTCGACAGGTTTTTAATGAAACAATTGTGTGTACGACAAAATTTGAGGGACAGCAAGGCTGTTTTGGGTTACCAAGGAAACTCTTTGACTACTTTCCTTCGGTATAAAAACTGGCTGTAGTTCGTGTGCAACCGGCTTCATAATTCTCCGTATATACTTTGATTTAAAAAAAAGAGAAAGCTAAACCCGAACATTTTCGTCCATTTTCGCAAGTGCGAAGTTTCCGCGCAGCAAGTTAGCTCCAACTTAGCTCGTGCGTTTATTTGCAGACTGAACCCTGTCGGGGATTTTAGATTTCAGCTTGTTCGGTAGCCTGCATGCAGACGTCTCCTTTTTCATTTGCTTCAACAACAATCATGAATGACGTGTCTTTCGCACGAACATGATGCAGACGCAAAACATTATTTATTGCTTGGCAAGTTCAAAAGTTCCGAATTAGCTCCTGTCCCGTTCCGAATAAGAAGACGCTTAGTGGATTCATTTTGATTCAAATTTGAGGTAACATGGTCACATCAAAAATCGTTACAGCCCATTCTGGAACTCAATTTAGAATTTGGGTGCACCAGTGCGGGCCCGTATTTTGGCCCTAATTAGGAAGGCAATTTACTAAGCTCTTGGGTGCATCCCTACTTTAGCAAAATTAGTACAGTATTTTACAGTGTACTTTTGCTCGCGTAGTTTAAAAAATAATTTTTCTGCACGAATGTCACAGGTTTACCTTGATTTTGCGCTTTCCAGGCTTTTCAAATTTGTATTCTTTGGCTTTAACTTAAGATCGGTTAATTCTAACTTTAAGAGTCCTGCCCAAACTAGGAAATAGTCTGTTACAAAAAATGCTTCCCCGTCGCTGGAAAAGCGTTTTAGAAGACTTTCAGTAACACATTTTTCGGAATGTTTTTGGACCCGCAACAAATTACGCCTATTAGCTCCTTCACCACTGAAGAACGAAAAGATACAAAAGGTCATTTTATATATACAAAAGGTTATTTTATTTACACACAGTTCCATTATAGTTTACTTGTGGTTACCTGCAGTAAAGAAGAAATTTTTGATGAGGATGCGATTAAACTTTGGCCAAAATACTAATCATTGTCTTAGGCCCAGTTCAGACGCGGTACCTCTCATGTGCCGTACCAAGTAGTACGTAGTTTTTTGGCAGTTGTACGGTGTCCAATGAGTTTTTTCGACAGATCTCAATTAGAGAAGCCAAAATCTTAGGGTACGGCAAAGCTTGCCGCTTAATACGACCTAGGAGCGAAAATGTATTTGGTACGGCACAGGAGAGGTACGGCGTCTGAATTGGGCCTTACACGAAAATGCAAATGACGTTGGGTATCAAATTGCGAATGGGAGGTCAAGTGCACTTGTCTCGCCTGCAACATCGTTATTTGCACTCTCAAGGAGTTTTAAGGGGGTAGTACAAGTGAATTTGTATGTAATAGGATGTGACATAATATATAAATAAAAGGGGGATTAAATTTTTTACACACCCCCAGTTTTGGCGGTGTACTTTTGTTAAATTTGAACGAGATTTTGAAAACTCTTTCCAGCTGATTAAAATTCTCAAGGAAAAAAATGCCAAGAGACGTGTTTGCACCTATTTATGAACGCATTAACAAAGAGTAGCTCCTCACACTGAAAATTCCACAACATTTATTTCATTCCGTGACTAGTCCGTTCACTGTTACACCTAAAAGGCCTTCTTTACAATTCCATGCGTACCAATATTTTATCCAGTCATCAGTTGTCAAGTTTTAAAACATACAAAACTACGTTGATTTGATTAACTGTTGACAGAATTGCTAAGAAATGTTTCTTCCTGGTGATTACTCGTCTTTTACCTCTCCAACTATGGCTACCGCTTCAATCTCTACTTTGCCGAGCTGCAAATTAAACAAATGAAAGATTTATAAAAGGCCATCTTGTTCACAAGTTAGCCCACTTGTTCACAGGCCAGTCCACAGGTAAGCCTGAAGACAAGATGTCCTTGGAGGGGATATCCCTACCCCCCCCCCACTTCCTAACAGTTATCTTGCATTCTAAAGGTGCCTGTACATGCAAACATAAGCCAGTTGCAAACCCGCGATAGCAAACACAAGTTGGCATACGTAAAAATCACGAAAAAGTTAGCAAACTGTTGGCAACAAAATAGATTAAAGTAGCCTCTACTCTTGCTAATCTTTTCAACATTTTATTAGTATTTGCAAACTCGCATTTGACTAGTGAATATTTAACAAGATTAAACGGCAGAGAGATGGTTATGAAAACAATCAGTGTAAAGTTGTTATGGAGAAAATCGGTGTAAACAGTGGAGCAGTGGTCACCCACCTTTGGAAGATTTGCAACTTGATAAGCTGCCCTGGCAGGCTGGTGTGAGGTGAAAACTGTGGGAAAAAAGAAACGTTTATTACTTACAGGCGTGTTATAGTATGCTGCTACAAGTAACCTTGTGGCTGTTAAGTATCTTTATAATTAATTATGTTAAAAAGGGAAATAAAAAGCTACTCACAAGTTTTGTACACTTCATTTACTTTGCCAAAGTCATTGATGTCAGCCAAAAGAACTGTGGTCTTTACAACTGCAACAAAGAATAAATTACATGAACACTAACTAAATATTGTGCAAGAAAGGCTTTTAAACATTGATTGAATCAACCTAAAATAAAAATGAAAACACGGTAGCAAGTTTTCAGCATGTCAGAATTTTGCTTGAGCCTGTTCTCTGCATTTATTTTGATTAACTGGACAGGAATCTTTACCCTGTACTGTTTCTCTGTATCCACGGGTATAAATGAATAGTGGCAAACCGTTAGGGAAGGAGGACAACAAACTGCTGGAAGTAGCCCTGCCACGAATTAGCATCTTATTCAAACAAGAGTGCCAATGCTTCTTGTTGGTTCATGCTTCAGACACGGGAACTATGTATTAGCCTTGTGGACTGACAGCGCACTGCAGTATTATTTTCGTTGTTGTGTAAATCACTTCCAACTTTTGATGCTGAGCAAGAGGAAGTGCTGTTTGTTATGCTGTATAATGCAGCTGTAACATGTTGCATTGCTCCTTCAAAACCACATAATCTTCAAGTAAAAAGTCTGGAGTGAATATAAAATAGACGAGTAAGATTGGAGAGGAACATGCTCATTTGTGTGAGGCTCATGTGTTAGTGCTTTTCTCTGTTTGCGCACTTCTAATGAGAGTTTTAAGAGAAAAAAGATGTGAACTATAGTTGTAACATTTAAGACTGGATGGGTTCAAATCCTCAACTGTGACCACAAAAAAGGTGCTATTGTAGTTCAGGTTTTCCGAAGTGGAATTTTTTTTTCAACTTTTGCCAATGTTGTTGTACTCTGAAAGGCTTACAAGGTGCTAATTAATAGAGAAAGCACACTTCAGACACTTTTCTCAACCTTATCAACAGTAATGTTTAATAACCTTTGTTAAATGACGATCCTCCAGCTTCGAGAATATGACCCATATTTACCAGAGCCTTCAAATGAAAAAAAAAATTTAATAAATTAAATGTTTTTCTCTCTCCAGAGCATGGAAAGGAGGCTGCGGCAAGCGGCCGGAGCATGGAGAGGCAGCTGTATTTGCAGGCTACGAGCGTTTGGAAAAATATTCTACAATCTTTTTATTTTAAACCACAGGTACCCCAAGCTCAACAATAATGTGACCTTTGTAATATAAGCGCAAGTATCGTGTTGTAATTTCAGTTTCGTGAAAATGCAAAACAGTGAAATTACAAGCCAGGATTGTAGGGAAAAAGTTTCCTATTTGCTAGCCTTTACTACTTTGCTTGTTATAATTTGTGTCTTTTGTGGTTTTTTGGTTGTTTCAAAGTGATTCTGGGGAATTTTAGTTTGACTGTTTGTACCACTTTAATATAAAGAGGTAGAAACAGTCAAACTAAAATTACCTGAAATTGCTTCAAATCAACCGAAAATGACACAGGACACAACTAGACAAACAGACAAGTCCAGGTGAGCCATTTTTATTCACAAATCATGTGTACATTTACCTTAATTTACCTGCAAATAGGAGTAATTCCTCACAATTTTGCTGTTTTACAGGTCTTTCGTGATGCCACTGGATAATTAACTTTATCCACTGAAATTTGTACTGTCTCATGATAAGGAGTGGTCTGGGGGCAAATGATTATGATGTATATGTCAGCTCTTCCTACCTGCTTTGCCTGCTCTGACACATCATCTGACACAAATTCCTTTGTCTGAGAGAAAAAAATGAACAATGACAACATAAAGTGTAAAACGAATTAACTCATAAATGGTCACTATATGGTCACTACAAAATGTGAACTGCAGATTGGAGGTATAATCTTGCACAACGGGGTTACAATGTTGACAGAGGGTTAAGTCAGATATGCTGTCTTGAAAGATTATTTAGCTTATCCCCACACTAGCTTGAGTGTACAGTGTGTAGCTAATGCATTTTCCCCTGAGTCTGTCCCCTGAAAATCCTGCCCCTGCCTTATTTATATAAATAAATAAATAAGTAAATAAATAAATAAATAAATAAATAAAGGACAATTTTTTGATCCCTAAAATACCAGGGAAATCTTGAATTACATTTTACATTATTTTTACATCTCTTTTCCTTCCAGCCTGAGCATCAAAAAAGCTTTTTGTTTTTGCAACTATACCAGTTAAATTAGTCAAATTTCACATTAACTTAACTGAAGCAGTGGATTTTGAAGTATCAGACCCTCAACCACACCATGTGTCACCAAATCCATTTGCTGAAACTTTATCTTGGGCAGCAACTGATTAATATTACGTGCAAATACTACATTATGCCAGAGCTGCATGCAGGCATGAGGGGTGTACTTTAGAATTGATTGTAATGTGAAGTTAAAAAGGAGCTGTATGGGCAAATAAAGGTTTGCCTTTTGAGGCTTTAAGGGGGGAGGTGAGGAGGAGTAAGGGTGGGTGTGACCTATTATTTGTGGTACCTCATATTTAGGAAGACATATCACAGTTTTATCATTCTGGGGGTTCACTTTGTTGTTAATCCTAAGGATATAATGGATGATAAAGGAATGGGGTATTTTAAAAGTTATGTCCCCAAGATATCCTGTGTAATTTCTGTCAATGAACAGTGTATAAATAACGCTTAATCATTACCTCAGGGTCCAGTCCAAGTTGTCCAGAAACATACATCGTTTTGTCAGCAATCACAGCTTGGCTGAAAATTGGCAAAGAAGCAAAAACGACATCGCTAGGACATGCAAAGTACGAAACGCAAGGAACAGAAAAATCACTTCGTTTGTAGACATACAACCCTTATTTTTCGTGTGGCGTCTCACCCGAATTCAGACATCTGAAGACATTGACAGACAAAACATCTACCTGTATACCCCAGGAATCGGCTGTACGCCTTTCTTTGTGTGAACAATCTTTCTCACGGTAGCCATGATGTTCCACAAGCAATTAAATTCCGTAATCTTTAAGCTGAATGCACATCGGCGAAAGTCGTCCTGTTTACTGTTTTGGAAGGCGAAGGCGCGGGATTGAGCAATGCCAACAGCAATGCCCAATGCGACTCCTCCGGGGTAGAGAGAGTAGAGACGAGAAATTTGGCTCGGTTCGCGAAAGGTCAGCTTTGCTGCAACTACATGGCGTGACACCTTGCAAAGCGTAATCATTCCGGAAGTACTTGGACATTTAACTACAGTGGTTCTGCCACGTGGTAAGTCTAATTGTAATCAACAGTCAAGACACCCGAGAACTTTTAGGGAAAAGGCCAAGTGAAGGTGATACAGACTGGGTGATTTGACCAGAGAGTAGTCAAAGATTTCAAACTATAAAATTTCTATAAGTTACAGAACTTACTTGTACGGCCCGATAGCTCCAGGAGCTTTCGTTGTGCTAACGATCCTTCTGATAGTGGCAGCCATCCCTCTTAGCATGACGAATAATTTATGAGGTTGTCCAGATAGAACAAAGCCGCAGTAATGATCCCCGGGTCGATCCCCGGGGAATCGTCCGAATGTAACCACTGTATGGTCAGCGGAAACTTTTATGACAAGCGTCCTGTTCATGTAATGTGAGGCATGGGAAACACTGAAGTTGTGGAAGGGGAAGTTGTGAGCTGTTCGCAATGTGCTGCACAAATGAGACCATATTTGTCGCTGAACTTCACTTTCTTAACGGAAACTGTAAGAGAGATAATGATAAACTCATTTTTTTACTTTCCGCTTATCTATTTATTTTTTTATTTTTAATCTTTCAAGCCTGCACTTATGTCATGGTATGATTTTGCAACTGTTCACCAAATGTAAGCTTAAGCTTAAATGTAAGGACTTAAATGTATAAGTTTATACTCTAACTTTACATTAATTTTTAAGCGTTCAGTATGTAGATGCTAAATTGAAGTGTGACCTGTCAGCTAACTGCCCAGTGAAAACTAAGGCATGGGTCGCACTAGAGCAAAGTTTTCAAAATTTGTGGCAAAAGCGAGGGAAAAACTTTGAAACCGCAACCGGAAAGCAAAGTTTTTGCAGTGCATTGCAGGGTCGCACTTGTGGGAGATAAATGTAATTGAATACACCTAACGCCAACTGAAGTATACCAGTTGCATGAAAAAGTAAAAACCCAAACTGCGTCCTGTTGAATTGAAGGTTTGGCGATTATTAAATAATGTTTTTATTCATCAAAAAATCTGCAACAGCTTCTCTTGTTGAGCATGTTGTATCCGTGGTCATCTCATTGTCCTGTGTGATCATTGTTTGATTCAGCCGGCTTTTACGATCCAACAGTACCACAGCAATTATTTCGCTAACAGCTAAACATAACAAATACTACACTTAGCCGCACTTTAACCAAGTATTGGTCGCGAACGGAAGGAGATGCACTCTTATTTGATTTGTCGTAAATGTTCTGTTTTTTCTTCCATTGACAAGCGTTGACAGTTACCGCTGTGATTCTTATTGTTCAGCTCAATTTTTCCAAAATCTGCCTGTCCCACCCAAGCACTATGGCGTCTTTGATGTTCTTGCCGATTTTCAAAGTTTTTGCGAACCGGAAAAGTTAGGGTCGCACTAGGAAAATTACGCTGTTGACAGATTTTGACCGCAAAGTCAAAAAACTTTCGCAAAAATTTGCCAAGTGCGACCCATGCCTAAGCTTACAAACCTGTGAAGCACTCACCAACCAGCTAAAGTGCCAATTGGGTGTCTCCGAGTGAAAAAATATATATAATTTTTTCAAAACTGCTAGGAATTAATTCAAAAGGTGGCAACTTTTTATAAACATTTTACATAACGTGTGGCAGCGGTATCTGTAATTTTTCCTTTTTTTTCTGAGACATCTTCAAATACTGTCTGTTTATTTAGTTTTTATGCTATCCTTCACTTGGTGAACGTGGCAATGGGCACGGTCACAGTTGCCGTTCCATTCAGTGGTACCATTGTAAATTATACCCCACCAGGTGTTTCAATCATAACAGAATTTCATTCAGAAAGGAAAGCGGATATTCTAATGTGGCTACATTTTACATTCAGTGTTAATTGCTTGGTTGATGCAGTTGTAATTCAAAGAAATTTAACCATGATATAACAATGCTCAGTAGGGTGATTAAGAAGTTTGACACAGACGCAAACACCAGTTGATTTAAAACTGGCAAAGCACTCAAAGGTGACTCCAGCCATTGTCACTGATGAATCCTTCTATTGAGCATGGTTAAATCTCTCTCTGATTTTGCCTCATCCTCTGACTAACAAAAACTGATTAAAAAATGTGGTTCTCATGCAGTTACTGTGCTTTCCTTGTATTCTTTTGAACTATAAATCTTATGATAAAAAGTAGTGCCAAGTAAAGATATGAGACAATTATTGGAATTGGGTGCTTTAGCTGAGAATGGGTGTACTTTCTCACCCTGGTTGGTTTACACTCTGGCTGGCTTCCAAGTTCATGACCTGCTCTGACCACTACTTGGAGCTCAAAGATCAGCTGTGTTATGTAAATAAGCCAGTACCATAAAATGTGATTGTGCTGTGTTAGGCACTCAAATAATGAAGCTTAATTAAAAAAAAAAATGAAAAAGAGTGCTTAGAAAACTGTTTACTTCCTGAAATGACAGCAATTTAATAAGCTTAACAACTTATCTTTGAAATCTCTGTTTGTATTAAGTTTGTAGTTTGTATTTGTGTTTTAAAAGGCATATTTTAAATTTTTGCATGTTTTGCGAACCATTAAGTTTTCAACCTGTGGGATTATAAGTTTATTTTCAGTTATGTTTGATATATTTGTGCAGGTAGTACTCCAATTGGAGGACTCCAGCACCCTGCGACCTCAATTATTTACATCACAACTGCTGTCCTGTGCATTGTACTGAGCTTAGTAACACACTTCAAATACAATAGGTAATTATTATAAGAGAGGGGTACTTGTTCAACAGCTGTATAATTAATTATTTGCTGTACTTGACTTTGGGTGACAGTATATATGGCTATTTCATTGATGATAAGAAATCAACGTGCTAAGGTACTACCAGTTGCATTTTTTAAAAGCATAGTAGATGTTGTCGGTTGAAATGAATTTCAGGTCAAAATGATTTCAAACTAGTTTCATTTGCATTTCTTTTGTTTTATAGTCATAATCATCAAACTAAAACAAAGGAAAATACAATCAAACTAGTTTGAATTCATTTTGACCTGAAGTTTATTTTAACCTACAACATAGACACATCGGAAAAAACAGCTGAACCTAGTTTGGTATCAGGCTCAAAGCATGTTGTGTCCTTGAGGAATTAAGATTTGAATCTGCGTGAGGCAAACTTTGATTGTAACAGTCTACTGCAAAGTACCTGTGAAATTTGTTATTTCTATAGGGCAAGTCTTGTATATGAAGTTGTTTTACATCGGGTTACATTTATTTGAACATAGAAAAGATGTATGGTTAACAATAAGCACAGTTTCAAGCAAATTTCTTTTGTTACAACAACTTTATACCATGAACACCAAAGTCACATAATGCCCTGTCAAACTCCAGATACCTGGTACAAAACATGTCACATCTGATACCAAATTAGGTCAAGACATGTTTTTCCATGACATGTCCAGGAGTAGTTGTTACTGGTCGAACAATTTAAGTTGTTCTTCTTAGGTGAAGTGAGGCAATTGAGATGGATATTAAAATTCAAAGAGTAAATAATAAATGTTTAAACTATATGGACCTCCATGTTAGTACAAGTTGAGCCCTACTAATTCAGTATCTCATAGCAGTTTACTATGGTATCACTACATGTAAATGGTAAAACACATTATATTATTAGCTGTAAACATTCAAAATTTTATTATAGCTGTATTTTTTTACATTTTGTTGGTTAATGATTTGATACTTGTTGAAATTTTATGTGCTGATGAGATATTGTTGTCTACAATGAAATGAATGTCAGTGGTGATGATGATGATGACGGTGATGATAACAATGATGATGATGCTGGTGGTGGCAATGAGAGGAAGAATTGTCACAACAGCAATAAAGATGATGAGGATGATGATGATGATGATGATGATGATGATGATAACGATGATGTTGGTGTCAATGAAAGGAAAAATTGTCACAGCAGCAATGAAGATGGTGATGATATGATTGAAATGATATTTGTGCAGTAATGATCAGTGTTGGTGATGATGGTAATCAGATCGTGATGATGAGGATGGTGACATTGATAACCAGATAAATTATGGACATGTGAAAACAGCCCACCAAAATGTGATGAATACATTTATTTTACATTGTGTGTCAGGTTGTGTGGTTTAACTTGACTGGCTCCTTTATTTTTTCAGTGTCAAAGTCTTGAATCTGACTGTCCGAAGCAATGTTATTTCTAATGTCCCATGGATTGTTTACTTCACAGTCTTGTTTATCAGGTGAGAAACTTGAAGCAATCACAACAGATGATTCAGTCAGTCCATACCTTCACTATAAGTGGGGATTATGCAGGGCCCTGTATTTTATATGACTTTCGCACACAAGCCGCTACATAAAATTACCCATTTCAATCCAAAGTATCTGGAATAGTGTAGTCCAGCTCATTTGTTCCTTCCCACGTTACTGTCTTGCACAGACTGACTCTAGATAGACAGATAGATACAGTGAGTGTGATTTAGTATTTCATGTGCTGGGTATTCACGTGGTGAGAATTTTCTTATTAAATTAAAGTTGAGCTTTAACTTGTAATTAGATGCTGGGGAGCCCAATAGGCTGTTAATAAAAATTAATGTTTATCTGAGTTACCGGTATATTATATACTTTAGTGCCCATCATAAGTACAAAATTTCACAGAATTTTATTGTCCCCTTTCACTCCCAAAGTCAGTTCTGGAGACATTAAAAGTGGTTCTAACTTTTGACTCTGTGCATGAAATCATGTAGTGTGATCATTCAAATGAAATCGCTTGGCACTATTTATATTTAATAAGTATTTTCACAAAATGAAATTTGGGACTTGTCTTGAATTCTCATTTTGGGCAATTTTGGGAGTAAAAGGGTTAAATAATAAATAAATTCTAATTTCTTATAGATCTGTTGTGGGTTCTGTGATTTATGCGATCACGCCAGCAGAATATTCTCACCCCAAGAGACTGACAGTGTATTTTATAGCAGGTAATAGCCAAAATACTGGTAGTGACACCTAGTATTCTTTTTTACTATTGATTATTAACCTTTTTCGTCATTTGCAGTAAAAACTTTGGTTTGCTGAGGTTATCAGAATGTCAGTCAGTGCTACTGACATCACTCCTTCGTCTTACCCAGCTGATGATCACACTCAATTTATTACTGAGATTCCAGAGTTTAATTTTCTACTATAAAGTAATCGTCTACACATGAGATCAAATACCAGTGAAACATGTTATTTGTTTAGTCTTTGCACTCTTGCATTTAAACGTTT
Organism: Siderastrea radians; assembly: GCA_964017195.1. Taxonomy (NCBI): domain Eukaryota; kingdom Metazoa; phylum Cnidaria; class Anthozoa; order Scleractinia; family Rhizangiidae; genus Siderastrea; species Siderastrea radians. Next base: position 39,832,903 of record OZ024897.1, on the reverse strand, counting down.
TCACTTTTTCCTAAACTTCATTTTTAGACGGAGCATTGAAGTCTTTGGAGGTGAGATTATGACTGAGTTTATATTTTAATTATTTTACCATGGTCAAGTTTTTAACAATTATGTTAGAGTTTATTTAAATTAATAATTTTTAAGCTGTCATTTTTCATGGTTATTTTACACAAGGTTTTGAACAAATCTTTTTAAAGCAAATTTATGCAAATCTAAATTAAATTCCTTCACAGAAGTAACATTTTTTGTTACTTGTAACTTAGATCACGGTATCTACAAGGACAAGGGTGTGGGCACTTTCAGAGTTTCTTAAAAAGTGATGTTCATGTACATGCACTTTGATCAGCATTGATTTTCTTATTATAATATTTAGGTTTTGTGTCTAACATGGGCATTGAACCATCAGTGGGTGTACAGATCAGAAGGTAATTTATTATTAAGAAATTAATCTAATTTGATCTGTTGGAGGCATAGTAGTGTAGTAGTCATCGCATAGGCTTTTTGATCTGACTTTGGATCAGGAGATCAAAGGATTGGTGGTTCACAGTATCGCTTCTTCCTGAGACAATAATCTTTGCCCCACACTTTCGCTCTACCCAGATGTATAAATGGGTACCAAAAAGACTTTATGATAACCCTTTAATGGACCAGTATCTCATCCATGGTGGGGAATAGTGGTGCTCCTATCCACTTTATGCTAACTGCCAGCTCAATGTTCCACCCTGGCTACTTCAGTCTAGTGGATCAGACACAAGTCAGACTAACTTGGTCCAACAAAAAAATTAAACAAATGTCTCATTTTTGCATGCTGAAATATTTGATTTTACTTGAAAATTTTCACCCAACAGTTTTGTAATGCTTTAGATACCAGCTCCCACTAGGAGCTGACTAGTGAAACTTATGATTAAGAAAATTGACAACAAAAACATCAAATTTTTAAATTGCACGTAAAAATTATGTAGTAGTAATTTTTTTCCTTAAAAGAAGTACATCAAACTTGACACTAAGAACATGTATTGTTTTCTTGTAACAACATATATCTTCTTCTTCTTTCGTGTATCTTTTATCAGGATTCATGCAACAGGAGATAAACAGTTTCAATGCAGATGAATTTAGTGCCTCTGGATCTGAACATGGAGTTGTGTCAGTGGCAACTAGGGTAAGAACTTTTTCTCTCGAAGATGTTAGCTCAACAGAACTACACTGATAACTCGAGTGGAAATAAAGTGTATGTTTGTATATAATTATGTAACCCTTCCACATACTTGTATCACCATCTCATGGAACCGTGAACTCACCCAACCTCTCTTGACAAATCAACCTATGAACCATGCACCCTCCAATGAATCAATCCACTCACCCACCCTCTAATAAGCCCACTCACCCACTCACCCAACTAAGAAGCCAACCTGCCCACCCACCCACCCACCCACCCACCCACCAAGTGACAAGTCCACTTACCCACTCATCCACCAACTAACATTAGTCCACCTTCACATCCACCATTCCACCAACCAGAAAACCAACGAAACTACTTCCCTGCCTACCCTACTACCGACCCAAAAAACATGCTACCCACTCACTAACCCATGAAACTATCAAACCAATCCTGGTGCCACCAATGCACCCACTGACCTACCAACCCACCCACTGACCTACCAACCCACCCACTGACCTACCAACCCACCCACTGACCTACCAATCTACTGACCTTGATCACCCTTTAAACAAACTGCCTTTTGTTGATGGTGTGACTTTAAACGGTAACCTGTACAATTACTCCATGGCCAGGAGTAAGGCGTAATATTTATTATGTTTATTACATTTTCATATATTTGTTCTACAAGAAAATTTTAAAGGATTTTCAAGAGAAGTCAACTTTTATTTTAAGCAGTGTCCCCCCTTGAAGTAACCTTTTTAGTATGTTTATGAACAAACTATTAATTTTGTTTGGTGTTGTTTCCATGTGTAGACAATAAAGAACAATAAAGCCGGAGTCCTTTTTGTGGGACAATTTATCTTGGCAATGTTGTTTATGATATTGCTGGAGGAACTGTAAGTACAAAATACAACCAGGATAGGTTTCCGTCTGTCTTGCCTGAAAATAAAATTATCCAAATATTCAAAGGGTATAGAAATGAATTTAAGACGGAATCCATCAGGAAATCGAGTAATCAGTGGACAAAAATCTTGTACCAGAATAATTTAAAGTATATCGCATTCTTTTTTACACTTTTTAAGAGCTATAGACATAATTAGTTATCTGTAATAACACCAAAGACAATTTCTTATGGGAGCCCGTGAAATTAAATTTCAAATTTCACAGGAATTGTGTAAACACTGGTAAAATAGGTAAATTTTTATGCGTAAGATTTCATTTTGTGAAATTTCAAATTTATTTTCTCGGGCTCCCATAAGAAATTGTCTTTGGGGTTATTACAGATAACAAATTACATCTATAGCTCTCAAAAAATGTAAAAAAGAATGCGATATGCCTTAAATTATTCTGGTACAAGGTTTTTGTCCACTGAAAATTAAAATTACTCAATTTCCTAATGGATTCCGTCTTAAACTGTTATCAATCTTCAGTTTGTGTACTGTGATATTCAAAACATGCTAATTTTTAAACTGAAAAGTGTTGTTAAGTTGTTCTTCTAAAAGTGAAGTCACTCCTCCCACTGAAGTGACACAAGTTTCATGTATGTTTTCTATTTAGGTCTCTTCCTCTCTGCAAAGTACCTGAAAAATACCACAGCTTTTCTGTTGAGAGAAAACGTTGCTCTACGTTGTCTGTTTGTACCCAGGTGGGGATGGCGAATTATAAATTTGAGACTCTGGGAGCCATTGAGACAATCGTTCTCTTGTCGAGCCAGAGACCTTTTTCAATTTTTAAATTGTGAGACTGAGGTTTTGGAGTTTTCTAAAGGCGAACCCAAAACTTTTTAGGAGATGAAAAATTGAACGTGAGACTTTCAGATTAGTTTTGGGCAACAAATGATGTTACTGAGGGTATCAAAACTTCGAGAGTCATTTTATAGCCTTCTAATTAGAGTCTGTGTGAGACTTAACACTTTTTTACCTTCCCAGAAAAGATGTCAATAAGAAAGAGCCTGGACTGTTCTACTGGATTTACATCGCATTATTCTGGACACAGTGCATCAGTACAGTTGTCTTGGTTATTTTAATTGCTAAGAATACAAATGACGACGGTCCTACTTTTGTGGTAAAGGTGAGAACTGTTTACTGTTTAGAAGGGACCGCCATTTTAAGCAAACGTGCGACGTTTTTTGACCAGTTTTTTTTTCGTGGAGTTCTTGGTCGAGCTCGACGTTACCTCGACTGGTTGTGTTGCGTTGCGTTGCGTTGTGGTGCGTTTTGTTGTCTGTCTCGTATTGCGTCGTCTTGTGCATGTTCTGTTGTGATCTGTCTCTCATTTGTTAGTCTAGTTTGTTGGCTTAAAATACCTCAGTTTTCCTGTACCTTTGTTGCACGACTCGACGTAACTACTAGAAGGACGGACAACGGTTCGATCAGCTCGACCAATTCGACAACGGTTCGACCAGCTCGACGACTTGCAACCAGAGAAAACTCAAAAATACTGGTTTAGTTTAGTTTAAGATTACTCTTGACTACCAGTTCTCTGAATCTTTAATGGAACTATGATTAAGTGCGTTTGGCAGCAGATCGCTGAAATGGAAAAGGAATACAACTTGAATTGTAAACATTAGGCTAATGTTTCAAGTTTCTCCTTAGTTTCTTGGAAAAAATAGCCAGAAACTGAGTATGGTTTGTTTTCCCTTTGAAAAACCGTTCTGTTAATAACGTTCTATAGGGGCATTTCAGTATACGGGAAAAGGTATATGAAATATTTTTCACAACATTCTTCAACCGAAAACTGGGCTTGAAAATAACGGCGACAGAAATCCCCTCTAAGTATACTGCGAGCTTTAACAAGGCACCCCTTTACCCAAAATTTAATAAATACTGTATAATTCAATTGCAAAAAATTGGTGAACTTTTTGAGTAAAGCCGACAGAGTTTACAGGGTTGAAAATCTAATGTTTCGGAAGAATATACTGTTGAGTTGGCTGAATTCGCAGATTAAAAAAGAATGTTGAAAGAGTTAAGATCGTCTGAAAAAATTGCTAGTGAGAGTGGGTGGAGTTTTTTAAGTTGGTCGTTTCGCCGAGTCCACAGTGTTCAGTAAAATCTGTCGACTTTGCCAATTCGTCGAGATGCTTTACCGGTCGGTCGAGTTTGTCTAGTTGATTCGCGTTGTGGGGTTCGTACATTGTGTACTGTCTTATAGTATATAAGGATTGTTGATCGATGTAGTAAGGCTTGTTGTGTTTGTCGAGTTGTGCCGTCTAGGTGTTGAGATTTTGTCTGCCAATGAGTGCGGTTTGTTGGGTATGTCGAATTGTGTGGTTCTTACTGTCTTAGAGAAAGTGAGCATTGTTGGGTTTGTCTATGTGGTAAGGAGTTGCGTTGACTTGCGTCGAGATGCAAAGTTTTAGTCTGCCTCAGCCGGTGAAGATTTTTCGATTTTGTCGAGTTGGTCGCATTGTCGGGTTCGTAATGTCTTTACTGAAATAAGTGAGGATTGTTAAGTTTGTCTTTGTGGTAAGGGTCGTTGTGTTTGTCGAGTTGTGTCAAGGTGAGGAGATTTTGTCTGTCAGTGAGTGAGGTTTGTTAAGTTTGTCGAGTTGGTCGCGTTGTATTCGTACTGTCTTAAAGGACGGAAGTGAAGATTGATGAGTTCATCAAATTTGCTAAGGGTGGTTGAGCCGGTTTGTCTAGTTCTCTGGTGTAGAGATTGTCTGCCAGTGAGTGAGGTTGGTCGAGTTTGTCTACTTGTACAATTTCAACATAGACGGAATACTACGAAATGCTGAACTTGTCAACAACAGTAACAACGGATCACAACGCAATGCAACGCAACACAGCAGAAACAACACAATGAATCGCAGCAGAACGCAAACGTAACGGAACGCAACAGATCGCAATACAACACAACGCAACGCAACGCAACGCAACACAACAGAACAGAACTCACCTCAACACAACAAAACAGGAAAGAAGAATCGCGCACATCTGCAAAACAAACCAGTCGAGGTAACATTGAGCTCGACCAAAAACTCCACGGAAAAAACGGTCAAAAAACGCTGCAGGTAAAATTTTAACGCTGACAAGTGAGGATAATTTTAGTTAATAAATATATCTGCTGAGGGTGCTTAATAGGCTCTTTCAAATTCTGGTACAGAAGTTAACCCAATAAAAACATATAGTAGACTCCTGCTGTCTCAAACATTGCTCTTGGTGTTAGGAGTTCGGGGTAGTTCAAAGTAAGTAAGCAAGCAACATCATCAAGGGGAAGCAAGTTTTAGTTTGAAACAGCGGGGGATTTGAGAAAGCCAGGACTCAAGACAGCGGGGGATTTGAGATAGTGGGGGATATGAGATAGTGGGGGATTCAAGATAGTGGGGGATTTGAGATAACGGGGGATTTTAGATAGGGGGATTTGAGATAGCAGGGGATTTGAGATAGTGGGGGATTCGAGATAGTGCGGGATTTGAGATAATGGGGGATTTGAGATAGCAGGGGACTTGAGATAGCAGGGGATTTGAGATAGTGGGGGGTTTGAGATAGCAGGAGATTTGAGATAGCAGGGGATTCGAGATAGTGGGGGATTTGAGAGAGCAGGGGATTTAAGATAGCGGGGGATTTGAGATAGCGGGGGATTTAAGATAGTGAGGGATTTGAGATAGTGGGGGATTTAAGATACGAGGGATTTGAGATAGCGGGGGATTTAAGATAGCGAGGGATTTGAGATAGTGGGGGATTTAAGATACGAGGGATTTGAGATAGCGGGGGATTTGAGATAGCGGGGTTTGGAGTTAGCTGGGAACCAAGATAGTGGGGATCTACAATATATAACCAGGCTAGTCTAACAGTGGAGCTTGAGGTTAAAGACGAAAACTGGAAAGTGATGTTCAAAGTCGTTTGTGCCCTCACAAAGATAATTACAGTGCTTTGCGATACAAAAAGTAAACACAAAACGCACACACAAAACAGCACACAAAGACAAAAAAACGGACAAAGAACTAAAAAAATAAATAAAATAAAAACGCCTGGAATGTGAGTCACACCTGTTCCTTTCACATGAGTGGTTAGAAAACATTATGACGTTGCATCTTGAGTGCACTGCATCACACACAGCACTGTTCACTTCGTGCTTGCTCAAAATCTCTATTTACCTGCAAAACTGTAGTCTGCTGCACATACAAGCATACGTGACTAGTAATTTGCTTAGATTTTCAGGGTTGAGATGTGTGGTGCTTTGCTGTAATAACAAAGACTTGTGGCAAGTCAAGGTAGTGACCAGGACAGTGAGTAGAGAACCTTCCAGGTTTTGCATTAATAACGTTGGTGTTTTATTTTTGTCATTTAGTTGCTCTTTGTTGTTGGAGTGGTTTTTACGTTGCCAGGAGATATTCCTTCAGTCATATGGTCATCCTGCATGAACTGCAAGTGTAAGTATCAGGTATCCTTAGTTGGCCAGATAGCATAAATTGTATTATTCCAGTCAATTTCATTGTACATAATTTTTGGAGTAATTTGCACTTTATTTGCCGTGAGTTTTTGTACGATAGTCACGAACAAGAATGCCTAAGGACTTGTCAACCGAACCTATTGTGGATGCACTGAATTGAGAATACCGTATTTTCTCGATTAAATGCCGGACCCCGAATAAACGCCGGGTTCAAATAAACGCCGGGTCTACAGGGCCGAGTTTAAAATAAACGCCTCCGGCGTTTATTCGGGGTCTTGGCGTTTATTTGAGGTCCCGGCGTTTATTCGAGACGAGTATATTAAATCAGGATTATCATGATTGTGTGCACAGTAGTTCCCTTTCTACCATTTTATTTGAATTTTATCCACTGATCTGATAATCAAGCCTAAACTGTCATTTACAATTGTTCTTCTAACTATAAAAACGGAAAAATCAACGACGCATCAGGTATCGTGACAATTTCTTTTAATCATGGTAACTATTCTGCGGTCTTGTCGTCAAGCCAAGATCATCTCGAGGGTTTTTCCAGCAGTTTCTCGAATCGTTCCATAATTTTGCCTTTCTCAGAACTCATGGAGCAGGAACCTCGACACCACCTTGTTCTCAACTGCTTGCAAAGTACATTTGCTGTCGAGCAGTTGGCGATACTTTTTTTCCCTGTTTCACGGACAGAAATTAACGTTGAGAAGCCCTTAATCACCGTTCCTGTCAGTGACGTTTTTTGCGAAATGACTTACCAAAATGATTCACTAAGATAAGACAAAGTTGGTGATATTGTTTTATATTTTTAACGTTTTTGTTGAAATTTCGTTCTTAATTCAACAAACCTCCAGTACTGCTGATCAAAAAAGTGAATGGCTGAAAAGGTCGAAAAATGCACTCAATAAATAAACGCCGGGCTCCGAATAAACGCCGGGTCTACGAGGCCGAGTTTTAAATAAACGCCCCCGGCGTTTAATCGAGAATCAAAGGAATATGGTGTGACCTGCAGATGTTGCTAGTAACACACAAAGAGAAAAGTTCAGGGCTTCTGTTTCGCCTCTATCCGAGTGTTTTGTTGGCCAAGCAAGAACCAGATGTATGGGTTGACTTGCTTACCGAATAAAAGGGGTAACACAAGAACTGGTAACACCCCAGGTGGTGGATCGGCGAAAACTATTTCTAATTAACGTTCTTACTTTTTACTTTTGTGCTGCAGACACAAACATGCCAACGTAAAATCAAAGACCGTACTCTGATTGGCTCTTCATTCCATAACTAATGTAAACTTAGCCCATGTATTTTTCTTGGGACTAACATTTTTAAAATTACTTGATCCCATTGTTTAGGGACTTTAGGATCACTGAAGCCAAAATTTCCATACTAGTATAATTATAGTTCGAGCAAAGAGAGATGCGGTCATATCACCAGAAGAGCTAACTCAAGAATAGCCTCGATGTGACGACAACCAATAACAACTGTCCTTCCTTAACTCTTTCCCTCCTAAAGATGAACCCTAAGTCTTGAATTGCTGTTCTGCTGCATAAGTTTGTGGGAGAAATCCTAAATCCATCCATCCCCAGCCCCGTATGCCGTAACATTAAACAGCTGATTATTTAATTATTTTTTCCCATTTGAGCAGTATAGAGATGTTTTTTTTCCTAATTTCTTTCATAGGTAAACCATTGCCATGGCTGACGGGTTACGATTTTGCATTATTTTTCTCGATTCCTGCTGCCGTCATTTTCTTCGTTGTATCGAGGGCGGAGTTTCTTAGACTGGATCAGGTGAGAATCAAAAACTTTCTGCTCCTAAACAAACCTGAACAAACCCTGAGTCATGTGTCTGATGCTTACTCCTGCGTTTGTGCATAAAGTGTAACCATTAACATGAAAGTTATTGAGCAGTGATATCCAATGGTACTGTTTATTGTATGCTATAGCTTGTTATTTTTACAAGGTAGTTCTAACTTGGGAATTTGTGGATGAAATCCTGAAGTGTCAACCATTCTGTGGTGCTTAGAGCGATTTTCTGTTGAGTGTCGAAAGTAGCCAGCGTTTGTTTGGTTTTGTTTTTGTACGCTCTGATTGATAATAAAAAAACACTCACAACGCTTTCTCAACTAATCAGTAGTAAATAAAAAATAATAATAATCGTGACTTTCTCGCACACGTTTTCCCGCCGCCTGTTACATGAATTTGCACTGAGTTCTGATTGGTTCCTTGTGTTGTTTCCGTGTGTCGTGATTGGTCAGAGTTATTGGTTTGGTTTTGGTTTCTCGACACTCAATTGTAAACCTCTCTATTGCTTCAAGTGCAACAAGAAGAAATTTTATCGCAAGAAAACCTGACAGAATCCTTGGAGGTACAAACGTCCCTCCGAGGTGTAGTTCTAAGCATTATACTTATTTTGAGCACTAAGTTGTGGCTGATAAACTTTATTTTTCAAAATATTTTCTATCTGCTATTTTCTAGGAGGCACAGTACAGCGTTCTTGGAGGGGAAGTGGACTCATTGTTCTCTGTACACTCACAGACGATAGCAGAAAATTAAGATATTAAGGTGTGGTGTTACAGTACAGTTAATAAAACAGTGTACGGCAAGTGTTCATCGTGTTGCGATCTATCAGACTCGATTTCCTGCCAACGAAGTGAAATTCAGAGAAACTGCAAAACGGTTCGGGACAAGCTGAAAATGTTGGAGTTAGTTAACGTTATGAAACAATTGCTTAACCCTTTTTTCTCCCAGAGTCAGTTATGCAGACATTACGGTGATTCTAGCATCGAAGTCTGTGGGTGAAACCCTGTGGTGTGATTATTCAAATGAAACCTCGTCAACAGTACTTTCATGTGATACTATTTATATTTATATTTACAAAATGAAATTTTAGATTTGTCGTGAATTTTGATTTTAGGCACTCTTGGGAGTGAAAGGGTTAACTTTAACTATTATTTTTTTCTGCTCTCTCTAATTTATTTGATTTCTGGTTTATGAGATGTAAAGGAAAGGAAAAGTAACTGTGAGCGATTTTGGTTTTAAGAAATATAGCCGGACATATACTTTGTAAATACACTTGCATTATTTCCTTGAACCGTCGCATCTGCTTACGATTTTTCTTCAGAATGCCTAACACGAATCCTATAAAATAATGTAACACGGACCATGGAATATCAGTTGAAAGACGTACAATCAAACCTGGGTGCCGAATTCATTAAAATAAACCGACCATTAAAAACTTAATTTGCGAGAAGAAAGTCTAAGACAATGATTTCTCAACAAAGTTGTTTTTCCATAGGGTATTTAGCCTTGATTTAAATAATGGCAATAGTAATTTGTGTGTCACAGTCTTTTCATATACCGGCACTCGATTATCCGGGCTATTTTCAGTGGTCCCAACAAGTCTGGATTATCGAGGTTCAACTGTACTGTTATAGAAACAGAATGAGGACCAAAGTTATTCCGTGACTGATCGACGGACCCCTTTGGTACATTGCGGTTTCTAGAAGTTACAAGATCTTGCATGTTACTGGTTGCAGTTGACAACCAGAAATAGTTTCAACATTCATGGTTTTATTTGACGCACTGTAAGGAGTTTGTTTTCAAATTTAATTCTTATCTGACACTATATAAATGTATTTTTTTAATGTTACTATGTAATTTGATCTTAGTTTGAAGCTTATGGTAAGATACACAAAATGTTGTAGTTTGCCAATATGGAAAAGGCTTGACACAAACAAGGTTTAGGCATATATATATGATGAAGTATTTTGTGAATCGTTCGTTAGAAATGCTCCATGTATGCAATTAGTCACAAAAAATGCATCTTGCTGTTAATGGCTCCAAGTTGTCTGGTCATCAAATGATTTGTTAGTTTCACAACATTGTTGTCATTTAATTTTTTGGCATTGTGTTGTTTCAAGAAAACCTTAACTTACAGGATTTATCGATCTGTAACTTTCTTGTAATGTTCACCTACAAAATAAATTATATAAAGTAAATTTTAAAAAATGTAAGTTAGAATGTTATAATTTTATAGACGTTTTTTAAAATAAATATATTTTATGAATCAGTCAGTGAATTTTTAATCGTTCCTGAATTGTCTTTAGCCTTTATCAGCTCTTGTTTTTGTCTCTGCGTGTAAACTCAAAAAAAAAATGAGAGAGAGAGAGAGAGAGAGAGAGGGAATTGGACTTAACTTATAGTCATACTTAGTCCAGTGCTAAAAATACATTCAATCCATATAGTGATATATTTTATGAAGTTAAAAATTTATTAAAATAGTACTGTCACATACAGTGTTTTAGCTTGTCTCAAAACGAGAGAGATTACAGTCATATTGTGCACATCAAAGTTGCAGTGCATTAACATAAATTCCCAGACAAGTGCACAAATTGTCACAGGGTGTGCAGAGGAAGTGACAGACCACTCGAATCAATGATTCAGCAGCCGTAAAAGTTACAGGCCACCCCACCGTGTTGTTCTGGCGTTTTTGCGTCCCAGATGCATTGTTTTTACCTTCTGTAGATGTAGATGTAAAACACTGCTTGTAAGCATCAATTCTGATAAAACTAGGTGAAGTTGGGTTTTACGCCGATAATTCTTGCGATATATTTATTTCTTAGCATTCTGCGCTTAGCAGGTTTCCAAGCCAGGTTTTACCAGGCTAACTGCACAGTCCGTTTGAGTTTGCCAGAAGGCGTTTCTTGTATTACTGGCATACCAAGGTTACTGGAACTCAGGGTTGCCATGGTTGTCCCAGGGCATTGTTTTAGCCTAGCTGCTTTGGCACTTTATCTAAAGGACCAGGTTTATACCGATACCACATATGATACTAGGTTTAACCAGGCTTTTTGCATGCTGGGCACAATCTTAATTACTCTTACCCAAACTTACCAGGATTACTCTGGTCGACCCAGACTTTTTCAGACCAGAGTTGGACAATGGTACCTTTGGCCTCCCAACATTCGTTCCTAAGACGTACCATTTTAATTCATTTAACTGTAAGTAACAAAGTAACAAGGGTATAGCTAGAACTCTGAGATATGGTATATACTGATGTCTCTCATATATATTTAAATATCTATTGTGGTTCGTGACGATAATTACCCTCTGAAGGAGTAGTGTCTCATTTCGATCTTATTCGAATACTCTCTGGCTGTGTTTTCATTTTGTCGTGAGAGCTCCTCCCCCCGCTTTATGAGAGTTTGACCAGAAGGCAAAGGCAACATCAAACCTAATTATATACGGCTATTCCCCCTCGCAAGTTCCTTTTTGCAAACCCGACCCAAATTTTATGGTTTGCCACTAATTCCCGAAATTGCCGCTGTTAGGGCAAAAATACAGGCATTGCATTTCTAATTGTAAAACTCCCTGGTGAAGTCTACGATAGTCAGACGAAACGCGTCGGAGCAATAAAGACGTTTTACAACTTAAGATTTGCAAGTGCTCCCCACTGGTCCGTCTTTTAAAAATCGTTTTAAAATATTGTTTAAAAAAGGATGGAAATGGATTAAAAACGTGTGAAACTTGAAAAATGTGGGCCAATACTTTTCAATTCCTTTTCTTGCATCTTGGAAAAATCGCTAAAAACTGGTTCTCCCTTTGAGAAATCACTCAATACCTTCCTCTTGGTATTCAGGAGCATTTCTTGTAGGACAGAAGGTACTTATCGAGTATAAATGAAACTATATCACAGCTATGAACACAACTTCTTACAGCAGTTGGAGGAAATTAAGGAAAGCCTGAAAAATTAGGCTTGATCGGGATTCGAACCCATGACCCTGCGATTACTGCTAGCAACTGAGCTATCAAGCCAACTGGGAGCTGGTCAATATGTGCGTTCGTAATATATCCAAGGAAGATAAATAGATGGAAGTAAAAAAATACTTTATCTGTGGATCTTCTAAGGTTCAAACGTAACAAGTTTTTTTTTTATATATATTCTTTAGCATTCAGTAAATTATTGTTATATAGTTACAAGGGATGTTTGGAGGTATCTTGGTTAACTATTCATGTATTCTTTAAATCATTTTCTAATTCTAATCAAACAAACTGCCTGGAAATGGGACAAATTAATATCCCCAAAATATATATTAACAAATTCCCTACAGTCACCCGAGGACAGAAAACCGTGGCAATCATTGCCAAGAGCCAAAAATAGGACAAAACATTGATGACATAATTTCTATGTATAAAACTAATATTCAAAATAATATTAATGTATTTTTCTTTACATGTTTATCCATTTATATAATATTTACACATCAAAACAAAAAGAAAGTTACCAATATTGTTTGTTGTGTATGCTATACTTCATTGGGTGAACAGGCTCATAAATTTGTGATCAATAGGACATTTGCATGATGGCGTAATTTGACTACAGCTACCAGAATCCTTCATGCTGTTGTTTCCTGTAGCCAACTGGGGCCATTGTTTGTTAAACCTCACTGGGATTACGAAATTTTAATCAGAAAAGAGAAACGAATTTAATTCTGGTAGTTGTAGTCAAATGTCGCCATCATGCAAATGTCCTATTTGGCTCTCAAGTTTCGACCTTGTACTGAATTTGATGAATCCATGACTTCAAGGTTGAGTTGAGTCCAAGTTAAATTGTAGAAGGATGCTTTAAAACTGCATTTTTTTAAACATTGTGCCATAATCCTCTTTGATCTTTGCATTTTAATTAAATAGTTGCAAAACATTAATATTCACTGGTGAGAAAAAAAATTGTTTATGTTGCTGTCACTTTCCACCACCTCACAAATTTCGTAATGATTGTTACCCAGTTCCCACCTGCTTGCCCCCAGTCTCCCTCTTTTTTCCTGGGTTGAGAGAGAAATCTTCCTGACATTATCTATGTCACAAGAAGGTCAGCAATCGAGTCCCCTTCCTCAGCATTATGACAGGTGTCAATGCTTGAATTAAAATGACAATGTAGACTGTCATCTGTCACTTCAGCGGACTCATTCTGTCTGTTCCTTTCCACATACTGAAATGGTTCTTGAATTGATTCATGATATGCAGAATTACCCTGGATTTCAGGCAGGTCCACACTACCCCTGTGTCCTTCCCTAGCTCCAAATGTCACGTGGCACCAGTGGATAAACTTGAATATAGCTCTGAATGTGTAGTGAAGGACAATTCTGAAAAGATTGCTAAGAAATACCACCAGGCCACCAACATAAGCAAATACTGCAAAGAAAATACATCACCAAATATTTAATGCACAAGGAATGGTGTCAATCTTTTCTTAGATTAACCATTGTCCTCTGTAGGCAATAGCTAACCAAATTTTAGGGAGAGGGGTTAGAGCCTCCAAGGGGTGCAGATCAGGTATGGGCGTGGTCTAATTTAATGGACTCTTGATATTGCTCCCACAACTTAATTTCCTCAGAAGATGATCACGTCAGTAGTTTGGGTATAACAATTTGTCCTGTGTTTTGATAGAGAACAAGTTTAGGGGGAGGGTGGGTAGACTGGAGATGTTACTGCCTCAGGAGAAAAACATGTCAGTAGTTCAGAGTGACACGATTTGCCCCGTGTTTTGACAGAGTCTTAGTTGCCTTTAAATTTCACAATGTCACATGTGACAGTGTTGATATAATAACACAATTATTGTGAGGGAAAGGTAGAGGGTTTGCATGGAATTAGCACACTATACCTGTTAGGAACACAAAGACACTGACGTTGTAGTTGAATAAACAAAATGCCCCCTGAAAATAAATCAAAACATTGTCAGGCCTTTTATCAGTTGTAGAAAGTCTGGAAAGTTAAGTCACATAAAGTCATGAGACATTAGAGATCTGTAAACAACACAGGGTCCAGAATGTTTCCTTAAGCCTAACGATCGATAGAAATTCAACTTTACCAGTTTTGCATCAGTAGCAAATTAAAATTTTAAGCTATTTAAGGCCATGGATTTTGTTTTATATGATTACTAGGCAACAAAAGGTATACTAACACTAATAAAATTAATTAAACTTAAAGTAATTAGTCAATCATATACTATCAGAACTGAACTGGAAGGGTGAAAGTTTATAATTCAATAATATACTTATTAACAATGATTTTCTTTTTTATTCTTACCTGTTCCTTTTGAACATCTTGGCAATGGAACAGTTTGTGTTTCTCCTTTACACATTCTTTCAGTCCCTCTGGATGACATGTATCACATGGATAACACTGAACCTGTAATATATTGAAATCAATTAAACTAGCGTTCTGAGCTAGCAAGTCTGAAAAAAGGATGGCATAAATTCACTTTGTTTTGTCTCTGTTTTGGTTGTTGTTTTGTCACCTTGTCTGAAATAGGTTTTGGTTTTTGCCATTTTAACTTGAAAAGGGTAAAATTTTAATGGTTAGGTCTGAACTGGGTAAGGGTTTATAAGAATGGGCTGCACACTCCCCCCCTCCCCCCCCCCCCAAAAAAAAATTTGAAGGAGTATAATATTTTCCCACGGTATCCAATCAATGAAATCAATATCAATCAATATCAATTGATATCAATTAATCGATTGATATTGATAATTGATGACCAATCGATGAAGCAGATCTTTGTGACCTTTTATCGATTGCCATCAATTTCCAATAGCAATCGATAGCTTAATTGATATCGATTGGTATCGATTGGTTGCGAATTTTTTCCCGTTTCACAGTCTACAAGCCGATCAACGGAAAAGGCACTTCTTATCACATCTTTTCACGTACAGATTGTCAACAGATTTTATTTCATTGCGCAGAACGTTAAGAGGAAAATAAAACCTATTTCATTTCGTCGAGTACCTCGCACAGTAATCTCACCGTCATATCACCTGCTTAATAATAACCTCAGACAGATCAACATGTAATGGCCATTTCGCATCGTTTACGGCTCCCACTACGTACTTTCAATATCGATCTGTATAGAGTGTGTTAGCACACATAGTAATTTTCTCTTTAGCTTTTGTATCCAATCGCCACTCAGATACCGGATAATGGGAATTTAGAGATGTAGAACAGATGATCCTTTAATCTGACCCACGTGCAAGCGTGCGTTTCCATGTTCTCCCCCCTTCTTGCAAGCAGTAAAAAGCTTGCCAGTATTCACTTCAAAACGGCAATGGTGGTAGCCTTTATCTATGCTGCTTATGGACAGTTGAACTTAATTCTTGCGACTCAGACTTTCGCTGCATGTCCGCCATGGCAAGTGGTATTAAATTCGAGTGCGCATGCCACGCGGTACTAATATTCTTCGCATCAAGAAACTGTGAGCTACTTGTTTTGCCAATCAATGACAATTGATGAACGAGTTTCATGTGACTATCGATTGGTCATTGAATGGCTGATACCAATCGATATCAATTAACTAATTTTATCGATTGATATTCATCGATCGATTGCCTTACTGATCATCGATTCCCATCACTTGGAAACCCCGGGTATTTTAGGGAAGGTACGTTTCTATTGGGGGAGAGGGGGGGGGGGGCTTTGGAGGGAAGGGTCATCAGTAAAATTTTTACAAATTGGGGAGGGCCAAACCTGTTTTGTTTGCAGCTGGGGGAGGGCCACACTTTTTTTGGCAGGGAAAAAATTACTCCATGTCGCTTCCTTTAAAGTAGTCTCTTTTTTTGTTAAAAAACATGCAAAGTCTTTGGAAAACTAGTTCTTGTATGTACAAGCATAGCTGCCAGCCAAAATCAATCCCAATTATTTACAGGTATCGAAAAATTATATCAAAAACTATCTTCTCCCAACTAACATAATCGTCTCTCTAAACCTGTGCCCACTTTTTGTCCATATTTCGATGGCGGTAATGTTTCCACACAGGGCCCTGGTATAAAATCAGTCTCTGGTGATGATTTGTCATTTAAGCTACTCAAGCTTGAACCAACAACTCGATCGACCACATCACTATGCGAGTCAGTTTCGACCTCGGAAAGTCATGAGGTCACTTGTTGCTGCACGGGGGCTGCCGAGGTTGTTGACGCTAAATAGAATTGTACAGCAAGCTGCCAGTGTGCGCTTTGATCATTGCGACCTTTTCAGCTTTCTTCCCTTTGAAGGTGATCTTGTGATGGGAAAAGTCAATGATAGCTCGTTCACCCTCAAGGACAACAGCTTATCGGAGTTGTACAGTCCAACCCAGTCAATGTTCTAGTGACACAGCCGCTGCTTTGTTTTGCATTGTTACATGTTATCTCCGCGAGTTTGTTTCGCATGGCACACCTCAATCCCAACGAACTTCTGGAAGCAAGGTTTTGAAAGGTTGGCTCTGATTGTTCGCACAGCTTGAGTTGTCGCTGGGGTGTTGTTTAAAATGAAAGACAAGTAGGACATCTTGTGTACCTTTAGTGTAGCAATTGCATCAGGGATAAGATGTCGTGGTTGATAACGAAGTCTTAATCCAAGGTAAGTTCAGTGTCTCCCTGGATCTGAAGAAACTTTTGCTTAATATGTAATAGCCTCCTCATTTTGCATTGCCACTTGTTCCCGCCCCCGATGTGCCGTCTTCTTGAGGCCTCAAAACAGAGTCAGAGCTAGAAGAGGAGCTGGCATCCTTTTTAGAATGGCGAGTCGGCAAACAGCCACAATAGCCACACCTTGCTCCATCTGACATCATGAGATCGGCATCGCATTCACCACAAGCACATTTCCCTCTTTCAATATACCTCTTATATCCTAATGCCCATCTTCAAGTTTTCACCGTACAATAACACGCTACGCGATTAGCTGCTTTGTGCGCAGATGGAGCGACTAGAACGCGGTTATATGAGTAACACTTCCAGTTAGTCATTTTCACTTCTGGTTATTTTTGTCTTGAACTGAAGGAACTGTTGAATAGGTTGGGGGGGGGGGTCAGATGTTCTTGTGTGGGTGATTTGAAGGGTCATGCATTAATCCATTTGAGGAAGTGGGAAGGCCACGACTTTTTTCGCCAAAAATTTCTAACGTAGCCCAGCCCACCCTCCCCAATAAAAAACTTAGTACTTTCCTTTAATTACACCCAGTCCCTCTTGATTCAAACTTGATTCAAACCAACAAATGGTAACACTTTACAGAGGGGGAGTAAGGGGTATTTTCAAGAGCCATGATTTGCCATATTTTTCTGGCACGAAACGAGATACGGCTGTTGTTTTCCTTGTGAAATGTGATTTGCTATGTAAGTAGCCATGGGCCATGGCTCATGGTTACATAAGCAAGAACTGAATTTTTAGTTTGTTGTGAAAGTGATTTTAAAACCACCAAGCAAAATATTGTGAAAGATGATGAATTGGAACTTACTGAAATTATTTTTTTTTTGTCTGTGAAACACAATCCTGACCCTCTCCCTTATACACTAATCTCAAACCACAATCCTGACTTTTGTACACACTGGGCTATTACCATTGATATAATAATTGATATAATTCAGTAACAGCAGTGCAAAAATATAGCTTTGGCGGTACTGAATGAAATAAGACTTTGCCTAAATGTCCTCCCAGTCCTTGGGGCAGAAGAGAGACTGAATCTAAAAGAGAAGCCAGCAATATTAATTGAGCCAGTGTAAAATGCAACTGTTGGTTAAGTTGTGAACTTTGGAATTTGTGCGGTATTAAAATGTGTGTACATATCTTTTTATTTGTCACATTTTGCTACATGGCAGGGCCAGATGCTCAGTTAAACTCCAGATGTAAATTTTGAGTGAAAGCTCACCATGTTTGTGCTCCGGCATAACTGCAAGACTTCTTTGTAGTTTTTAAAGCAGGACCAGGATACGTAAAGCTTAGAGAACCATATTATTAGACAGAAGTAAACTATCACAAACATTGCTGCAAAGTTGCAGAACACATGAAGTTTTCCAAATGGCTTGATTGGCAGAGTGGACTGTGAAATAAAGGAAATTAGTCAGGTTTAAACAAATTAATTTGATTAATGTTATTGATAAAATGTCAAGTACTAAAATAAATGCTATTGAAAGCCAGTGGGCTTTGGTGTAATTATCTTCAGACACAAGGAAGATGATTGGGAAATATGTAGAGCTCTGTTTTTAAAGTTAATATTGTACCACCTTAAAAGCATGAAAAGAGGTGGGCATGGCCCTTATTGGAAAAATTTTCACATTCTACACTGCACTTCATTATTAAGAGGACTCAGTCAATCCACTTGAAACAGAGTGCTGTCTGTCTAATTTGCCCAAACAATCCATGGTGTATTTGACATCTACATCTACACCTATATTATTTTATTTAGTTGGTTAGTCCAATGGACATCACACCAACTCATTAACTCTCTCACTCCCAGAGTCAGTTATGGAGACATTCAGGTGATTCTGACATCTGGCTCTGTGGATGAAATCCTATAGTGTTACCATTCAAATGAAACCTCTTCAGCAGTACTTTCACATGACACTTTTTATATTTCAGTATTTTACACATGAAATTTGGGATTCGTCTTGAATTTTGATTTTAAGCTCTCTTGGGAGTGAAAGGGTTAAAATCACCTTAAATTTGAATGGCATTTTCTTCCTCTTGTAAAACAGTACAATAAATGTTGTTGTGATTGATAATGTGATGGTGAACACTTGGGTTTCAAGTCCTTTCATTCTTTGACTGTAATACCTTGGATACAAAAATAATAAAATTAAAACATAAATAGATTTGTCTGACTATTAAGTTACCACAAAGTGCCAATAAGCAGAGGACATACTGTACATTTATTTAGGTTGTCAGTTATATCATTGATGGCACCTCTCTGATCATCAGAGGGTTGGTTGTTCAAGGCCTGTTCTCTACATAATGTTATTTTCTTAGGGCTGATTTAGATGGTATGATTTTTGCTTAGTAATACAATACTGTTGTATGGGACTTGCTCACATCATGTCTGCAACACGAATTGTGTCATCTAAATCAGGCGTACAACAACTTCACAACAGTTGCACACAACACACAAGATATCGTAGATTTTGAAACGTTTTAAAACCATACGACAGTCGTAGCCACAATGCTAGAATGACCAGTTGTTTATGATCTTCACCTGACGCGAGCAGCAAGTCGCATATGACAGTCGCAAGAAAAAATCGGCCCTAAGACGAGAAACCCTTTTTTGCACCATTTCTCTCCACTCAGGTGTACAAATTGGTGTTAGACACAAACTGCTGGAGTTGACCCTGCAATTAAAGCATCCCGTCCAGAGGGGAGAAGTATTTAATTTCTCTTAGTTGGTGTTGTTGTTGTTGTTTTGCCGGCCATGTGCAACTTTGACCAACTTTTTGGTGGCACTTTGGCAAAACAACAAGGAAATTAGGAAAGCAAAATTTGTTACTCCCCCAAGGCTTGATATTGTCTCTTAAAGCTTGTCATGTAATAATTGATTTAAAAAGTGTACCTCCAGTCGAACAATTCAGTGGCCCAGAAGTTAACAACAAAGAAGCAAAGCAACACAAGGGTAATACAAGCTGTTAAAAGCCATGCGAGTCCCTGAAACTTCAACCACCAGCACACACCAAAATAGGCCTGCAAGATAAATTACATTCAGTTTTAGTACCAAATTGTGGTGGAGGGAAAAAATGGATGCCTCAGGGTGATAAAGCTTTTCTTCATTATTTCCCAACCCCTTCAGGGACAATGCTCTTGGCAGTTTTCACTCACCATCTTAATCAAGCAGAACTTAATATACTAAGTTTTCATTACCATAACTTTAGAACAAATAAAAACAAAACCTTTAGTTTATCTGTTAATTAATGTAATTACAAAACAAAACAGTTAACTTGTAAGTGTGTACTTACAAACAGCATGGCAAGGATTGGAAAATCCATAAGACGAAGAGCTTGCTGCAAGAAGACACACAACTATGGTCAAAGTGAAATGAGCTAAAAAGCAAGTTGTGATTTTCTAGATACCAATATTTTCCATCCATTATTAACACAATTTCTCTCTTTCTATGACTATGTACTCTTATTGAATCAAACCATTACATTTGTTTTATCTATCTTACCATAAAAGAATCTCTATCAGATGTAGGTAGAGCAAGATTAATTTAATAATTATTTATTATTATTAATTTCTTTGGAATAAATTTGTTCTACTTGTTATTATTTTTGTTGTTACCAAATTTGTTGCTCCTTGTTGCCTCTTGCAAGTAAACAATTTGTCTATATATATAAGATTTTGCAGTGCTTTTTGTGCAGTCGATTATCAAAACTTCCCAGGAACCAGGCTTTTAGCTAAGGTAGAAACTGAAAAATGGGCTTCACAGAAGCAGTTTGTCTCAATTGTTGGCACATACAAAGAAAAAACACAGTCAATCTGTATGATCATGATCATGATGCAGTCTTTCATCCTGATTATTAACCTACATTTTATACTGTCTCACAGACATGCACGATGGCTCTATGACTGTTACTGCACAACTTACAGAGCTGAATAAATCTTTAGCTGCTTTTGCATCATTTCAGATTGGCTGAGTCACACAATATGTCATACAGCAAATTGAATTAAGGGTTTAATCTTCCATGTTTCATTTGTGGAGCAATGACTTCTGGCATACCAGTGGCAAAACTAGACTTCTGTATAAAGGGGAGATGCAGTGGTGTGAAAATGTGTTAAGGCTGACTAGCCCCCAGGCCCCTACTGCACTGGGTGGTGCTATATTCTCTCTTCTGTAATTTTCATTTGCATTACTGTAATGCTGGGGTGAGCATTTCTGTATGGAACCCGCGCAATACAAATTTTAAATTTATTTATTATTTATTATTTATTCCTTGATCGCTGGTATTATAGTGATCAAAGAAATAATTACTCACCTCTCTGTTAATATTTCTTGGATCAGTCTGAAATTAAACATGTGGTTGATTGTCAAAGGTTGAGAAAAAGGACTCAGTGCAACTCTAGCTGTTAAAGTGACCAGGGTGGTCATAACTAAGACAGGGTTTCATTGAATTCAAAAGTTGCCTACAAGTAATGAAATGCAGTCCATGTTCAAATTGATTTTTGAAATTTCAGAAATTAGCCCAATAACAAGGGTTCCCATGCCATTTTCTCCCCATTCCCATCACTTTGTTGGTGGCTCCCATCTTTGTGCTTTTGTCTGCGCTGCAACTATTTTATCATTCTAAATCCCACCACGTCGCTAATGGTACTTTATTCAAGTTCCCGCCCCCCTATCTTCCAGTTCCTGCCCATCCCCTTTAATCCTCTATCCTGGTCCCTGTTTCTCCCAGTTGCCATCCCCTTTCTCCCAGTTCCTATCCCCTTTCAGACTGGTTTCTACCCCCCCTTCTCTCCCAGTTCCCATCCCTTCTCTCCTAGTTTCCATCCCCTGTCACCCAGTTCCCATCTCCTCCTGTCTCAGTTCCCATCCCCTTTTATCCTGGTTCCCATCCTCTTCTCTCCCAGTTCTCACCCCTTCTCTCCCAGTTCCCATCCCCTCCTGTCTCAGTTCCCATCCCCTTTTATCCTGGTTCCTTTCCCCTTTTTTCCCAGTTCCTACCCCTTCACTCCCAGGTTCCCACATTTAGAATTGGTCGGGGGGGGGGGGGAGGGGGCTTCATGCCCAATTTGGTCTGTAATCATACTTGTGATTCCTGCTATGCATTTGTCCAATGTTATTACTCACTTGATTACAGACTGAACTGGACTCCATTCTTTCTTATTAATTGCCATTATTTATTTCATTTAATAATAATAATAACAAGGTGCTTAAAAACGCATTTTACAACGTATGGAAGTCTTAATGCTTTTTACAATAAGTTATTTACCTAATCTAGCTATAGACACTGTTAAAAAGAAAAGTTTTTAATCTCAATTTAAAAGAGTCAACTGTGGAACACTGTTTGATTATAATGGGCAAGCCATTCCAGAGCTTTGGTGCAATGACTGAGAAGGATCTGTATCTGTCACCATGGTTAACTGTTTTAGTCTTTGGAATAGACAATAGGTTTAAGCTACTTGATCATAGTAAACGATGAGACATGTAGTTAAGTAGCAGCTCATTTAAATAGGCTGGAGCAAAGCCATGGATGATTTTGTACGTGACCAGGAGAATTAATTATACGCAGATTCAATTATAAACAATAGATCACAAATAGTGGATTCTGATATTGGATTCTTTTAGGACGTTGTTTCCAAATTCTGCAAGAAACATTTTGACACATAAAATCTTTTCACATCTAAGTTATGCATCAGTCAATTCCAGCGGTGCCCATCCCCCCCCCCCCTTGCGATTTCACATCACGGTACTGTCACTTCCTTTCAGTGATAAGTTTATTGGGCAAGGACGATAAATTTGTGATTAACTTTGTCTAAAGAGGACAAAATGAGACGGTAGATCCACAGAACTAATGATCACTGAAGCAATACACAGAAATCAGACTTATTTCAGACTTAGTTTGGTCTGATTTAGCCTTGATTAGAATGGAGATCTCGAAAACTAAGAAATCAACTTATATTTTTACCTGTACCGCGGGGCATTTGAACAGTTTGTTTTCAAAAAATGCTAATGCCCCGGGGTCGGCCCGGGGGGGGGATGGGCACTGCTGGAAATGACTGATGCATTGAAGATATGAATAAAAATCGAGAGAGAGATGTGCGGGAAATAAGCTTTAAGAAAGACTACCCGTACTGCCTAAGCTTACGTTTTCTTATACGCGGGCTCTGGAAAATTGCAGTCTATGCGTGAGAAATCCGGAAAAGTGCTACGCAGGATAGTCGATGTAAAAAAAGAGAGTAAAACATAAGCTTAATAACAAACGACAACTAACTAAAAAAAGGAAATATTTTGTTTTGATCAGAGGAGAACTTCATTGACTGTTACCTCAAACAATCCTTCGGGGAGGTCGTTGAGCGTTGAAGCGTCACCGTATGCATCGAAATACGGTGGATTTTTGATAAACTCGACAATTCCTGCCCAGAGGAAACCCATCGCCACCAGAAAGTGGACAACTTGCAAAGCATCGAAGAAAGTTTCCTTCCATGTTTTGCGTCTCCTTAAGTTTGCTAAAATTGGAGGCATCTTGCGGGATCAAACAGTGAAATCCATCTGATCTCCACGAAACCCCACCCCGATCCTTCGATCGTCCTCCGATCGTTCTGCTTTTCGAGAATCCCGGGAAAACTGGAAACGAAAGTACAAGTAAACGTGTGACGAAATGTAACGCGATTTTCCCCGTGACGCAAGAAAACAATCTTAAAATAAAGCGTAAAAAACTTTTTTCTTTTCATTTTCCATACCAAATTATGGACAAAAAGGCTAAATTTTTTACACTGCTTCTCTAGGATAAATTGTTGTACTGTAAACGTTGTAAAGTCGTAGTGTGACGTGCAACCCTGGGAAAACTGGGAACGAAAGTAGAAGTAACGCATACGGAACCCATGAAGCCCTCACGCGCGTAACGCCTGGAGGAAATGAATGCACAAACGCAAGAAAACAACAACACAAACGGGCGAGGCTTTGTTGTCAGAATCTCTTGCTTTTCTCAACTTCATGGAGTTGCTTTTGTAAAATCAGATGAAGTTCTTGCAATGGAATGAAAGTTTTTATTTTGTAATTCTTGGCAAAAACGTGTTCCGCACGTCGTGACCTTTTAGAGCAAGCGTTAAGTTGATTTCTGTTTGTGTTTGATTCTCTGGCATGGGCGTCGTGGGGCGAAGTCGACTTCAGTTAACGCTGGCAATTCTGAAACCAGACTTGATGATGCACCCTGTTAGAACCAAGGTGAGAAAGCTGCCCAAGCTGGATTTCAATTTAACCATTTAACAGGGGTTATGCACCTATCAATGTAAACACCGTTGGGGAGGGGGGGGGGGGGAGTGCGGGCAAGGGGTGGGGATTTGACCAAGAAGTAAAAATTTTGGGCAATTGCCCAAGGGTGGGGAAGCATACGTTCACCAAATGTAGTTAAAAATGCCCACCCAGGGGCAAAATACCAAATAAAAGGCGAGCTGTGCTCATACCTTTAATAACTGGTGACTTAAACTTGGTATGAAGCTCACAAACTTGATTTGGCTAAACTACAGAATATAGGGCCACTTACACACATCTTCAAACGAGCTGGCTCGTTTGGCTTGTTTGCTCACTGCTGAGCCAAAGGAGCCAGTGCCACATACATACACCAGTGTACACCCAACACTTACGCTCAAATAATCCTTTTTCTCATTCTTTTTATCCACTGCTGAGCCAAACAAGCCACCACATACATACACCCAACACTTAACGCTCAAATAATTCATTTCTCGTTCCAACACTTGAGCACTCAAATAATTCATTTCTCGTTCTTTTTATCTACTGACGAGCCAAACGAGCCACCACATGTATACACCCAACACTTAACACTCAAATAATTCATTTCTCGTTCTTGTACACAAAGACACTGCGCTGAGAATTCTACCAGCGATATTAACTATGCTCGAAGCAGTATAACAAAGTTGAAGTCGTTCATGTGCTATGAAAATCAAACTAACAGCAAATAGAGGTTGTGACAAAACATCAACGAAAAGATCTGTAAGTGTTAGGCAACGAAACAGACTGAAGTTTTCATAGCGGATGAAGGGAAGATTCCTTGCAAAGAGCAACAAAGATAAGAATATTCCCCAGTGATGCGTTGATGGAGAGAAGAACATTTAACGCTACTAGTGAATACATGTAGAGATTGCCATGTAGCAACACCGTACAATGCACTTCGATTGGCTCAAAGAAGTGCCCATTCTGAGAAAAATTCGCCATGAGCCTTGAAGATAAGATAGTTAACGTTCTCCAGTATATTATTCCAAAATTCGTTTTTTTGTCCGAGATCGTACGTACTCTGATCACGACGAAAAAACGCTCAAATAATTCATTTCTCGTTCTTTTCATCCACTGCCGAGCCAAACGAGCCACCAAATCTAAATACCTTCAAAAATGGCCCCGTATCCTGTAGTTGCTCCCTTGATTTAACCTATCTCCCTTACGAGAAAACATGTGTGATGTACATCATCATGCCTGTAAGAGTATTTAATAAACAATGAAAACGGATTTAAACTGGAACTTTTTAATGGAACTTTTATGTGACGATAGATCACTATCGTTATAAAAGGTGCCCTACACTCGAGACTATGAATCTTTCAAACTTGATTTCAAGAGACAACTGGACTTTTCAAAGCCAAGAAAGAAGATGCCATGTAACCACGCTTAATCTTGGTCCCAGTTTGTCTGTCGAAAAAATCAAATGTCCCGACACCCGAGCAAAGGTACTCGATCAAACCTCCCACTGAGGGGATGGACTTCGCCGTCAAATCCCCTCCCCTTGCCCGCACTACCCCCCACGGGGTTTACATTGATAGGTGCATTAAATGGTTAAGGGTGTTCTTATGAACTCAAGCAGTCAGAAACAACAACAACAAAAAAACCTTAAAAAATAAACATTACCACATGAAGGCTTACATTCTCTCTGGCAGACTCAAACCAAAGTACTATTCTGTGGTTAACAAGGTTAACAAAGGTTTGTTTTATGAAGGACAAGAAATGCACCCCCCCCCCCTCACCTCCTATGGCCCTCCTATGAATACAGTTTTGTTCTTTCTGAAGATAAGGTATTTACAATGGAAACCTAATATAACAAATGGACTGTGAGTAGTCTCTAACTCTGGTGATAGCGATATGTCGGGTGGGCTTGAAATTTCATGCATGCATGTGTATATTTTTTGCCTGTCTCACAATCGCTATCACAAAAATTAGAGACAACTCACAGTGTATATAACGAACCCCTTTATCATGAAGACCCGTTGTAATGAACCATGTTCCTCTACCTAGTTATAGTAAAATGTATGGAAAAGAACACCGATATAACAAACTGCTATTGTAACAGGTACATTTTCCTAGTCCCTTGAAAGTTTGTTATATCGGGTTCCACTGTACTATAGATCTGGAACCAGTGATTTAATTTACTATATTATTGTTTGCAAGCAACAGAGCATTCCCTGTACAATGCTTAAATTATCAACTAAGTGGGGTGAAGGGGGGGGACTCCCACCTCTACTTTGCAATGTTTCTTTTTTTCCTGTTTTTCCTGCTTTCTGCCATCTTGGGAACCCAAGAGGGTACCCAGGTTACTAGTGACAGAAAAGTGCAAAGACCTTCTTAGGGTTTAAAATGTTTTATTTGGGCCTTTTTGTGGGTTATATATTTTCCAGTGAATGTTCTGGTAGGCAGATGCGTGTTGTATAAAGAAAGATGCACGCTTAAGCTGTCTCAGAGTCTCTTGTTTTTTTTTTGTTTTGTTTTGTTTTCTTGATGCTTTAAAAAGGACTCTTTTAGGTTGGGTTTTGGGCCACTGGATTGTTTTTTTGGTCCAGTTTTAACCTAATGAGATTTCCTTTGGGTATAATAGTTTGGCCTCATTTGCATCTACCTATCACTAATGTACCTGTGTACCCCCCCCCCCCCCCAGGGCTTGGGAATCCCACTTCCCACTACCTCTTTTCCTGCCTCGTGTACATTTCCAACCCCCTTTTCTTCCAGTCTCCCATTGCCCTGTCCCCAACCCCCCACAGCATTTAGTGGTTATAAAATAACTCTGGGGGAGGGGGACTCCCCATAAACAAAGTTCATTGGGACGCTTGTGAAAATTTTTAAAGGGACTCCTAAAAGGTAGAATGCCTTCCTTTGACTGCTTTAAACAGGGTCACAAGATGAGGCATTTATGCCTTAATAAATTGGTGCTAAAGGAAAAAATCATGTGACTTGTTTGTACTTTGCGTGGACCACTTAAACAAACAGGAGCAGTTTGTAGCTGGATCTTTGTGTAGATTAGGAACAGGAATTTAAAACTCAATTTACAGAAAATGCAAGCAACTGATGACCGATAGTTCTGTCTAACTGAAATATTGGGCAAAATAAAAGAAAACACATCCTTTAGCTGTGTAATCAACCTTGCATTGTTTGCAAAGCTTTTAAATTGTTTAGAAAAATCAAAGATTTTTGTTTTAAACATGGTCAGGTTTAACTGACCCAGTGGCACCTCCGATCCTTACACAAGCTTTGCTCAAATACCCGTTCAGGGAAAATGGTCATAATGAATGTATAAAGAAAAGTTGATATGGGAAAATTAGTGTCATGATAAACCTTTCACTTTTTTATTGTCACGGTAAATTTGTGAATTCACACTTTTTAGGACGTAAAGACTATCATAAAGGATAATGGATTCCTTGTGATTCAATCAAAAGTTACAAAGTTCAGTCAACAAGAGGCAGAAACATTTTACAAGGAGCACAAAGGCAAGATGACATTTTTCATCCAATGTATGGTTTTATATTGGTCTTCTAGATCTGGCTGTCCTAGGGTTGAAAAATATGTGCAAAAAATATTTATTACTATATAATATTTATTACTATATAAAATATTTATTACTATATAATGTATTTCAATTCCCTCACTGAGGGATAAGTGTGAAATTTCTTTGCACTGAACTCTGTCACATCAATTTTTTCATGGAAGATTTGGTCATTTTTGTTTTAGCAGTGAACAAGGAAAAAAGCCAGTGAGTGGGACAGGAAAAAATAGATGTATTATTCCAATATTTTGGACAGCAAGCCGTCTTTCTTAAGGAAGTTATGCAAAATGTTGATCGTTACATTAAAGCTGACAATGGTTTTTGGTTGAATCACCAAAACCAAAAACCAAAACCATCATAAGCTTTGAAACATTCAACATTTTGTGTGCATGTAACCTGAAGAAGGACAGATTGCTGTCCAAAGTATTGGAATAATACATCCATTTTTGCTGTACCACTGGCTTTTTCATTGTCCACTACTAAAATGTTTTTCCAGGGAAGCTCCAGTGCATCGCTGGATTCAAGAACAACTCCCTGAGTGCAGCTTTTTTGTTTATTTATTGTGTTGTGCATTTCATTTTTTGGCTAAATGTCTGGAATGTAAGATGTCAATTTATAACAGCTTAAATTCAACCAGTGGTTGATTTCTAGACTTGACAGCTCAAGACATGTCATTGCTACAAGGCTTGAGACATGCTTTTAAACTATAATAGCTAATGCTAGCCTACTGACCAGATCAAAGCTTGCTAAGGGATCTCAAACCTGTTTAATACGTTTGAAAGTATGGAAGAATCAATTTTTCTCTGTGTTGCCCAGCTTTCTGTTTGTCTTACTGTTCGGTTTCAAACTGCTAGTCTGTTTTATGCTTTCGATTTTTCAGTAGCAAGACAGTGCAAGTACAAATTCTACCAGCCAAACCTGACTTTTTGCTAGTCTTAATCCAGTCACCACCATAAGTCTGATCTTTACCTCTCATCATCATCATCATCATCATCATCATCATCATCATCATCATCATCATCATCATCATCATCATCATCATCATCATCGCTTCTCTTCGTGCCAGAAGGTGCATAAGGCAGTGATCTCAACCTTTGGTATTATTAAAATCACTCTGAGGAAGTTAGATCACTTATATTAACATATATTAACTTGCTTCACTGTGTTTGTTTCTTTCCACAGAGCGCTTTTTCTACACCAGGCTTACTGGTTTCATGAGCAGGTAATTGAGATTTGCTTTTCTCTTCTTTAATTTAATAGAACACAGGCCAGTTATGTCAAAGTTTGTCGTAAGTTCCCACTGGACAGGTGTTACTGCACTGCAGTCATCCATGTTTTGTTCCTCTGGTAACCAGACTCCACATACATAACCTGTGATGAGGCCTAATTTTAGCAGTGCTCTCATATTCTCTTTCGTGGGTTGCTTGCTGGAATGTTTCACCAAGTGAAATGAAAGTAGAGCCTTATTGCAGATTACCACATATTTCAGACTAATGCTTGCAACATGCCTGACAATGGAATAGTCAAGCACTACAATCCCTTATCATGATGTCTAGGCACATTTCCTGACTACTGCCACAAAACTGTGGTCTGTTCACAATTTTGGGCCAAAACGTTTCCATGACCTTTATTGTCAAAACAGCTGTGTCCCAAAGGTTAATCTTACATGCCACTGTGTTGAAGCAGATAACACATTTCAGTCCTCCTAGCATCCAAACCTGTGCAACTAATGCAAAATTTACCTCTGGGAGTGAGTTAACATCAGTTGTTAGTGCTTAGTCTTGGGTACAAATGTACAACCTGTAACCAGCCCCAGATACTGGTAACTTCCAAAAATAAGTTCCACATATCTTAGACATGAGAAACCCTGTAACACTAAGCACACCCGTTACCTTTTTCAAAACTTCAACCCATAAATACCCCTCATCAAATACTACCACAAACAGTGACCCTTCGCCGGTATATTGCATTAATGTAATAGCGGAGCAGCACGGATAAGAAAATTTCGTAACCCATCGATGCGAGAAATTTTGGTTGTGACGTCAGCGTCCGTCCGTCCGTCCGTCCGTACAGACTCTGGGGGAGGGGGAAGGAAGTCCCAAGGCAACCCAACGTGGGGTGGACAATGCCATCTTTTCTTGGCTGGAAATCGCGCGGTGCTTATGGGCAACCGGCGTTTTTCTTGGCGGGATATCGCATGTCCACTGTCGCTTTGAAAAAGAGTTTTTTTTAAGCTTAGCTTGCTTAGCAAAACGATTCAGTTCGACAGAATTGAAGTTCAAAACTTGAGAAAAATATCCAATATCTATAAACGGAAAGAAAAAGTTCAAAAGAATACTCAGTTGTCTTTTTGGTGGAAGGCGAAAAGTTCAAGTTACGAATTTTGCCTTGGAGGACTTCATCTTTGTTGTCTTCACGGCGAAGAGCTTGTCCTGTTCTGAAACACAACCAGGGGCGTAGCTAGCCTTTAAGCCATTAAGCCCGGACTTAACAGGAATTTTTTGAGTAGCCAAAAGGCCATTATTTCTTTTACTGATTTTACTGCTTTTACTGCTTACCATTCAACGGTGACAACTCAACTTAAAAACGTTTTGATTCCGTGAAATAAAACCACGAAACAATATATGTCAAAAGTGCTGAGAGATTGTGCTCCAAACGAAGAAAAGACTTTAGTCTAAAACCTTGAAACGGTTTTGTTTAAGCAAGACTGGGCATCGAAATGGCGTGTTTATTTTCTTTTTTGTGTTTCGACAGCTATGCAATAGAAGATATGCCTCGATCGAAAACCAAATGAACTCCTTTGAGCTAGTTAGCAAAAGGCAAATTACATTCCTTCATTTCGCAACAAAACAAAGTACGCCTTTATTAGAAAGAAGGGTAAAAACATCCATCCGATCTACTTTGCTGAAAGGGCAGCTATCATCTCTAGCTTTTCTGCAAACATACAAGAAGATGCGACGGAGCCAAGAAGGGCGTCGCACAGAATGCCTCCTAGCGCCTGGACATCGTTAATTATTCGCTGAAGCGGCAAATTCAAATGCAAGCGAGCTTTGAAAAGCGCGGAATAAGAGAAGAAAGGGGCCAAACTGGCTCAGTAGCCTTGATAAAACTTGCTTTTCTGATTTCCAGAAGTCTTCTGAAACATCCACGCACGGCTGTTTGAAGAGAAATGCTGCATCTGTCGTTTTGTCTTTGAACGAATGAGTTTTATAAAAGTTTAAAGACTATCCCTTTACACTAGAAAATTTCAAAAAAACCGGGCTTTTTTCATAAGGAAGCCTCTTTCCTCTATACTAGTCTCTGTCATTGAAATGCAAGTTGCATTTTAACGACGGGCACTGCTCATGGCCGTCCTGCTGGATGCTGACTACCATGACGTTCTTCATCAACGAAGCCCGCGTTTACTGTGAATTGTCATTAATAATTTTCTATTACAATTCAAAAACTCCGGCAAGGAAATGGGGTCAGCTTCGTTTTTATTTTTCATTAGATTATTGATCGTCAGCCATAAAACTGGTGTAACATGTGTGTAAGTGGAACTCAACTGAGGAGTTGCATGCATGATATTAACAATTTTCGCTGTACATCTCGGGCCGGGCATAAAGGGAAAAAATGGCTGGCTACGCCCCTGACAAGCCGTAAAGCGAGCGGAGCGAGCTTTTAGGCTGCGAAGCGCCCGAGCGAGCGACGAAGTCGCGAGAGGTCCGCGCCATATTAAATAGGACGAAGGACTTTTTCGAAAGTCTGTGTCCATTATTACATAACAGTAGGTCAAAGCACAGTCGTAAGACAACAGCATCTCAATGAGTTTGCACAGTGAGATGTTGGCGAATAATTGTTTTCAATTTTGACTCAGTGTCGGGTCCATCTCTTTGGGTAATTGTCGATTTTCTTGTCCTAGAAATTTTCAATAGTAATAATCTTTCAAGCGAAGCAGTTGTCGCTTTAAAGCTATTGTATCCGAAAAGCTTCCGAAAACAGTCCTGTGTGTTCCTCAAAGTGCCCGATTTTCCGCGATATTCCTTCGATAATTTACAGGTGCTTGGAAGCTCCCAAAAACCTTTCTTTCGGGTAATTTTTTGCAGCCAAATGCCAGTACAAATTTTTGATTAGACTTTGAGTGGCAATTCGTGTTATTTGTTAACATCCGAACACGATGAAAGCCCAAATTTAAAAGATAACCCATATGCTCCAGATTATCAAAGTTCCATTTTGTTGTTGTAAACGAGCGACGTTTCAAGTTCATTCAAGCGAACAGCCAATAATCTGAGGAAATTTGACAAGCCTTGACAGTTAAATGACAGGATATATAAACATTTCAAAAACCAAGCAAGATGGCTCGTGAGTCAAATATGTGTTCAGTTTGATGCCCCCCCCTCCCCCCCCCAAAAATATAATAATAATAATAATAATAATAATAATAATAATAATAATAATAATAATAATAATAATAATAATAATAATAATAATAATAATAATAATAATAATAATAAAGCTGCGCTCTAGAATGACTTTAGAGCTCGGATTCACAGAACAGATCCCCGGAATACTGGAGGACAATTCAGAACACTTTCGGGCTGTTTGAGAACACTTCTTTGAAAGAGAGTGAGCCAAGAAAAGCCCCGAAATATATTTGGGACCGAAAAGTTTCAGCTTTCCGCTTTTAGACGTGGCTAAATCTGTATATTAGGTGATACATTGACACTAGTTGGCAGGGACAATCCAATATTGAGATCAGTTGGTAGGAACCAATAGGCCATTGGTGAATTCCCTGTAGCTTCTTTCAGATACCACGCAGCTCTTTACAACCTCTAATTTCATTGGACCTTGGTATCACGCAGCTCCATTGTTTTCAGGGCTAGGGTCCATTGTTTTGTTGTTTGTTAAGGATTTTGCCCTAGGCTTTGCTTTGAGAAAGGGGCTTATAGGCAACTAAGAAATAGCCCTATTAAAAGACCTATTAACATGGTTGAAAAACGTTGTGGTCTAAACCAAAGTCAAGTCAGTTAACATAAAATTTAAACGGGCTGTGTATTAAAACACTCACCAAAAAACCTCTTACTAGACCAACCTGTAAAGCACATCTAACTTAATTACTAGATGGTGTTCAAATAGTTGGCTCTAAACGTTGTTTTCTTCTCGTTTGTGTGTTTATAGCGGTCCAATGACAGCCATGGTTCTTGCTAGAGAAAACGCCATAACACAGTGGCGAGACCTGATGGGACCAACAAAAACTTACAGGTACTCAACCAATCAATAACAAATATTTAAGTCTCAGAAGTAAATAAACAGTTGTTTACTATTAAATACAGCAACGTAACATTAAAACAAAGCGAAGGTATTTATTTTCAGATTCAGTAATATCCTACCCTTCCCGACACGAGTTAAGCACGCCGGCCTGAAATAAATTCTGTTAGGGCTTTAAACATCTGATGGGCTTCGTGCCTCGACCATAGTATCGCATAAATTTGTGTAGTAAATGTAACATGGTTTATTTTTTCCAGAGCAAGGGATATGGCTCCCACAAGCATCAGAGCCTTATACGGTATAAGTGACACTAGAAATGCCACACACGGTTCAGGTAGGCTTTGGTCGCTGTTCAAATATTTGGTGCAAATGTAATGTTTACGCCTACTAGACGAAATTGTTTTCCTACCCTACATTTAGCACCATTTTCTCATAACAAATTTGATAAAAAGGCTCTGACAAAAGTTGGTGTTCTCGGATTGTTTCTTTAAGAAAAGAATAAGGCCGGATTAAACATCATCCAACGTCGTGGAACAGAACTAACGTCATTGTTTATATCTGAGAACAAAAGAAAAGTTGAATCAACATCACTCAACAGGTTGGCCAAACGGCTTCAGCATGTTGAATTCAACAATGTTGAACGTTTTGGAAGAAAAATGTTGAAACCGTTTTTCCGCGGCCTGAGAAATGCTGCAGGTGTACGCCCATGTTGCAAGTGAATCCGCCCTAATCTTCTTTGTTTGTTTATTTGTTTTTTACTTTGTGGCCCGTTCAACAACAAATGAGACTATTGTCGCTCTTTAGCGTTCGGAAGTTACCGTATTTACCAGGGCGGGATTAGTTTCCAACCTAAACCCGCCTTGGTATTTACTCGATTAAGCACCGCGGGGCTCTTTAAATTTTTGTTGTTTCAAGTGCGGCGCTTATTCCGGGGCGGCGTTTATTTGAAGGCAGCGCTCTTTAAAAAATCATAACATTTGTAAACGATAAAAAGCAATTGTTAACAGCAAAGTAATGAAATATACCCACTTCGAACTGAAGAACGTTGTAATACAGGAGAATAAATATTCGAAGCTGGTTTAGATTTAGTTGCACCGTACTTGTGTTAGGAAGATTAAAAGGAATCATTTCCAACAATTCAGTCTAATGATGCTTCGATTAAGCGCCGCATTGTTGTGAATGAATGCGGCTCTTACTCGAGGGCGGCGCTCTTTAATATTTTTGGTCTCATATGCGGCGCTTATCGAGGGAGGAGCTTAATCGAGTAAATACGGTAGTTCAAAAACTCATGCCAAGTGTTCTGACCAATCACAGCGAACATGTTTTTTTTAACCAATCAGGAGCGAACCAAACTCAACAGTGACTTGACTTGTGCAAGTTTTCGCGCGCTGATTTCAGTTGCATGCTTTTGGCAGGAGTTTTGATTGACTCATCGTGTTATTTACGTTCTTTTGTTGCTTTTCACTCGCCAAAGTTAATGTTGGCAAACTCAAGTTGGCGTTGTTAACGATCTTAACCACTACTTTTTCACGAGAGCGTTTAAACGAGCTACGGTTCCTGAGCTCTTCGTGGGTAAATAAACTATGTCTATATCTAAACTGATAGTAATAGAAAACTGCTCAGTGTTGCAGTTTAAAGGACTGTTTCACAAATCACGGGTAAGTGCTCCGTTTTCTTCATGCACGAATACAATAACAACAACGAAAATTTCTCACACATTACAAGCGGATTATCTAACGTAGAGGAGGCGGGTATAAGTAGTTTTATTGTAAACTGTAGCCCAACGGTTTCAGGTTGCAAAGTGATTCTCAACAAAAACAGAGGAATTACTTCAGGTTTCCGTGGAAGCAAATGTATCTTTTTGCTTTAAAAATGTTACCAGAAAAAACATACGACAACCCCACATAGTGTATTTTCGGACAACTCAGTGTCCCTTATCTTTGTTACAGATTCAGATGATTCTGCCAGAAAAGAAATCAAATTCTTCTTCCCTGAGTTTTGCTGCGACCACTGGTTTGAAAATCACGAACCTCTATACCGCGAAAATAGTCACAAGCTGGTGTGGAACGACGTACGAGGTATTCACTTTCATGTAGATATTGAGAAACGTTCGTTCATGGCGGACCAAATGGAGAAGCGCTGATGAAAGCTTGCAAAATGTCGGGGAAACAACTGAAAGACTGTCCTTATACTAACACTCATAGCTATACTTGCGCCGGACAAATGTATTGCCGCAGACAACTGGTTTTGTGAATTGACGATTCACGTCGCTCTTTGCACGAGAGAATGAGACAAGCACCGCTAATCTAGCACTGTACATACACGTTTATTTATTTCAATCCCTGTACCATAGAAGTGGACAATGTGGGAGAATGTAGTGGAGGTTGTGTCAATAAAACATGGAATTGGGTTTTGTTTTAGCCTAGAACTGCGCGATTTTGAAAGCGGAATCCACAGTCACAAAACCAACCTGTGTAATTATCTTTCAACCTCAGGGCTCGAAATAGGCAAATTAACTGGACTTGTTTTGTGACATTTTCTTCTCCTCTTACCATGCTTGTTTACCTAACATTACTATTTATGAATCAATCGTCCCTGATGAAAAATATCGCCGGAAGGTCCCTTGACTGTAGCTCCACCATAAAGTTTGCAGGCGCGTAATGGTTTGCGGTTTTCTCGTGTAATTTAACCCAGCATTTTAAGCTCCTGAGCCAGGTTTTGGGGAAGTCATTTGTTCACGGATAAAATTACGGAGGACTGCAACCCAACGCTCAGAGCATTGAAGTATACATAAGCTTCCAGTATCTATGTGATCTTTTCGATGAATGTGGAATCAGTCTAAAAACGCCTGAGGCAGATACATCTGATAGCAACAAAGAAGGACTAATGGCCCTCAAGATCAAAGTTGTCGAGAAAGTTGTGGAGCATTTTGAGAAGGACACGCACTCAGTTAGCCCAATACGAATTAATGGCGTCGTCAGTACGCACAGTCGAATTTTGACATTTCTTCACGACCTGGAGAAGCTTGGGAATGTTCTCTTCAACGAGAGCAAAATACTGATCAAAGGGACAGACGGAATCATTTTTCACTGAGTTTATTCTTCAATTTTGGCATAAACGTGTAAGAACTACAATATATGGTACATTACTGAGTGAGTATTGAGTACCTGTTATTGATGAAATGGTTACCTCACACCTTGATGTTTGTTTTTAATGTCAAATAAAAGGTGAAAAATGTTACTTATGATTAAGATTTAAGGGTTCTTTCAAGTACTGAGTCTCACTCTGGACGACACTCTGGACAGGAGTAGTGGGTCAGCGGTCTAAAAATTATGACCATGCGTGTGATTTTATTTTGTGGGACGTTTTGTCTTATTTCACGTACTTGTTCATCTTCTTGTCAGCCAACAAATGTAATTACTCCTGAAAATGAAAACTTAATATTATGAATTCATCAACAGCAAAAATGTCAGTAGGTGGCAGGCCAAAAAAATAAATGGCAGGTCAAAATTTGTATGGCCTGCCAAAACTAAAAATAAAAATTGGCAGGCTAAAATTTTTATCTATTTCGAGCCCTGGACCTCGTTCTCAAGCCGGGAGTGCCTTTCTCAAACTTCGGGTCCAGATACAGATATGCAATAGCCGCCTGGTAAGTCCCCGATAAACTTACCGATTTTTCTCGAATCACTGTCATCAATCTTGGTATTTTTGCCCAAAAACTGGCCCCGTCGACGGCATGCCAGTTACCAGAAAGTTGAGGTTTTGCCCAAAAACTGCATGAGCCCGGTCGACTGCACGCCTGTTACCAGAAAGTTGAGTTTTTTTGTAAAACATAAAAACTCTTGGTGGGCATTACGGAATCCCTGTTTTCTTCAGCTAATTCTGCGTACCAGCATCGCCACGAGGTACGAGCGACTGTAGATACGTCGAGTAGGTCTGTTTTGTCTAGCTGAAACACTGCAACTGAATATATATGATATGCCTTTATTTTGAACTATAAATAAACGGTTTGTGGTGAAAGATCCCCGCAGGTGTTTTAATTACTTTTAAGTAACTTTTTTGCTACTGCTTAAAACGGTAGCAAAAAATGTCTTGGGAAAAATTGGGCTTGAATGGTTCCAAACTACCAGTCAATTACGTGAAAGTGGACGATTTCTTATTTTTAAAGGCTTTGAGCTCTGGGTTTTCTAAATCCCCACCCTTTGTTTTTCTTACCTACGGAAGCAAAATGGCGGCATATTCTGTGACTGATAAATATTGAATTAATGTGATTCAACACGTGTTTGTATTGGTGTAGGTATTGATATACGCACATGGCAATCACATTTAAGCTTTTCAGCGATCTCTTCACAGCTCTGTGGTCAGCTTTCGTAAATTCTCAGACTTTGAGGCCAACGCGACATGTCCGGTCTGCCGTCGTTTTGGCCTTTGACACACTTACATTTTGTCGTTTATTATATTTTCTTCCTGTTTGTCGCAAGCCAACACTCCAAGGAAAGAATGTTTTGACTGTGAATTTGCGTGAGTACGTGGGTGGGTGGATAATGGAAGCTTCAAATGTTCTAATTAAGGACTTGATTGAGATAAAAGTGTCTTTCAACATGTGACTGTGTAAAGGATATTTAAAGGTCTTGTTTATAAACAACTGTGTCGTGCGCAGAAGGAGAAGTACTTGATCAGTTTCGTGGTTCGTTCAAAAAGATCGAAGTCATATCATCACAATGGAGTTGACCTTTGTATGCAGCGAGACTCAGTCAAAACAAAGCTTCTACAAGAGGGCATTGAACAATATGACATTTTGTAAACATTAGAAGATATTTCAAGTAGCTATGTCGGTTTTACTGTCTAACAACTGTCGTAAAACCAAAGCCATTTTAATCACATCCGGCCAATCAAAACAGAGTTAAATACGTAACACAGTGAACCAACCAAGACTTGTAACCATGCAAAACAAAGCAAACATAAAACACCACCCTCTCTCATCTGTTCCCTTCCTCTCCCCACTTGCGATGCGTTGTAATTTCCTTTGCTAAAAATAATCCACTTCTACGTGATATCTTGACCTTATTATCCAATGAATATTGTGTTCGCAGGCCGGTCCTTCACAGGCGATAAAGGTATTGAAAAGGAGAAGATTGAAAAGGGTGTGTGTGTGTGAGAGTGGAAGGGGGGGGGGGGGTGGGCAATTCCCATTGACATTCTGACTGGTCAAGATTTACCAAACTCCATATTTTAGACTTTCTTGTGGGCAAAGTAAATTTAACTTTGTCAAAACATTTTAATATTGTTTACACTGCCTATTAGGTTTTCAAAACATCCTAAAGACAGTGTTAACAATATTACGGTTTCTTGTCTTAGCTACCGCCCACAATGTTTGAGAAACGCAACCTGCATTTTATGAACTGAGAAATGACATCTTTTATAGTATGTTACGTCATCCAAAGATAAGACCTCAATCCGATGTAAAAAAGTATACGGAACGACTGATCCTTACGGCAGTTAAAGAAAGACAGAAGATGAAATACATAAAAAGTAAAAAATGTATTTGTCTTTCTTTAACTGCCATAAGGATCAGTCGTTCCGTATATTTTTTTACTTCAAATGTTTTACTGATCCAGGTCTACTTAAGATCCAGCAACTCTCGACGCCTTGTCGCTGTGGTCTTGTCAGTTTATAAACTTTCCTCAATCAGATGCCTGGGTGGAATATCAATGACCTAATTAACTAACACCACGAGGCACCACAACTTGAGTTAGGAGTTGGTTGGGAGGTGTTTTCCTAGTTCCTAGGCCGTCTTCTTTCGCGGTCGGGTAACGCGCTTCGGATACGCAGTGAAATGGATTGACCGAGAAGGCCTGGGAAAAAGCTGTACAGAAAATCTTCAAGACAAGTGCTAAACCGTTGGTATGGACAATATCAACTGTCACAGAAGAGAATGGAAAATATATCGAGTTCCTTTTTATGCCTAAACCAGCCGGCCCAGAGCCCCAGAAACTTTCCTTGGGGGCTCGCTGGCTTGGTGGTCAGTGGTCTATGCTATCTCATATTTCCCTAAGAAAAGAAACATTGCTCCACATTGTAGACGTCTCCTATTTCCTTTGCTCCACGCGGAAGCCTCCGCCCTGTTACCTAGAAACATTGTATAAGGAGGAAAGCAGCACGTAATTTGGCAGGCTATGGTACTAGGTGTCAGCGTTCCCATTTTCCCAGATCGGAGGATCAGTTGTTTGAAGCTAGGGTGGTCTGCATTAGTCGTGTTGTTTCCTTAGACAGGAAAACGCAGGTGTATAACCCTCGGAGTAACCCTGCGTTAGACTAACATCCCGTCCAGGGGGGAAGTAATAATACTCCTTGTTGGTTCATCAGTGCTACAGAAAGCTGTTTAAGCTCCGCGGCCTTGTGGGTAATCTGTGACGGTTCGACTTTACCTTAACATTATTTCACTCAAAAAAGGAGGTGAAGACAATAACAGGTGAAAATAAATAAAGCAAAACAGATTCAGAACAAGCCCAGGAAGAATGTCAATCTCGTTTGTAGCTACATGTTTGCCATTTATATTTTTATACGTTATACGCACAATATATATTCTGTTTTATGATATTGGTAAAAAGTCGTTTGATGACGTCTGAGTTTCAAAGAGTTATTTCTGATATTTAGAGCATGTTTTTTCTTTAACACTGAAACGAAAAGGTATTTGCATCTCGTTTAGAAATGAGTTTTCAATTAAAGTCCACAAGATAGATATTTGCATTTTAATGGTCATTTTTTAATCTAGGGAGAGATAGAAATTTCCTTGACGAAGTATAAATATTTATTTTGTATGGGAACGTCTTAAAAGTTTAAAACACAGGGAAACGTGTGGTTTTTAGAAGATAAAAGAATATTTCCTGTTCCCAGTCAACATAAAAACCTTAAAAAAAAAAAAACTTATTGAGAGTTGACAAGACATTGCGGAACCAGAAGATAAATTTTGTATTTTTTTAAACAGCTAATGCTATTCGGTGCCACAATATCATTACGCAGGGACTATCAAAGAAATTAAGTGCTTATTTTGAATGAAAAATGAAAGTCTATCGACTTACAAATAATACTGCCATGTCAAGACCACGAAATAGCACTTGGAAAAAGACTGATCGTGGTGAAGGGAATTTTTTTTCATAAAATGCAAGAGCAAAAATTAAACGGATCGCTGCTAAGTTCGCAAAATTTGGCTGAAAGTGTTAACTGCATGATAGCTGGGAAAAGACCTAATTTTCATCGAATCGACGAATTCTTCTCGGAAACCCGTTACTAGAAAGTCAGGAAGGGACGAAGATATCACAGTCGCGCCCGTTAAATCTTCGTTCCGTCCTGACTGAGCTTATCATTTACGTCTGGGATTAAAAATTAACTTTCAGTTCTGTTAACTGTTTGAACCACTTCATTTATTGATTCCTTACCGTTCACCTTGGCGCAAATTTCATATGTCTTCAAAAATTCTTTGAAATTCTCCAGAGAGAGATCAGATGCCTGCATGTCAAGGCATGCATGACATCCGCTGTCAATTCGTTTCTAATCTTTCCTCACCCGGCACCCAACGCCTGATACGGTGAGTGCCAAAGGTTTATTTTTTTGCAAAAGTAGAACAAAACAAGTTGAGGATTTGTAATAAAAATGAAGGATGGGATCTTGGGAGTATAATCTTGATCGAAAACCGAATTCCCTCAAAGTAAATTATGGAAAGTGTAAGAAGCTTTTACAGCTAAATTAACCGGCCTTTAACTCCAGTGAGCACTTCAAGTTCAAGACTGAACGCTATAAGACATTTATCAAGTTTTCATTTTGCAAAAGTACTCACGAAACAACAGTACCGCAGGAAAGTCCTGCTTAGTGGCTTTCATTGTTTAAGAACAAAGTAATAAACAACACCACGGGAACGTACGGCTCAATAGCTTTCATTCGAAAGATTTTACAGCAGAATAAACATTACCACAGAAACGTACCTCTCAGTAGCTTTCCGTTTAAGACTACAAAGTTTAACATAGCAACGTTGTACAGCATAAAAACTGCACCACACAGAAATGGTGCTTAATTTAAGCTTTCATCGGAATGGTCACACTTTAGGATAAGATTTCATCCACGTATTCAAAAGTAAGAACCACCTTGTACAGCATAATAAACAGCACCACAGGAAAGTACTGCCCAGTAGCTTTCATTTGAATGGCCACACCTTGTACAGCATACTAAATAGCCACAGAAAAGTATTGCTCAGTAGCTTTCATTTGAATGGTCAAACTTAAGGATTTCATCCTCAGGCGCAAAGTTGAGAACCACGCTATAATAGCGTAAAAACCAGTACCTTAGAAAAGTATTAATCAAAAGTTAGAACAAATACACCGATGAGCACACTTTAAAAGCATTTTATCCACACACACTCGACAATTACGACATCATCACATAAACCGAAGTTTTACTTTGGGGACATAAAAAAAGCATTGATTTCAGTATTTTCTCTCTCCTTTTTCTTTGAGTTTCGTGGTTTAAAAAAAATCAGAAGTGACTCGTAGATTCGTTTTCGCACGGTATTAACTGGATTTTCTCTTTTTATTTTTCAAGTTCGAATTATTTTTCAGTTTTTTTCCGCGGCATTTAGCCAGCTGCAGACGATGTTTTCTGAAACACGATTATTTACACGTGTTAGTGAAAAACACTGCCGAATTGTAAAGAATTGAACAAAAAAGATATCATAATATAGACCTTTAATCATGCCAAATAAAAAGCCTTAAAAGAATACATTTTGACGCATACACAGTTATTATCAGCGCAGTTTTGTTCTGGAGTTCATTGTTAAATTACTCAACAGAATACATCTCCAAAGACGGACATTTTGACGTTCTAAAGATGAAGTATTTTTTCCCATAAGTTTCAGCTGTCTTCTTTAACCTTTCGCGAATTGGCTTTTATCTGCAAAGATGAGAGCTTCAATGTTCACTCACATTTCTGCCGTTAAAAACCATCATAAAACCATGAGCCGATAGTAAACCAACAAAATTCATCGCGTTGTTTACATCTGCTGTCAGTTTCGTTGCGCTCGATTGGACAAAACGTTAAGTTTTTCGTTGGTTTGGAATTTGTATTTGGGGTTAATTTTACGTTTTGTATTCCTTCAGCTAACTTAGTTTGGCCTATTTTCCAACATTAAGTCGAAGTTTGGCTCCAAATGTCCTTCAGTTTTAATATTGGCTGTCTATGAACTGACAGCCCTTCTAGCATGAACGAACCCAAGCAGTGATACCTATAAAGATAATTGAATAATTGACTTCACTCTTTTTAGGATAAAGTTTGGCTGAGTAGAATATTCTATAACATTTGACTTTTTTGGATGAAATTCTAAAGCTGTGACCATGCATCCTAATAAATTAGCTATTGAGCAACATTCTTCTAAGTGCTTTTTGCCTGTCAGATTCTTTTAAGTGGAAATTTTAGAAAATAGATAATTTTTTACGCCACATCTTTAAACCTAAAGAGTTGAGCATTAGGTCGAATGAGGCAGAAATGAAATGAAGAAGCTAATAGCACAGACAACAAAAGCAGTCCGGCGCTTTCCCTTCACTATAGACCGACCACCGTGTTTTACTTAAAATTTTAATGTTTATATTAAATATCCTTTTTCAGTGTCCAATCTTTTGTCAGTGTGTCACATTACAACTGGAATTGAAATGTTATATTGCTTTTTCACCAGCCACTCGCGAATAAAAGCTATGGCTTTCAAGATGGACTTTCAAGTCCTTTTGAACATCAAAAAACTAAGTTCTTTATCTCGATGCGAATCTACGTTTAGTGCATTTTATGGAGTACAATTTCTCAATATTGGCTCACAACTGAGTTTAAAGCACGGATGTTTGAAAACTCTTTCTGTTTCCACAGAAACGTTTTCTTCTTTTGGGCTATAAAAACGACTGTTGACGAGGTCAACGCTCTGAAAACTGAACAATGCAAAATGTTTTTGACAATATTATACTAGCATCCCAAGCACACTTTTAGCACGATTTTCTAGTAGAATTCGTCTTATCTCTCTTAAGTATTCTCTATTATTTCTCGCGCTTACTTGGCCCTCTTTCTTTCGACAAGAGATTTCATTCAACAAAGCTGATAAAATGTCGCTTGTTCTATAAACCTGTTACATCTTGCCATGATTAAAGCAAGGCCAAAACCTTCGCTTACATTAGTCACGAGTAAAGTAACCAAAACTCGAGTCCTTGTTTTCCTGAAAATGCTTTGGAAGAATTTACTGGATTAGATGGTTTGGCTGATCTCTTAGGACATGTAGAGACTTTCCTTTCTCCAAAGACATGTAGCGACGACAAAAGAATATTATTTGGTCTGGTGGCTTCAAGGCTGCTTGTTGTAGAATTGTTTGTAACAGGGCGCTTATGGAATTCTTTGTTCCTTTGTCTTGGAACTGACCCTTGTATCGCATACCAGATTCCAAATTGTGACCTTTCTCGTGAAAATCATCTTGGCAAATGGTAATACAACATGATCACACTACGAATGGAATACCCTGATTGATTTCTCGCGGCTTGACTAAATATTTTCGTCCAAACTCTTTTCGTTCATGAATAGAATTGTGAAAAGCATCATATAATCAAACCAGGCCTTTTTGCACTTTTTTCAGCTGTCGGACAGGTTGTGTTTCTGAGTACTCGAGAATGCCCGGAAACAAACGTCCTAGAGTGGTCTGCCAAAATGTATAAAACCTTTGGTCAAATAAAATGAGCTGGAAAGTTTCCCTTTACAGAAGAAAAAGTTTA
This sequence comes from Siderastrea radians, assembly GCA_964017195.1. Taxonomy (NCBI): domain Eukaryota; kingdom Metazoa; phylum Cnidaria; class Anthozoa; order Scleractinia; family Rhizangiidae; genus Siderastrea; species Siderastrea radians. The sequence continues at coordinate 39,789,052 of OZ024897.1, read as the reverse complement.
GTCTGCGCGCTGGAGACGAAGTTAGCAAAATTTGATACTTTGTAAAAAGAAGCCGATTTTAACTGGATTCAACTCTCGGAGTCAAACCAAGAATGAGCAAAGATGATCCAATAAATGTTATTCAAATCTCTTCTTCCCCGGCGGAATAAAAATTTTAATGTGACATGCAAATGAAACCTATGACAGAAGCAGTTATTATAAGTGCTCCAGTTTGTTTCTTTGCTGAATATTTTTCTAAATTAAAATATCGTATTTTTATTTCAGGGTTAAGCCGTTCTGGTGGTCTTTTATAGGTTCAACCGGATATGAAAAGAGCTTCCGTTTTAATAAATCCCTAAAAACAATATTGTCGCGTTCTGCGTGTAGTAATGTGTCTTCAATGACAATTTCTTCCCGTTTTATGTGGGGACTTTACCGGAAAACACGCGAGTCATGCAGGCTTTCTAAGTAGTTCAGGAAAAGACAATGCAATCAAAAAGTAAGATAAATTTGATCTCGGTGTCAAATTAAAACTTATTTGCATCACTGATTGTTGCCTGTCTTTAGAATCTTTTTATCTTTTGAGAGTTTCACTGTTAGTAAGTGAGATACCAGGATTGGGATATGATATTCGGGTTTGATAAGGGCCCAAAGGGCTGTGATATCTCTGATATAAGCCAAGCTTTCTTTACCTGACAAGTTTGGAAATAAACGTAGGGACCAGTCGGTTCGATCATTGCACTCGAGGATTAAAAGACAAAATTAACACAAGAACAGGTCCCCTTCAAAAACAACGAAACAACAAGAGCTTAAGTGAAGAATTCGAGTTTTAATTTCCATAGAGAGCAAATGTCAAAGCCCGTCACAGCCGAGCCAGAAAATTGGAAACAAATGACAAGTTAATAGTTTCAACCGCGACTTACTTTTTCGTCTTTCAAGTTACCGGCAGGAGAGTCCGTCACTTGACAAGAGCTTGGCTGTCACAACGTCAGTTTAGAACTCTATTTACACAGCGTTCGGTAGAACAATAAAGCACATCTACATAATCCCAGACTTGTTAAATTTCGCGATAGTTTGTGTTTTAATTCGCGCACCGGCGCGCGCGGAGCAGGGAACGAGCGCGAGTGGCGAGCCCGACAGCAGATAAAACACATATCGCAACTGAAAGTGTAATACCCTTCAAGGTACGGGTAATATAACACGCTTTTATCCGTCTGTCAGGTCTCTTTCTGTTCGACCGGCCAGCGATATATTATTCATTACAATGTACAAAGGGATCCCCGGTACAATGAGAAAACACAAAGTCTACATGCGATATAAATTTCAAATTGCCGTTGGAGTTAGCATGACAATGAAGTTACCCCTTGGAAGCAATTTTTTCCTTGTTTACGGAATTCGTCCATGTTCAGTGCCACCTCAACCAATAAATTGATACTGCTGAAAGCGTCTAGTGTCAACGATGAATTTTCATTAGGCGATGGCATTTCTGAGCCGCATTCGTGTTGCTGTCCATGCGAGAGCGAGTCAGGGCTTTTACAACCCACGTAATTATCAAATTGTCCCTTATAATCGCATACAGGAAAATACGTATCCTGTTCTTGCTGAGTAAAGTCGTTTTCAAACTGCCGCTCCGGGCTCGATGATAGACTCCGCTGGTACAAACTGCTCGGAGAAGAGGAGGAACTTTTAACGTTTGCCCTTCGCGTGATCGTGTAATTACTTGGGTCTCTGCCTTCGCGACGAATCATTTCTGGTAGTATTCGCCTTCGCGCATTTATAAACCAGTTGCAGACTTGAAGCACAGAAAGGTTAGCGGCTTTCGATAGGTACTGCTTCTCTGCCTCGGAGGGATAAGCGTTGAATCTGTGCTCCCATAGCCACATTCGTAGAACGTTGACCGAATCTTTCGGTAAATTGCCTCTCCTTCTCTTGGGCGGTGGGCTGCTTGAGCTTGTCACACGTGATACTCGAAGCACCCTCTCGCTTTCCTCCCTCAAATTTTCCACGTTTTCGTCCACTGTGGGAGAGAAAAAATTAATGATTAAAAGACAATTTAGAAACAGAAAAAGCACGAGTTTGCTCAGGGATGTAAATGCAAGGAATTTGAACAGTTGTAACACTGCATAATTCTAGTGTCCTTCGCTCATCAAAACATGTATTGATCTTATGAACTATCTTAACTGTCATCGGTCCGCGAACGAACACTGTGAAATCACGAGACACAACTTGTCTGGAACCTAACACCCTTTGTAGCCTAAGAATTCTGAAATTTCATTCTAGACAAGCTACACAGTTTAGAAATGGGAACAAAATGTCATCCCACGCGTGAATCTTTCCCCCGAGCGAAAAGACTTCACTGTCAAAAGGACAACTCATTCATTCAGAATTTTAAGAGGCGTTGCGCATTTAGACGGCTTACTGCATGACATTCATTTGTTTCAAACCGGCTTCCGTAACTTACGGTAACGCTTGTTCCTTGCCGCCTTTCCAGTGTGAGGAGCCATTCTCTCGTCGGAACGCACTCCCCGAGGCTGTCTCTTTGATGTTCGAAGAAAGGATGAAGGGTAGAATTTGAAGCAGGACACTGTTTGCGAAACCTGCAGCAGCGCAGAGACTTTGACACTAATGACAGATGAAAGCGTGTGTGCAACCTTGCGTTGCTGTGTGTGTTTGTGTAATTTACAATATAATCATGGCACGCGATTGGCTTATTGTGACAATCTATTTAAATAGCGCTCGCATTTCATTGGCTTCCGCGGACAACTGGGAAAATTTTCCACGTGGATTCGAGATATACGGCGATTCTATTTACTTCAGGTTTCAGATCCTAACGCCAATTTTGACTGCCCTTTCGCAAGTCTATTATCAAAGTTTTGTTTCATTTTGCCAAAGCAAACATTCAAGATACCGAGGCTTGAGAGAAAATGAAATTTTCTTAACAAATAGGATTATATTTTGCCTGCTGTCGGTTGTCGGTATAGCCCCAAGTCGCTCGCTTTCCAATCTATTTGAAGATATTGGAATAGATAGACATTCTGTTTATGAAAATTAAGCAACTGTGATGAGCTATTATATTCAAACTTAAACCAAATTAAGAACAACAGGAATAAATTGTTAGCGCGTTCGGAGAAGGGTAAACGCAAGCTGGTGTTGCGCGCAAGGATTTGTTTTGACGTGATCGCTAGAATTTCGGCTTCCTCTTTCAACAGACTTCTGATTGCTAAAATTTTGCCCTTGAAATAGCTAAAGTAGCTGATTTTTTTGGCGTTACCAGAGTTACTCTTGTCACCTCAATGCATGTATTGTTCACTTGAAAGCCGCATTCACAATGTTCTAATATTGTTTTCTGAACAATGCGAGCCAGTCATCTTTGTATCAAGAATGGAATGAGAATCTCCGAGCTGTCAAACGCTGAGTAAACACGAGGCTGTCAAATTAACCATAGCAAAAACAACACTGATCTCCTTAAAAATCGTTTCACTTTTGTGATCACCATTTCATTTCGTGGTTTCTGCCGAGTTGACTAGTTTGAGTATTTGAGCGAAGCATCTCAATTTAGTCTGTTTTTTGTTCGAGATGCTAATAAATATCATATCCTGCGGGCAGTGTCATAGCATACGTCACTTAGATACCGCCTGGTTATATACGGTCACTCGAGGATATAGCATGTCTCAACGGCTGAAAATCTTTCGAATATTTTTGTACTTAGACCAAAATACAATATAAATGATACACGCTTAAACAGTGCTTGTCGAAGATAATTTTAAGGATCTTTTCCCTTTCCTAAGCGACCAAGAGATAAGCGGACAAAGGCAATTAAAATTTTACTCGTGACAAGCTAAGGCAAGCCGTTGCTTTACAATCGCGCATATGACCTTTCCTTTTCTCGAGCTTGGCCCTTGTCATGCTAAATTTTATTGTATCTTTAAAATCGTGGTAACAAATTTCAAGAAATAACTGATATAATACCGAGTAGTGTTTTTTTGTGCTTGCAAGTGTTAATTGCTCCTCTGAAATATAAAAAGGTATTTTCTCTGACAAGGTAGGTACGTTTAACCTGTCAGTTTGTGTTTGTGACAAATATAACTGCACTGTCCAAAAAGCCCTTGAAAATTATTCGCTTTATCGAAGTAAAACTGACCATTACCGAAACCTCAAATTTGATATCACACGACAAAAGTCTTGTTTCAAATTACCGGTTGGGTTTTTAAGCTTTTACTAGCAGCCAGTTTATAATAGCACGGAGACATTTGGTACCTGAAAGAACGATTAACATCAGCTGATTGTCAAAGGTGACTTTTAATATCCTTCTACGTCTGGCCTGCAAAAAGCTAATCAAAACAAGGAAGACTCGCAAACTCCAAGAGAAGAAATTAAAATTTTAATATTCCATTTTGAGTTTGTTAATTTTCTGGGTGTCACAGAGTCGAAGCTTCCGTGGTCGTATTGTATTTGTGGTCGCTGGTTTTTGTCATAAATTTACTCAGTTGTATTTGCGCTGCATAGGTCAATTTAAACTACTTTATGAAAAAAGCAATTGGCTTGTTAATGCAAAGCGCATTCTTATTTCTGTGGGCGTAGAAGCCGGAACTTGCTTGGTCAATGTAAGGTTTTTGATTTTGACGTATATTTATACAATGCGGTTTTGAATGCGGCTAGAAAACGAAAGAAAATTTTTTGACAAGCAGTGACGCGCCCGCAGTTATATTATTGTACAGCGGACGATAGCTGTAATATGTGCGCTGACGCGATCACGCAGCAACAAACATGGCAGAAAAATCTGAGAGACCATGTGCGTTAGACTTAAGATCGATTTCTCCGAACGAGGATAGCTCCGGAAGCTGCGAAAGGTAGTTTTTGGATTCAATTTTAATATTTCTCTAATTATTATTAATAATTTAGTTCTCTTGTGTTGTTTTTCCCAGTATAAACGATGCCCCACCTCAGACCCCAAGCTCTCCCTTGAAACCGAAACCCGATAATGTCAGAGTGTTTCGGCGCTCAAACAGAACAATTTACACGGCAGGTAAGTTAAATATTGTATTTTAATGCATCACTTTGATCTTTTGTGGTATTTGGGAATTTTTACTGTGCTATTTGCCACCACAAACAAATTAGCAGAAAAAATCTTCGGATTGTGGTCTGTGTCCTGTCTGGCGCGCGCGTTAATTAGTTCCATTACAACATATCAAATCTCCCAACAATTCTCGATGGTTTTTACTAAAATACTTTTATAATAGTTGGGAGAATTTATTTGTGGAGAAAAAATTTCAGTCACAAGTGTCTTTCCTTCATGGAGACAAACTGTGGTCTCCGCTTTGGAGTCTGAGTTTCACATGTGGATGAAATTGAGCAGAACTGTCTTTCAGCACATACTCTTTGTTTTCCTTGGTATGAATTGTCGAAATTTTGTCAGATGTGTGTGCTGGTAATTTTAAGGTGCGAAGGTTCGGCTGTTTTTTCCCTGCCATTTTTCCTGTAACATGCAACCAATGTTGACAAGAACATTGTGAGACAAGGTGCAGAATCAGGCGTGTTCCTGGCCATTTTTTACCTGTAAGCCAGGATGCACAAGTTGAAAAAATGTTTAATATAGCATAATACAGGTACATGAATTGATACAAGCTTTATGACCGGCAATTTTCGTATTGCAACTAGGACGATAGGGGAAGCAATCTAGTCTACCGACTTCAACTTGGACCGAGACAACATAAGGAATGTTTAATGCTATTATTAAGTTTTTTTTAACCCTAGAGGCGAAACATGACTCCCATAGGCTCTTAATATGAACTTACCTTGCCTTTGGGTTTAAAAGTAGTAGGATTATTTCAGTATGACTAACAAATAGTCCGGAGCATTAGTCAAAATAGCACCAACAGTTTCATCTAGAATCTTGATCAAGAATATCCCGATGATGTAACATCATCACGCCTTAGTAAATATACACCCAATTGAAAAAAACGTTGTCGGGTAAGAAGCTTAAATCATTGACGATGCGACCCAATGGTGCCCTGGAAAGCATGAAAACTTGCCTCTATTCTTAGACACGTGGACATCATAATAATACAGCTTGCCTTAATTTATTCTTTAATTTATCTTGGAAAGAAAATGTTTTGAATATCAAGAAATGAAACCCGGTAACAAACTTACCCCTGCCATCTTCCCAGAGTTCCATTGTGTCGCATCGTCCATCGTTTATACTTTTCACCCGACAACGTTTTTTCAAACGAGTGTATACGGAAAGACATCGCATTATTGTCATTACTGTAGCTGATTACGAATTTTGATCATTGTGCTACATTTAACAATACTTTCAGTCCGCACACCAGCTTTACACACTTGAACGAATTGGCTTTGGTTTATTGCTGTAGCATGAAATAGTTACCAGATGAAATTTCAAAGTGAAATGTGTATAAACAAGATAATAGTACACTAGCTCGATGAAATATAGGGTCAATGCCAACCTTACGTTTCAGTTATAAATGTTCAAAATTCGAATGCCAGTCGAAGCTGGTTTTTAGCACAAAACTCCTGGACGACTTTGTCGGTGTCGATGGTCCTATCGCTGTGAGGAATTACGACAGCTACCACGAATTTTCGATCCCTAGCTCTTTGTTAGCTTTTGGGACGGACTTCACTTGACACTCTTGACAAAACCTGTTGGAAGTTTTCACAGTGCGATGACCCGCGGGCCAATTTAGATTTGTCAGGGGCCATACACCCCTGACAGATGGCAAGAGTTTTTGATCCCCATTCCACCCAGATTTCCTGGACCACTACACCCCCTTCACCCTCCCAGATTTGCAGTTTCAAAGACCCCCCTCCCACCCTGATTTCTATTATTTTTTTAGCCCTAAATTTAATATACAGTCAAATTATAGAAAATACATACAATCACATCCAGGAGATACTCTTTTGTAATTTTTAAACCTTTAGCAAATACTCAAATAAAACTGAGAAACTCAAACATTTGTTCCTGTGATACGAACAGTAGAACGATCGGTTTTGTACTCGTAAATACATAAATTAACTTTTGGTTGTTCCTTTTGGTTCTGAACTACAATTGCAGCTCATTTTCTGAATGAAGCTGATATCAATAAATTAATTGAATGTTTTGGTAGTGAATTAAAAAACAAAAAACAAAGAAACCATTGATATCATGAAAACACCAGAAAGGAGTATTGAATTACCAGAGGTCAAAGCAATAGTTCAATTCGGAACTTTTCCCTGGCATATTCCTGCTATTATTGGCCTAAGTGTTGAATGATACTTAAAATTACAATTTAAGTTAATGACAGCAGTGATAGTGTAGAAGGAGAATAAGAAATTCATCCCTTTTACCGGTATTTTTATTTTGGGCTCTTTCAGTCACAGTCACAATTTGCATGTTATGCCAAAAGCCACAATGTGATTTGAAATGTCTTCATAATGCCAGGACACAAGAAACATCTCACAAACAGTAAGGCAAAAAATATCCAATCTATGTTCCTCTAATACCTGCAACATACAGAAGAAAACTCAGTGACAGAGTGGGCTTTGCCTAAAGGTTATTTATGCCTGACACATTTATTAGCATAAGCAAAAGAAGCATGATACAAGACGTACACGTGCATTCTGATACATGATGTTTGTTTACTTTTTGCTGATCATTACTTTGTTGGCTGTATAGTGTCCCTTCATCTTGATAAAATAAAAATTTATGACATACAAACAACTTAAAAAGAGTGAAATTTTTTGCGTAAGGTATTAGAAGCTTAAGTTTTTATTTCAAAAACACAAGTGCTCTGCCGAGACTTAGCGAAGTGAATGTGGTCTCCTGGTTTGTCCAATTTATTTTTCAAGAGATAAGTCAAGCGACTAGCTCATAAAATAGTTTTTCAACTCCAAACTCGAAACTGTAAACCTACATGTACATTTGACCAATACTGTGCGAAAATACAAAAAGTTCAAAGTATAACACTGTTCATCATGGCATCAACTGCTTCCTTCATGTTTTCTCCTTTTTTCCCTTATTCTCCACGATTAAGACAAACTCAAATACATGAAGTAAGAAATGTATACTTTGGAAGAACACTACTTTTTTCAAAGGCAGTTAATTCAGTTAAGTCAAAGATTTGAAAAATTGAGGTTAATATGGTTTTAATGATCCCGGAAGAAGAGCCCTCGTGTGCAGAGCCCTCGAGGCCACCTCCCGTCAGAATTTCCAGCATGCCATCCGTCGGGGTGTGTGGATTTTTTCTGAAATAACTCATTTCTGATCGTACATAATGCAGCTATGTAATTATTAAGCAAACAGTATGTCTTTAACTGAAAGGATTACATCTTCAATTACAATGATGAGCCAATTATTAAGAACCCACCAAACGCATACAAACAGCATGGTGCTCTTGAGCAGTCGTCCAGTCTTTTACTCATTTTCACAGCAAGATTTCAAATAATCAAGAACGCCACATGGTATCATTCGCTTAAACTAGTCACTACATTGTGAACTACTGGCCCTGGTTTTGATGGGCTTGCACTTTTTGTTTGCTGTGATGTAATCTCTATCATCAGTGTCAGATCATTAAAGTTGTTGTAAGGGTTCAATTTTGCTAAGGAAACTGGCTTTGAAGAAGGAGGCAACTTGTTTTTAAGTAGTCATCAAAGTTGCTGTTATACCAGTAACTCCTATGAAAGTCGACAAATTCTGTACTGATTTTTGCCTGGAATTGAGGTTCCCTGCTCACCAAAGGCCTGTCCTGTCTGCTTTTCAACTGCTGGTGTGGTTGATTTTCATTTTTTTTTTGCTTCAAATGGGCCTCTGGAGACAGGGCATTATAGCACAAACACTCCATCCAACATTTTGTGCAATATTGCTTGTTATTTCTGCATTGCACTGTGTTTTACTACTTGCTTTGTATTGTTCCAGAAAATATTCATATCCCTCTTATTCAAATTAATTTCACTGTGATCTGAGTCAACTGACAGTAATACTAGAAGCTTTATTCGCTTTTTTTTTCTGATGTTTTTCATATTATTGAACAACAATTTGTTTTTCAACATTATTTTTGTTGCATCATGTGTCAGTGGCCTTTAGGAACATGGTTTATTTCTGTGAAAATGTAATATACAATGAACTGAAATGAGAGACATGTCTTGCTGCACAACTTTCTTTGGTGCCTACTTGATATAGACATAGCTGGATGAATTACCATAAGAAATTATTCAAGAAGGAGAATGTGATCGTCTCGTTAACCCATTATCTGTACTGTCAATAATGAAATATTATGTCACTTATATTTGTTACTTTATCTGCTCACAGTATTTTATTTGGTTCAATACTAATTGCAAACAACAGACCATATTTTTGTAAAAAGAATTTTCCCTGGAAAGCACTTAGTTTATTTTCAAGTCGAAGTTGATAAGCCAAGTCAACCACATGTTCAGTTCAAACAGTTGTTATTTTGAGTATTAGCTGTTTGTTCATGTAAAATAACTTTTCTTGATTAAGAAATGACAGCTGTTCTAATCAACATCAGGTTTACAACATTCTAAGAGCAAGAGTTACTCCATATTACGACCAAATTACCTTTCTAAATAATTATTTGTTTATTGATAATGGCTTTTTTGATGGTCTACCTTCTTTTCTGTTCTGTTAATGTTGGCTGCAAAGAGTACTAAATAAATTTAAAGTATGAATGTGATTGACAGACTCCAAGACAGTTTTCATTTACCGTAATTTCCGGCCGTTTACCCACACGGCAGATTACCCGCACCGGTCGATTTTAGCCAAATGGGGAAAAAAGAATCAACAGATTACCCGCACTGGTGGATAACCCGCACCCAAAAACAAAAGAAAATCATGCTAAAAAGTTCGAGAACTCACAAGTTTGAAGTGATAAGGCTTTCATCATCGTGGATAGTCTATGTGGATTAGATAAAATTTTCTGCGACTTGGCTGCCAATTCAGCAGTCAAAAACACTCTCCTTAGCCATTACCTTCCTAATTTTGATTTGACAAGTTAAATATTCAATGTATTAGTGTTTAAGACTTAACAGAATGCAAATTGCTGATTGCATTTGGTTGTTGTAGCGGTCGATCGTTGAGCGCCATTTTTGTTAGGTTGAGAGAAAGCTGGGGCGAGTGTAGAAATTCCTGATGGGGTAGGGGTGAGGGGTGACCAAAAAGTACCCGTGAAACAGAAAAACAACTGCAATTTTGAAATAAATAACAATACTTAAATGTACTAAGTAAAATGCGGGAAACTTCGCGATACCAGTACAGCAGGTGCGCTGACATTTTGGCAGTTTGGTCATGACATCCTTTTTCTTTCGCCAGTAACGGATCATGGATTCATCGATTTCAAACTCTCTAGCAGCTGCTCTATTCCCGATTTCATCTGCCCGAGCGATAACTTTCAGCTTGTACTCAAATGTGAAACTTTGACGTGGGCGTTTCCAACGAGGCATTTTTCAAATTTAACTCGTAACTCGTCACTGACTCGTGGATACACTTATCGTAAATGATCGATGCATGTAATACTTATTGAGTCAGTTACCTTTTTATAATGTTAAAGATCAAAGAAAACTTTATCCATTGTTTTTGTTAACAAAATACTTTTTTAGTGTGCAATTAGTAAATTTCACACCCATTGTTTTCAATGTTCATTGAGAATTAAATGACTTGTAAAATTCGGTTTGCAATTTTCCAAAAAAAACCATATCTCAGGATCTACTGGGTCTTAGAAATCGCTTGAAACGGGAAAATACTTCCTAAATCTTGCTTGCTGTGAATATTTCACTGATGCGTCGAGTATTCTTTTATTATTTTTATCGCTGTCAATGTTTTGTTTACACGCGTGCCGACAATTATCTTTTTCATCACGTTCCGCTAATTATGCGGTGCCATGAATTCAGCAGGTCTCTGAGATATTTATTTATCTCAGGTTCTACTGGGTCTAAGAAATCGCTTGAAACGGGAAAATACACTATAACTTAAGGCAGCACTAGCCGGGAATATTTCACTGATGCGTCGAGTATTCTTGCATTATTTTTTTGTCACAGTCAATGCTATGTTTACACGGCACGCGTGCCGACAAACGTCGGCGTCATGTTTCAGTTTAGCTTTGTGCTTTGCACAATAAATTATAAAATGCATTTAGGTGAGAAATTTTTTTTAAACTTAAACAAAGAAACTAGCTGTGAGATTGATAAGGTAAGAAAATTGTCGAAGCACAAACATGTGGGGAAGATTTGTTTGTATGGATCGTTTTTTATATGTTTTCATCCAATTTGCTTCGGCTTTTTTAAAATCAAGCGACATTAAGAATTCTAGAGCAAATAAAGCACGATACAAGTATTTATAGGAAGCGTTTCTCGTTTAAACAAATGAGGTAGTACACAGGTTTGTAGGAAGCCAATATTTTTAATGACTCTTATCATCTCTGTTTTATCTTCTCTCAGTACTATAATTACTGTTAAATACTTACTAGAAGAAATAAAAATTATCACATAACCCGCACCGTCCTATTGCCCGCAGCGATGGTTGTTTACTGAAAAATTAACGCATTACCCGCGGGTAATCGGCCGGAAATTACGGTAAAGGTCCCACTATAGGATTTCATTCACAATTTCAGAAGGTAGCTCCAAATTATATCCCTCAAGGTTTGACACTGAGTACAAGGATTAGAAAGTTGTTTCCATAAAAGACAAAGAGCAGAGCCATAGGAAACAGCACTTAGTTAATACACTGTATAGACTGTAGTTCTTTAAAACAAGAAGCAAGTGGGAAATGTTCTACTCCACTTTAAAGCAGAGTATCATAGTTTGCTTGCTTAATTTTGCTCCTATAAATTTATTCCCTCTAGGACAGTAAAGTGTATTACATGAAATTTCTTGCAGTGTTCTGAATTAAATAATGACACAAGTTTGATGTTGTAAAAGAAAAAAGTTTCTCAATAAATTGTATGGTTCACAAAACAAAGATCCTCAGAGCCAACTCGTGAATGCTGAGGTTATTTGCCCTTTGAACTGTGTTGGTGTCAGTAGTTTTCAGATACAATAAACAGGATGCGTATTTTATCGTGTAGATGAAAATAACAGAGACGCTTTGTACCAGTTGATTTGATCAGCTTGTATATTATTTGCATGGCCATCCGTTTTTAATATGTGTTGGCAGTGGTATAGTATGTCAAATTTCCTGACACTTTTGAAGATGGGATGAGGAGGTGGTTGAGGTGAAAAGGCAAGGACGGATGGAGACACCAGGGCCTTGTAAGGGGCGAGTATCTCCTGATGAAATGTCACGGGCGAAAGTTGGGGTGGCTTAATCCCACCCCTTCCCGCTTACTGTAGTTACGTGAGTAAAGCGCCGTGGCACTCTTTAAATCTTTAGTGTTTCAGATGTGGTGCTTACTCGGGGGCAATGTTTATTTGACGGCAGTGCTCTTTAAAACATTGCAACATTTGTAAAGGAGAACAAGCAAATGTTAACAACAAAATAATGAAATATACCCACTTCAAACTGAAAAACATTGTAATAGGAGAATAAATAATATTATTATTTCCGTGGCTGGTCTAGATTGAGTTGTACCATACTTGTTTTCTCCTCCAACAAATTCAGTCTGATGATGCCGCATTGTTGTGAATGAATGCGGCGCTTATTCAAGGGAGGCGCTCTTTAATATTTTTGCTCTCCTATACGGTACTTAATCAGGGGTGGCAGTTAATCAAAGGAGGCGCTAAATATGAGTAAATTGTAGTTTTCAGCCCTTTATGATTGGAGAAACAAACTGAAAAACATGGCCAATTTTGCATCCTTCAATGCCAGTTCTGGCACAGAACCGCCCACCTGGACAGGGAGTCCCTTGAAAAAAACACCTTATCCTCCTTGACAGAACCCAGTGGATCAAGGAGGCCATCTTAAACTTTGTGATATCACATTCAAACCCTTGACTACTTAAAGTTTGTACCTTTCTTGTAATGGTTGATAGGAAAGTTCAGTCAAGGTGCTGAAATTTGAATCCGAAGGGGTGTACAACTGAGTTTGCCAGAGACCTTACCAAAATTTATTTTTGTTAATAAGCATTTGCTAGCTTGAAAGGAAGAAAAAATAAAATTCAAATATAAATGATCAATTAATGAATTCAATTAAATTCTGATAAAATTAATGTAAAGTTTTCAGAAATTGAGTGAGCAAGTTTCTGTTTCTTCCTAATACTACAATGCATTCATTGCTCATGCAATCACAAGTTTAAAAATTAGTCTTGAGCTTCTGTGCTTTCAGAATTGTGAAGCTGAGTTGTTGCAGTGTTTTACGGCAGTGAGGTACCGTAATGAAGTATTCTGTGGAACCTTCCCTTATGCTCAGCTTATTATTGCTACCACGTTTTTGACCAAAACTAAAGCTGAGTTAGCAATTTTGTTTTTTTCGCACCCTCCTATTTCATATGAATTGTCTGTTATCAGAATCGCAGGCCTTGTGGCTTTCTTAGATGAAGTATCAATAAAACTAATAACAAATTGATAACCATTTTTTTCCTTTCTAGGTCGTCCACCGTGGTACAACCTCCAGGGACAGCTTAAAGAGCCATTTGTCATAGGTAAATATCAGTGAAGACAATTTTTCAATTGACAAACATTGCTGATTTTGTTACACTTAGATCTAGGTGTGAAGCAAGGGAAGGAACCTTACAAACTTTAAAGTTAATGTTGTATTTCTTGTGAGAAATTGAAAGTTGGCATTTCGAGTGTTAGCCCTCCATCAGAGCAAATCAAGGAATAATTGTGGGTTGCGCTTGGTTTGTATGGAGAACAGTGGAGCTACACTATTGTTAGGAATGTTGCAACTTAAAAAACAAGAATAAATTAGTTATAATAAATGAAAAGCGTTTCATTCTTTTTTGAAATGCCTTTGTGTTTGTTGCCTGCTTTAGTTGAGCCAAACCATTGCTCCATGTACTTGTTTTCATTCCTATATTTTTTTCCAACAGGTTTGTGTGGAGGGAGTGCATCTGGAAAAACAACTGTTGCAAACAAAATCATAGAACAGCTTGGAGTTCCTTGGGTCAGCATGCTATCACTTGATTCCTTCTACAAGGTGTGGGTTCAGTTATTTACCATGGAGTTTTGTTTTCTTGACCAAAGAAGATTTAGTTATATTTTAAACATTTTGTTTTTGTGCAGGTTCTAACTCCAGAACAGCATGAGGCAGCCAACAGAAATGAATACAATTTTGATCACCCAGGTAAAGCTTCAAAAAATAAAGAAAAAATTAGCATAGCAGTGAAAGTTTGAGAATAAGTAGTTTCTACATGAAAATCATCTTGTTGGGAGCAAATGAATTTAATTTTGAACTGTTATTGTTTTAGATTCATTTGATGCTGACTTGGCAGCAAACATATTGAAAAAGTTAAAAGAGGGAAAAAGTGTACAGGTAAAACTGGGTATTAAACTGTATAAAAATCAGCAACCAGTATTGTTTTTGATAAGAAAAACAACACTGTTATTTATCAACAGATTGTGAGATGTGCTGGGGCTGTGCGGGGGATAGAGGTCCTTCCTCATGTGACCAACATTTATATTGCCAGTGTACTTTATTAGTTACAGATGTATGCATGACCCACAGGAGTGTAATTTCAAACCATCTTGCTCTGAAGTTGGGTATACAGTAATAGTTTGTCTCCGTTTTGGCCTAAAGTTGGGGACGTGGACTGAAAATGGGCAAACTGGTAGATATTTGCTGGTTTAACTTGAAAAAGATGAAAGAAAGTAAGGGTAAAATCTGAAGTAGGACAATTATGTCTAAGAACTCTATTATTTTCATCTGGGCCCGGTTGTTCGAAATCCGGTTAAGGCTAACCTGGGATTAAAATTTAACCAAGGTCCCTGTTTCTCTTATTTCAAAAGAGTTTTCACGCCCGGCAGGGGGGGGGGGTACTCCCTGTAGTGGGCTATACGGAGAGGCTCCGCCTGAAAGGGGTGCCTTTTTAGCCAATGACGTCACATTAGTGACATCATGGCTAATGCTGTAGCCTAAAAAATGAACGCTGTTTGTCTTCAACTGCCGCCATATTGAAAGCCGTGAAGACCCTGGGGACGAGGTTGGTATGAGGCTGGGGGGGTGTATTCTGTGAGATGTTGGGAGGGCGTGTGCCACAGGTACACTGAAACCCTTACCTCAACAGTGGCACATACCCATACACCTTATACTGTGAGAGTACGACCCCCAGGCTTGCGATCAGGCCGAATTTTAGCATTGCTCTCATATTCTCTTACATTGGTCGCTCGCTAAAATTGAATGTTTCCCCGAGCGAAACGAAAATAGAGCCTGATCACAGGTTACGAGTCTGGATGTAATTCAAATACTTGAAGTCTGGCAGGATTTTATTTGCGTTGTAGTCCTACGTTTACTAAGCCGAAGTAAAAATTTTCATAGCAGCAAACACAAGACGGACTCATCAATTTGAGATTTAGGATGAATAGAACGTCGTGGCTGCAACGAACCAACTCCACTTATTTCGTGGATTGTTGTGTTCTGCTGCGAAGCAGAAACACTTTGTAAACCGAAAAGGTGTGAACCATAACTTGTAATGTGAAGTAACAAAAGAAAAATCGGAAGTACCGTAATTTCCGGCTGATTTATACCCGCATGAAAACCTCACCACCAGCTACTACCGCATCATTGTATCGCTCGAAGATATTTCAAGATATTTCACTCCCTAATTAAAATAAAAACAGCGAAAGCAACAATATTTAAAGCCCAAGTTTGTAACAGTAGTGAAAAGACTAGAGTAAAACAGCCTAAAATACTTCGGGTTATCTCTAGGTAACATTTGTGGTGTCATTTTTGCCTTGGTAAACATGAAATTTATAGTTCAAAGCATGTTGAACAAATTTGCATAGTTGCAGCTTTTTGTAATTTGAAACTTCGGAATGTAACGCAACGCTCAAAACATCTCGAACCGAACGCAAGATTAACAACAAAGCATTCTAATAGAAACCTATTGAATTTTGAAAGCGTGATGAATTTTGTTTAGGTTTAGGGTTTTGTTTTTGTTTTGGAAACAGGCGTATCAACTTGAAAAGGTAGGCAGAAATTAAATGTTGAAATTTGTTATCAAAAATTTATATTAGCAGCTTCGCAAAGACCGGCGTTGTAACTTTGTTTTCATTTTTTGTGACTGTCGGATCAACAGTAGCCTTTCTTGTCTTTGTTTACTTTTATAACACACTTGATAATTACCCAGTATGCTGCCTACACAAGTTGTCTATGCTTTATACTTTCTTGTTTTATTTATGATATTAAAGCCAGTTACTGGTAATTCTTTTCTGAATTCATGTTTGTACAACAACGCCAAATGCCAAACATAGCAGAGCTAGTGGCTTATGGTTTCTTCCGTCCACAACCATAGTTTCTTCGCCAGTTCCAGGAAAAAAAATTGACTGAGGCGCGAGGACACGTGCAAAGAGATCAGTACAGAAATTACTACCGTAAAGCAGCCGGGATAGCCCAGGCCTGCTTAGAGAGTTGTTCGGGTTAGAAGTGTTGTCTATAAGTTTTCCCATGCCTTTCACAACTTGAATACATCAAAAATTTAAGAAACTGACACGTTGGAATATGTTGTCTTTGAAGAAAAGGGAAATCAAAAGCTTTATTTACTTTGAGGGCAATTTTAATGTTACGCCATAATTAACTTCACGTAGTCACGCTGCTCGTTACCCGGTTTGTATGATAACTGATTATGCTGATTCCTTGTTCTGGCGAAGACGTGTTACATTAACCGCAAGCGGGGAAGGGAAGGTGTGGTTGAGGGAGTTAGGGTACGGGTGGGACCACACTGCAGTGCTGTAAGACTTAAAGGTTTCACCATAATGGGGAACAAAACGTCATTGGCTCTGCACGCATTGTGTGCCTATGTTTTAAGCTTGCAGTATACTAAAGGGTAGGGAAAACTGCAATTTCAGTATATGAGAGGGTCACAAAATCGGCTGCAAAGTGGAACAAATGGTGGCTAAAGCGAAGGATATCAAAGGGTGCCAATTATTGGCAGAAATGACAATGCGAAACACATAAAAGTATGCATCTTTTGAGCAACTGAACCAGAACAACTGAAATCCTAGGGAAAACGTGGCAATTATAGGAAATTCTATTGTTTTGGCTTATCCTTGAGGTGTAAGAAAGGGGTGCCATTTTGCTCTAGGTATATGAAAGGGGTACTGTTTTGGTAAAAATTAGTATATTAAAGGGTAAGGGTTTGAACCTGCGGGCAGAGCCTCCCTGTATAAAACTTTATTGAGTACCCCCCCCCCCCCCCCCGGGTTTTCACAGCAAATTCCAAATGACCATTTGAAAGCAACCGAAGTCAAAATGTAGGGCGAAAAAGATTTACAGGAATCCGTATTGTTTGGCCACGAAATGGAGTTAAAAATGGTGCTAATCCTGGGTTAGCTTTACCATGCTTTGAACAACCGGGCCCTGAAGTAGGTTTTGGTGCTTCGAGTTCTTGGTCACACCCAGGGAGGGAACAAGTCAATCTAAATTTGAATACAAATATTATTGTCTTAAAATGAGTGAAATGTTCTCTTGTTAGAATGTCGTAGTTACTAGTATTATAATTATGATTTCTTTCTTTTTGTAACTGCTGTTTAATTTCACTTATCAACATGTACAGCCATTACAGTTTTTTTAACCAGCGTTAGCTAAATGCAGGTAGAACATACATGTATGTCATGTGAGTTGAAATTTCTTTCAAATAAAGTTGTCGTGGTTCCTATGTTGTTGCAATATGTCATTTCAACTGTGATTGGAAATGCATTCACTGCGGGCTGGTACAATCGTGTACACTGTAGGCAAATCATCCAGAAGAATAAATACATTCTGCTTAATGTTTTTAATGTTTTATTGAACTTTGGTTTACCAGTATATTCTGGTTATTTCTTTGCTAACAGGTGCCAATTTATGACTTTAAAACTCACAGCAGACTTGAACAGAAGGTAAGGTGTTGATGTTAGGTGTACATGTACATAATATACATACGTACAAGGTGACATCCATGTTCAGTCCACAGGATTTAATACACCAGGAGATTGTCACTTAACAGAAGTGTTGGGACACTGTTGCATTCTCTACAAGGGAAAAAGAAATCCTTTGATCCCCCACCCACCCCTCCCAATGTTACTTTTCCTTTGCATTATGTGTGTGTGTGTGTTATTTTGTGGGTTAAGATTAATTGGGGAGAGAGGGGGCAGTGGTGGTGGTGGTGGTGGGGGGGGGGGGAAGGGTCATTTTTTGTTGAGGCTGAAGGCAAGCTGTCTTGGATGAGTGAAATAATGATGACTGAAGTAACATTTGTCAACAAGCTAGGTATCCCAAAGACTCTTGTCGAACATTGTAGTTCATTGCTGGGCTATTCTGCAGTTTGGTAGGTTTTCCTAGCTGTTCACAGCTGGTGTACCCATTTGTACACCTTGATAGACAAAAAAAACCTGTGGTTTATCAAAGACGGGCCCCTTCAAGCTGAAGTTAATTTGTTAGCCACCAGGGGTTCATGAGCTACATGAATTCTTAACATTTTTCTGTTTTTGAAAGTGCAAAAAAATACCGATAAGAAAAATGAAAACCCGCAAGAGAATTCAAACCAAACCGTAGTTGCTAGAATTAAACCTCTGAATTCTCCTTCAGCCCTCACACTTTCACACTTAGCTTGTTTTCACTGCTAAATGTTTGGATTCGACCAAATTAACCCAGTGTAGATTCTAACGTTTTTGTTCCCTCTTTATATGAGCTAGATTTCAAATGCGTGAATTGAAATAATTTGTTTGAGTTAAAGACAGACTTTTCATAACCAAGTAAATTTATTATCATGTGTGTAATTTACTCCGGGTTTACTTTTGTTATTTTATCCAGGAAAGGCTTTTAAAATCCCCAGAAAGTCTAAGGCCTGAAATGTATGCTTCATTTCCCAGTTGCCAAAATTCGGATAAGCCTTTTATTTGAGGAAAATGCTGTATTCTATCCTGGAACAATTGCAGCAATCAATTTGTTGCTTTCAGTGTACTGCATTCAGTGTAGTCCAATGTCCAGCCCATTTGGATCAAGTCTTCTAGAGGTTTCCCATTTGTTTTCACCTTTTAATTGGCATATTATGATCCATGTAGTGTCCAAAACCCATTTGCATTTGTAACAATCGGTTGCACCACCATTCTTTGAATTCCTCCTAGTAAACAAGGTAGAGGCAATGCATTAACCTAGTTACCTCCCCAAGGAAACCTCTGTCAAAATATCATCCATGTTCTCTCCCCACCTGTATCTGTCATTAACATGCCAATCAATTGTCCAGTGACCTTGAACAACCTACGACAATGAAATTACTTTCTTTCCCTTTCTATAAGACAGTGCCTCCATAAGGCCCATCTTAATAAAGACAATATGGAAGAAAGTGTATTGTCAAAGGAAACAACATTCATCTTCTGCTGTATTTTTCCCCATCATCTCTTGCTCATTTCTGCTTGCTGTTGTTGATTCCCCATGAGGCCAAGTACTGTTATAGGGCCTTTTGAGGTAACCTGCGATCAGGCTCTATTTTCATTTCGCTCGGTGAAGTATTCGGGTGGGAAGGGCGAGCGACCGACGTAAGAGAATATGAGAGCGATGCTAAAAGTCGACCTGATGGTAGGTTACTTTTGAGGCTGCATTCTTACGTTCAATTGTTATTTTTTAACTGACATTAATGTCACCTCATCCCACAGAATGATTTATATGGTGCTAATGTTATCATCTTTGAAGGAATCATGGCTTTTGCCTACAAGGAGCTGAGAGATGTAAGGCTAAAACTAGTCTCAGGTTTTATATTATAGTTCAGGCACCAAGGGTTGTGTGTGTTCTTCTACGGGTATTAATTTTCAATCTGCTATCAAGCTGCTAACATTTTTAATTATTAAACTGCCTGTATTGGGGAGGATTAGAAAAAATTTTTTTCCTTACAGCTAATCTTTATCATGTGTGACCAGTGTTTTGAAGATTTGAATAGACTCTCCAATCTCCATAATTGTGTCATTTTGATGTTCAGTGTAAACTTGAGGAATACCATGGAAATTTGAAATCTCACAACAAATTTTCAAACATTCTTAAGTTTGCAATTTTAAATTGTTTATGGCAACTGACTCAAATTTTTAGACTTGATTCAAATCTTTGAAATGCTGGTCATGCATGAAGTGGATTGACTGTAATGCTAATGCTTCTGCTTCTGTTTATGACACAATGAATGCTTACCTAAAAATCCAGGTGAGAATACTGTAACAATCATAGGAGTGATGTAAATGTGATGGTGAATTTTAAGCCTGGTGAATATATGAGAAAGATGTTTTATTCGGTTTATGGCACAGACGAGTCAGAAAAAAAATCAGTCCTGTGTACTGCTAGGATTTTTTTTCTGGGTCGCCTGCGTCATTAACTGAACAAAGCATCTTTCTCACATATTCACCAGGCTTAAAATTATCATCACATTTATATCATTACGAATGTGCCACCTATCGACATTTCAGTCCTAGCAGTACACAGGACGTTTGTCCTTTCTCAATCATAGGGCTGTTTTAGATGTGAACCAAGATGCTAACAAAAAAGGATTAGAACTGAATGATTTCTTTTTACTATTTTCCATTCCTCTATACTACCAGCTCATTATTCTCATCTGTTTTAGCTGATGGACATGAAGGTTTTTGTGGATGCCGATCCTGATGTTAGACTAGCAAGAAGGTCAGTAATAAGGCAGTTTTTTCACCCTTTTTGGATACATATGCTTTTCTTTTTATTGTACCTCTGAGAAGTTTGCACTGCAAGAGCACAATATATTACTCTTTTTGTTTTCATTTGTTGGTTCTGTTTGGGATGCACATGACACATTGGTAGGTAATTGTAATTGTAATTTTAAAACCTTCACTTATACATGGAAAATCATCAGTTAAGCTTAATCCTTTAATTCTCCGCGAGCCTAATATCCCACAACTGCTGGTGCTGAGCTCCAGTTTCTGTCGCATGGTTTATATTCCGAGGGAATAACTTAATTAGCCCCAGGAACCCACGCCGTTTTCCGGCCCAGCGTTGACTGATATTGCGTTGAAATTCGATCTCTTGTCTCCCTCAGTCGGTCGTGTAGCTGTTTTCTTTCCCTCCCTCCCGCCCTGGGGGCTTCTCTCGAGTCCTCGGGGCCTCTCGGTTCATTCATCAAAGATGCCCAAACGGATTCACTGGCTTGTTTTCTTGTCTGCTGAGGTGCGCAGGGAACACGGGGATAATTAAACAACGACTTCTCGGAAGGATGTTAGTCCATCACGGGTAGCTACCCCCTTACATTTTGCTGATACCTATTGATACACATGGGGGATGGCCCTTCATTGTAGAACTTTCTAAATAAGAGGATGGCTTATCAGTGTGTTCAGAGTCATCCAGTTGTATACACCTGGGTGGAGAGAGACAATTGAGGATTCAAGTTTTTTTGAGGAACAACACAATGTAGTTCTAAAGCAAGATGAAAAATAAAAGTTTGATTTTCTAACCTCAACATCTCTGTGCCTCAACACAGCTTTCAAGCTTAATATGAAAAAAACAAAACATTAATTTGCAGTTATGTCCTCACCACGCTATAGGTTAAAGAGAGACATCACGGAGAGAGAAAGAGATCTTGTTGGTGTCTTACAACAGTACAACACATTTGTGAAACCTGTAGGTATTCTGTATGCTTTTATTGTATTTTTAATGAATGTAAAATTTTGTTCAAGCATGTATTGGGTCCTGTAGTTAATAGGCATGTACTTGAGGACATTACAGTGGAATTTTCACGACAAAGTGAAAAATACACTGTCTGTTAACTTAGTAATATTCACTCACTTTCAGTTGCCAGGCTGTTTAAAGGGACACTGTCACCAATATCTAGATAACTTTGAAAAGCAAAAGGACATATTCTAATCAGCGGAAATCCAAAAATACTGGTTGAATTTCGTAAAAAATTACTCTACCAGTTCTCTGAGATTATAATTGAGTGTGTTTTGCTGCGGATTGTTAGGATGGATATGGTTGCAACTTGAAAACATCAGGCTGATGTTTTCAAGTTTTTCCTTTGTTTCGTGGAAAAATCACCAGTAACTGACTATGGTTTGTTCTTCCTTTGAGAAAATCATATGATTTCCTTTTCTTGACGTTCTAGGAGTATTCTGTGTACGAGAAAAAAAGCATTTAATTCAAATTTCAGCACATTTTCACCCCAAAACGTAAAAATCACCGCGACAGTCTCCCTTTAATTGATCAATAAGTTAACCCTTTAAGTCTCAATATGTATCTTCTCCGTACTGGTGATCTCCATACATTTCTTATGGTATTCGTTGGGAGAATATGCTCAAAAATCAAGACATTTCATATTTGGTGATCTTTTTCTTTATTCTAATTGACCCACCTGTTTGCTTAAGTAGTGACATTGTGAGAAGAAATTAGATGCTCATCACTATTGGGGGTTAAAGGGTTAGCACACAGTTGCGTGGTTATTAAGACACTAATCTGTGTTGAACTCTATATTTCAGGCTTTTGATCAGTATATAGCACCCACAGTTGTTTTTGCTGACATAGTTGTTCCCAGAGGAGGAGAGAATAGTGTTGCAATTGATTTGATTGTACGCCATGTCAGGACACAGTTAGAACAGGTTAGAATACTGGTTGTATTTTTCTTGTTTTTATTTCAAGGAAAGATGGCCCAATTTTTGCACCTCAAGCATCCTTCTGATAATCAAGTTTGGATATGCCACTGAATCAACATTGAATCAACACTGAATCATCGTTGAATTAACATTACAAATCGCACTGATCTATCTAACTCCTGGATCAGTCTCTGAAATGAATTTTGACTCTCTGAAAGGAGACTTTTGGTGACAGTTAATGAAATTTGTAACAGGAAAGACATCCCTATAGACATTGAACATGAACTAATTTTCTTTACCTTTTATTTCATTTAGAGAGGATTTAACTTCAGGTAAGCTGGCAGTTTCAAATGAACTTCCTTTTCCGTTTATTTTGCCAGTGTTATTCTTTAAGTCATTTACAAGCCCATCCCAAGTTAAATTTGTCTTTTCTTGAAAGGTGTTATCTTGATTGAGCCTTCCCTGGCTCAGGAGGAACCTTGTAGATTTCCATCCAGCTAAGGCTGGGACTTTTTAAGCGCTGAAAATGTCAAGTGTTTGTTTTGGATGTTTAAGCAAGAATCTCGGCGTCCTCAGATGATCTAGCATCTTACCAACCTTACCTTAGTTTCTAATTTGATGTTTATTCTCCTTTCTTCTAGAGCTCAGCTTCGATCAGCACATCAAGGACAGCCCTTGCCTAGCTCACTGAGTCTACTAGAAAGCACACCACAAGTGAAAGGACTTCATGCAATTATTAGGTAAGACGAAAATTGAAAATAGCATTTATTGCATGAGTCGTCTTCTTCAAAAAATGTTCAACAACTATTGATAGTCAAATGGTGTAGGTGCAATTGTGCACCTTATATGAGCTCAATGCATGATACATTGCACTGGTTGTTTGTGTGTCTTTAGCATTTTGCTGTCAGGGACTTGATTGGCAGGTGTGATTTAATGTTTTTATATTTATTTATGAATTTTATATTCACCATGAAATTCATGGTAGGTGAACCTTTTCTCATGGACCTTGAAAATCAAATTGAAAGAGTGGTAAGTCATCTCCGTTTCTGTATGAATGATCATGGTATCATATCAGGGGCTGGGTGGTTGGTGTTGAGGAGGTTGTACCTCACCTCTACCCCCCCCCCTCCTTCTCCCCATCCTGTACATATTGCCTTCTAATTCTTAATATTCAATTATTGTACAGTTCTATTGTTGTACTGTTCCATTGTTATACTGAAGTTTCCTTTGTTAATCTTTAGGAATGAAGAGGCCAGCCGAGACGATTTTATATTTTATTCCAAGAGGCTGATGAGAATTCTTATTGAGCATGCTCTTTCTCTCTTACCTTTTAAAGTGAGTATAATTATTGGTCCCGGAGGGAGGGGGGGCACTCTGTAAATTTTGGGTGGGGGAGGGCTGCTGGGACTCTGATACCCTTTCCAGACTGTGGTTAACTGCATTATCTGCTGCACAAGAAATCATCGAAGAATTTGAATTTTCCCCGAGAATAATGAAGGGATTGGTTCAAAACGGTCTCATTGATTTGGAAGCAATCAAATCCAAGTTTAAACCAATGTGCATCTGTGTGGTTGTTTGAATTTTATTTTGACATATCCTTTTTCCATGTCTCCTTGTCGCCGCTGGGACTCTGGGACCCTGACCCTATCTCAGACCATGTTCAGTTGTATTGTGCAATCCTATTCTAGACTAGACACCAAAAGTCCCTACCCTATCCCTGACTCACAAGAGTATCAATCCCTAGTTTCCTGATAAAAGATACCCTATCCTAGACCAAAAACTCTCTGATGTCTATAACCTATTCCAGACAAAACTGGTTGAAAAACATACCCTTCACAGCAGCACATACCCATACCCTGATACTGACGTATGTCATATAACATTGTTTTTATTAATCTTTCCTCTGTGGTGATGTTTTTTAGAAACATGTTGTCACTACAATGGAAGGTACAGTTTATGAGGGAAGAAGATTTGCAGGGAAAAGGGTGAGAAAGTGCATTGTTAAGCTTACATTCCTTTTTTTAAGTAATAAATAGGAAAAGCTTTTGTGAAACCTTCCTAACAATCTCTTTCTGAAACTGCATGGTTACCCACATTTTTCTTTTTGGATTTCAATAACCCTTGCTAAGATCTACTTTTTTCCATAGTCATAAGATTTGCAAAAGTACCTCTGTATTGGGAGGCACCTTCCTTAATTGTCTTTCATGATTGTGCAGAGTGATCAGGGTGGTTTTCAATTCAGTGTGTTAAAACCAATGTAATCTCTCTGATCCAATCAGAACTCGGACATGCTCAGGAAAATGCACATGGGCAAGTCGCAATTGGTTTCGGCTTTGCTTCTAATTGGTCCAGAAAGTGGCACAGAATGTTTTGACCGATCACAGAGCAAAGTATAAGCAAAACTAAAGTAAAAGAAAATTGCTTAGAACACAATTGAAAACTGCTCTACTTTGGTTTTGGGTTTATGACACTCAATTGAAATCTGCCCAGATCGTAAGTATTCATGAAATACTTAATATCTTTTCCTTCAGTATTCCTACTCACTGTGTGCTATATCCAAACCAACATTGCTTGGACCGCTGGGCTTTGAAATAAATTTTACCCTTTTCTTATCTATTCTGACTTTTCACTTATTGTTCCCTTTATTTTACTCCAGTTGTGTGGAGTGTCCATACTCCGAGCAGGTGAAACAATGGAGCCAGCTTTGGAGTCTGTGTGTAAAGACATCAGAATAGGAAAGATTCTTATCCAAACCAATGAATACACATCAGAACCAGAGGTAGGACATCACTTGCATATCAACAAACAGTGACAAGAAAGGAAATTACCATTGGCTCAAATCACCATGTGGCACAAATTCTAAGAACTAAGTGTAAAGCCTGGTAAAGACAAGAACCTGTCACTCTGGTTCTACCTGAACCTTTGTGTTCTGAACATTTCTTGTGTGCTCTCAAATGCCTTAAGTGTACTGGAAATTTCATTATACATTTTCTTGTGCTCTCACTGACTTGGTTTCTAGTCAACTCTGTTGGCCCTGCCTAAACTTTCAATTTCAAAAGAATCTGTGGCGACCAAAAACTAATGTCGTGAACTGAAACTGAATTTGAAAACTGAAACTGAATTTGCTCTTACTTACATTGTTTCGTTCATTGTTCACGTTTTCCTTGAGTCAGAAGTCAGCCACCAGGTAAAATGTATTTTCAGGTATAAGGGAAATGTCTTAACCGTGGTTTGTCATATTTCTCGTAGCTTCATTATCATCGGCTTCCAAAGGGAATCAGTGAGGATCACGTGATACTCATGGATGCTACTGTAGCTACAGGAGCAGCTGGTCAGTAGATATCATACACTTACAGCAAAATTGACTAATTAGGGTGTTTTTCACTTTGTCTTCATTAATGCTTCAGCTTCCTTAAAGTAAGAAGGCACAAATCTGCAAAAATATCTACATGGTTTATGTGTTGTTTTTAATTGAAAAAATCGAAAAACAACACAAACTTAAGTGCTTCTGGTTAACCTTCATGAAGACGTAAATTTATAAATTTCAATTTAAATTTAATGATACTTTGTACCAACTGTACAATAATATTATACAAATCTGGACAAGTGGATTTTCGACTGTTGAAAAATACAAACATAAGTGCTTCTCATTAACCTCCATGAAGACATGCTGGACAAGTGGATTTTCGACTGCTGATCGGCGGTTCTTCAAGTCCTAGGTTCTTAAAAATTTTTGCTCCAAACTGTCTCTCTCCGCGCAGGTGTGTGATTAAGTGGCATTCTTCAGATTCTTGCTAAAAGCGGTCCACTCGATTTCGCGACCAAAAATAGTTTTCCTTTATTTTTTGCTTGTGAAAAGGGTTTGGTACACATGTATCAAAACTACTTTAATTATTTTCCAATTCTTCATTTTTGCTTTGCTACAAGCCAAAAACTAATTTTGCCCGCAACGGGGTTTCCGGCGGTGATCGAAAGGCTGTAATTTATGGATTTTGAGAGGCGCGCTACGGCCAATTGAATGCAGCTTACGAAATTTTGCTTTGACCTAGTATCTAAGGTAGACCGACCAAGTTCACAGACAAAACGTGGAAAAAGTTGATAAATTTTTGAGCACGTCAGGTAAAGTTAAAGACAACCTGCTCTGAAGCCCATAAATGAGATCCCAAAAATGGGCCGAATACAAGAAACAATTTCTTATCGTTTGCGGCCTAAATTGGGTTAAAAAACATCATGGCAAAGTTCTTACCTTACTTAATCAATTTGTAAGCTCAAACGTGCGGGTATCTCCCTGGATCACAAGCGAAAACAGGTTAGAACTCCGCCATTGACAGCGTGTTAACGTACATATCGCTCGTGCCAAAGGTCACTTACATAACCCTAGAACGTGGCAAAAGTACACTTTTCGGGGATCCTAACCGTTGCTGTCCACCAAAATAAATGTCTGTAGCTTCCTTTAATGATCGTACATCCAAGATTGATCCAGAACAGGATGAAAGTTGCGTTAAGTTGATAAATATTCATGGCGGGTGACGCTCGACGAAGTAAACAATGTCGGGTATCGTAGTTGATTCAGATTTCTGCCCCGGTAAGGAATACAAAACATTTTCAAGATCCCTAGAAAGAGAAAAGAAGTTATGTAGTTGAACTCTAACAATGAATTTAGACTGTTCAACGCCTCCTGCAACTTGGACGCGGTCGGGGCAGAAAAATATAATTTGAAAAGTTGCAACGGAAACCGTGCTGGTTGTCCAAACTCACCTGGGAAGCCCGCCAGAAGGTGAGATGAAATTACTTTCGACTAAGTCACCGGAGTTTCCGCTTCAGCCTTGGGTCTAGTCGTTCGGTAATGGACTGTAGGGCTCTTCTTTTGAGTATAAAGAGAAATTGTGAAGCTCGTAGTAGTTATAATTACTCATGCCCATCTCAGAAGACTTGTGTCGACCCCGACGTTGCTTACGTTACAATTTGTCACACAATCTTATCAACCGCGCGCGACTAACTTAGTAGCAGGCAAAAAGAGAATATAAGGAAAAAAAATCCTTTGCGCTTTAGGCCCTCTGCACTTTATGATAATTTATGGAAAGTGGTTAACAGGTTTCATCCAGCCAGTGAGAAAAAAAGAGTGCGAGAGTGAAGACGGTGCGCATTGGCGTAGAGGATATAAACACGGCGGCGCGAAGATAGGAATTTTATTTTCGAGTCCCAGATGCAGTTTCGTGTGAACTGTACGAGTGGTCTTCTTTCCACTAAAACACTGTTGTCTATATAATAAAGAGAAATACGTCACAACGCACGGTACAAAGTCAAATATGAATAGGAAATAGCAAATATAGTAGGAAACGTGAGTTGTTCTCAAATTGCGCAGTTGAGAGAGAAAACGTTTCTATACTTACGACTAGTTTCGTAAGACAAAATCAATCATTAAATAAATATTCAATCCAACGCCGAGAAATCACCGGACTGGGGAGTACTACCAAACTAAGATATCCTCAGCGCCACTTCAAATATTGGGCGGGGTGGGGTTTGTTGAACATTCTTCTACCATGTTTCTTGGCTTATTTAATAAAGACTGGCCTTCACTTCTCTGGTTTTATAGGGAAATTCAAAATGCGAACACATGGCCTTAAGCGTGGTGTCGTTGAATTTAGATAACGTGTTGAGCCTGACTTGCTCGCACACGTCACAATCATCAAAAGTTGTTAAATGACTGAGTCCCACCTGGCTTACAACCTCATCTATAGTATTCTGCCTTTCCTTCTCATCTAGGTAATTTAACTTATCTTCCATGAGGCTTTCATCTTTATCAAATTTATGTAATATTCATAGTCTTCGGCCTGATGCCCATCTTGTAAAAAACGTCAGTACACCTGAGCCTTTGTCAGCCATTCATTTCTCTCACATCTTCTCTCTCCAACTGTTTCTTTGGCCTTTCTCATGTCCCCTGACACCTGTAATAAATCAGCTTTTCGCAGTCTTTCCTCGCCAATATCAAATCGCGTTGTAGGGCACTCTTTTACCCTCTCCAAAACCTCGATCCTCCCCCTCCTGGTCTCCGAAGTGCTCAGCCCATGTCGCACAATTTGTTTGTTACTTCATTAACACTTTCCAATTCTGTTGCCCCCCCCCCCCCGAGGGGGGGTGGGGGCACTTCCTGTAGTGGAGTGTACGTGGAGGCTCCGCCCGAAAGGTGTTTTTTGAGCCTGCAGCATAGTGAAAGGTTGGAAAAATCGTTATCTTAGTATATTATATATATTAAGGGTCAGCAAAGTTAAGTATATAAAGAGGTGCCAAATTCTGGCAAAAATAACGCAAAACACACGAAAGTTGAGGGTCTTTAGTAACCAACTCAGGGCAACTGAAAGCCCAGATACAAACGTCGCGACAATAGGATATTCTACTGTTTTGGCTTATCCTTGAGGTTTAAACGTGTGTATAAGAAAGGGCTACATTCTTACTCTAGGATATGAAAGGGGTGCCATTTGGGTAAAAAACTGGTACATTAAAGGGTAAGGGTTTGAGCCTAAGGGCGTAACCTCCCCATATAAAATTTTACTGCTGATAGCTTGGATTCTAGTGCCAGTGATGAAAACGTGGATGCCCAGTCTTTCATACGAACCTTCTGACGGTTGCTATATTGTCGTGCTACCCAAAGTGGATGTGGTCTTGGAGGCCCTCTGATGTGGAGAACTCACAGAAGCATCCTGGCTACTGGCATTCAAACAGAGCGTCTTGATTGGAACCTTCAGGATCTTTGCAACTCGGTTTTATTGCCCTGGCCAATGTGGTGAAGAACTAATGCTCGTCAACTTCCTTTGACAACGGTAGAAAAATGTCATTGCGTTTATTAGAAAACGCACTCTGGTCAAACGAGTCACTGATTGATAAACATATCAAGAAAGCGTATAGCTTTTCATATATTGTCATTCTGAATTGAATAAATGTTCAGCCACACCTATGCAATTGTTGGCTTGTCGTCGTTGATTTTTGTTATATGCTCTCTTTCAACACCCGCACCCCGTTCAATATTTGAAGTGACGCTGAGGATATCTTAGTTTGGTAGTGCTCTCCAGTCCGGTGATTACTCGGCGTTGGAATGAATATTTATTTAATGACTGATTTATTTTACGTAACTAGTCGTGAGTACAGTAACGTTTTCTCTCTCAGCTGCGTTTGAGAACAACTCACGTTTCCTATTATATTTGATATTTCCTATTCATATTTCCTATTTATGTTTGACTCTGTATCGTGCGTTGTGACATATTTCTTTTTATGATATAGACAAGAGTGTTTTAGTGGAAAGTAGACCGCTCCTAAAATTCACACGAAACTACAGCTGGAACTCGAGTGGCGTATTTTCCATATCCTCACTAGTGAGGATATCGATGACGTCATTTTTTTTACACTCTCTTACTCTTGCGCAAAAATACTCTTGTCTATCAGTAATAGAAGGAAAATTACATGGTGGCTTGAATATATGAATTTTATTTTCTCTTGGTAAAAGACAATATTTTACCACTCGAAAATAAAATTCCTATCTTCGCGCCGCCGTGTAATATCCTCTATATATTTTTGGTGAATGCCAATGCGCCCCGTCACTCTGGCACTTTTTTTTTCCTCACTTGCTAGATGAAACCAGTTTACCACTTTCCATAAATTATCATAAAGAGCAGGGCCTAAGGCGCAAAGAAGTTTTTTAATTTCTCTTTTCGCCTTCGACTAAGTTAGTCGCGCGACATTGATAAGATTGTGTGACACATTGCGACGTAAGCAAACGTCGGGTCGTCTTCCGAGATGTAATTATAACTACTGCGAGCTTCACAATTTCTCTTTATACTCAAAAGAAGAGTCCTACGGTCCATTACCGAACGACTAGACCCAAGGCTAAAGCGGAAACTCAGGTGACTTGTCGATATTAATTTCATTTCACCTTCTGGCGGGCTTCCCAGGTGAGTTTGGACAACTAGCACGATTTTCGTTGCACGATTTTCGTAACTCTGCAATGGACTGGAGTATATTAGACTAGTAATGCTCCTACTTGATTAATGTTACAGGAACGGAAGTCTCGCACCAGCTGTGTGGCGCGTATCTCCTAGGAACTATCCTTCTAGTTCCTTCCATTTTGCCTGATCCTTTTTCATTTCAGACATGTTCTGTGCATCGTGTTTCATACACTTTTTTCTTCTCTTTTTCAGCTCTCATGGCCATCAGAGTTTTATTGGTGAGTACTTTTTGTTGGTGAGTTGGAATTCGTTTAGCTGATTTCATAATCAACACGACATTAAGTCTGTTTAACTCTGTTGGCAGGACCATGATGTCAGAGAAGAAAACATCCTGTTTGTGTCGCTGATAGCAGCTGAGTCAGGTAAGAAATAGTTGCGTGCCAAACCAATTACTAAACCTTGCGGTATGTGGGTCTTATTGTTGCATATGAACCTGGTAAACTTACCTACGTGTAGCTGCTCGTCACAATTCTCACGGTATCTCAGTGGTTATAGTATCTGAGCAGGTTGTAGTTTGTCACAGTCTGGCCATATCCTGAATACTAAGTTTACTTGTTATTTATTTAACTTGTATTAGCTTACTTTTGAGAAGGTTTTTTAGTACAGTGGGTTTCCACCTTGCATTCACCCTATCAATACGGCTCCCTGATTACAACAGGCGATCTATTTTGGCCCGGATGAAAGCTCATGCAGTCCTCTAAACAACCCCTTAAATCCGGTGACCCTGTTAATATCGCCATATTTTTATGGCTTGTTGTTAGTGGGTTTGGCGGGTTTAAATACCACGAACGTTTGTAATTTTAGGAGTTTCTTAACACTTTTTGCCTTTATTTAAATTGTAATATTGACCTGAACAGGCCTTTGTGGGATACCGCGGTATGCATTTACTCCAACATATATGCAAGCTTCATTTTTGATATGTTTCTTTTTATCAAAAAAATTTTCAGTTTTTGTACAAATTATTCTTCAATGTTGTAGGTGTTCACACGATAGCATACGCTTATCCCAAGGTGAAGATAGTAACAGCAGCTGTTGATCCAGAAGTCAATGATAACTTCCATATCATACCTGGTATAGGTAAGTCATAGTGGATAATACATGGATAAGCTAAGCAGAGATATGAGTGGTATTTGAGAGAGCAGAGCAAGTTTACTAATACACTGATGTACGGAAATATGAAATTTCAAGTACAAATGCCGTCAAGCATCAAATGTGTTGACGTTTGTTTTTATCAGAATACTTTTGACATCTGCACAGTGCAGGATGTAAGTCACTTATGAACCTACTAATGGCGTAGCTTGCCGTGAGTCTTTCAGTCAGTCATTGGTTTTATCATCCCACCGATGTGCTAAACGTCATTGGTTTCGATTTTAGTTAGGGAGTCGGAATTTTTTGTATGAATTCCACGCTGATGATAGTTGAATAACGCAGTTTACTTTTTTTTCTTTTCTTTAGGAAATTTTGGAGACCGTTATTTTGGAACAGCAAATTACTGATAAGCATGTAACTATATTAGATTATAACGAAGAGTCAATTTTGTAAGACAGATAAAGAAGTTTCTTCGAAATCAAAATCGTACGATTTATACATTCCTTTGCAAAAAAGTTGTCGTTAGTAAATAATTACGAAATACAAAAAGGGGCGATTGCTTAGGGAACCTAATGCAAACCGGAATAGATTTTCTAGTTCTCTTAGACTGCTTCGATTTTTGCATTAGATTACATATGCACTAAGAAGCCGTTTTCTATTTTTAAATTGATTAACAACAATATAAGCCAGCACATCTTTTACTGAAAATCATCTAAAAGGCTATGCAATCAATCGGAGTGTTCGTTATGTTATCGAGCTTTTGTAGAGTCCTTTCCAAAAACGTTGTCAGTAGTTAATATATTAGTTAATATATTAGAAATAATAATTGTTTTCCAATGCATTCAAATGGTAAACCATACAAGATACTACATAATTGGCTTTGAAAAGTAAGTCACAAGTGGGGTATTCACGGCATACCTTTTGATTGTATACCAAGTTTATTCGATGCCCATATAACTTTTGTGAGCGTAACATAAAGCAAGAAAGTCCCCTTTTACTTTGGGTGCATTAGGAAACCTCCCAGTATTCAGGGAAAGCAGAAACAAAAAACCCCTGTGGTTTCGGTTTCACTGTTAATTGTTTTCTTCAAAACAGGGGAAATTTCATCTTGTTAGGCCTACAACCATTTTGCAGCGTCGAGTACTTTCACGAGACCGACTTTCCAATCAGATAGCGAGAGCAGTTCTCAGAAAACGAACTCAACGCCACAAAGTGGCCTTGAGTTGTTGTTGTTTTATTTGTTTGTTTTTTTTTTTAACCAAGCTATCCTCAAATTGTCTGAGTGGTTAGTCGATCTCACGAAAGTATGCATGTTAGTGATGACTTGGTCACATGGTACAAAATCCTCCGAGCTGGATGGCAAATGACGAAGTGGGACATAAAAAATAAAGAGATGACAGCCATTCAGATGTTACTTCCATTTTTTTTTATGTCCCACTGCACCACTTGCCACCCCGTCATGCAATGAGCCCGTTGGAGATGTAGATTTATGGGCGTCGCACTGTACGCCCTGAAAAGTTCTATGGTCCAATACGAAAAATGTGGTCGGTTGGAACCACAGTATTTTGGTCACATTATATCTCGACAGTTATTTCTACATTTTCTTCTAGAATATTTTCTGCATACGAATTTTGCTGTAGGTAAAAGCTTAAAAGGCAAAACAGTGCTGGGAAAAGATAATGTATTCCTTTCTTTAATATACCAGAGCATTTAAAATGAATTTATACTCTAAACCGTCAAAGACTTATATTATCTTACGTGAAAAATCTTGACAGCGTTGTAAAATAACATAATATATTCATTGTATTTTTTTTTGTAAACTTAACTAGGTGACTACATTCTTTTGTATTTTCTTTCATTCTTAAGTGGGAGTATTAAATGCATGTGGATGGGATTTTTGGTCGCTTAGGTAAAGTAAATAATAATAATATAACTTTTGAAACGTATTCACTTTGTTATTGGTTGGTTGGTAGTGCATATTAAATTAGCCATCTCAAGCCTTGGCTATCCTTTATTCCTTGAACGATAATTGTGTTCGCTAAGCTTCTCGAGCATTTTCGTTTTGTTTTGTTTTTTTAGTGAGTGTTTGAGGTGATGACGGTCACGTAATTGTTTCTAACAGATGTATCCGTATATACGACCGTTTGGAGGACTATACGCAGCTTCACTTCTTGTCGTTCCATTAAAGGTGTTTCAGCGCTATTTTAGATCATTTACCCTACAACCGTAGGGTAACATACTTTTTTGTATGTCATATGGTGCATATGGCCAAGTACATAACGATCCGCTAGATCTTTCCATGGTGTCATCCGAAGATCTCAGTGTTAATTATTAACTTACTTGGATAAAAATCCTCGTAGCACATCACATTGGCACTGTAAAGCAATATCGCGAGTTTGTCCTGCTCGCGCTATCGTCCCCCGACCCCCCCCCCCCCCTCCACCACCACCACAGCAGAACATGGGTGGGTTATTTTGCATTTTTCATTAATTTGTTCACGTGTGCGCCCGTGTTTTTAACACGATGTGTAAGATCAGAACTCTTCAAACAACACTTGCGTCAAAACATTAGAATACTTTAAAAATGCCATTATCCTGTCTTACCTTAACAATATCAGTTTACGTGACATCCAGATTACTGCTTTTTACAGTCAGCCGGTTTACTTGCTTTTTACATTTGTTTACTTAACTTCATTTATTGTTACCGCTTTCAAGCTGTGAGGTCAAATCAGGAACTGGTAGGAGATTTTTTGTAATTAATAATTAAATAATTAAACTTTTATCCATTTAACCTTCCGAGTGCTTCTGAGTTTGTGAATCAAATCCTGAAGTAAAACTTACTGAGCAGTACTTTGGTGAGGTGATGTGTTTATGGCTTTTGCAACATTGTTATGCTACTTTAGTTTCTTTGAATCTGTGCATGAAATTCTAAAGTAAAGCCATTTAAATGAAACTGTTGAAAAGTATTTTCTCGTGGTACCATTTCAGCCTGTTCGAGTCTGTGAATGGAAGCCTAAAGTGTGACAATCTCATACGTAAACAAGCTACAGATCATCCATTTCCTGTGTTGCTGTTCGTTCATCAATTTCCGCGGGAATTTTATGAGATTTCAACTTTGGAAAAGTCAGTTCTTTTCGTTCGGCAGAGAAGTTTCCGAAATAATAGACTCTTTACTTTCTCGTTTATTCAGCGCTTTGGCTATTTTTTTCATCTTTCCAGATTTTGTACGGCCTTCAGAATTTGCCGGCGAGGCAGTATTTTTCCTACTAAGTTTGATAGCTTTTTGCAAACCTTTGATCTTGGTGCTCAACTCATTTACTTGTGCAAAATTCATCTTAACCCTTCCTTGTTCTGACGGAGTTTCTTCAACATTTTCTTGGTCTCCGACCTCTTCCTCTAACGGAGGCAGTTTCTTAGTCGCTTTCGGGGTAAATTTATACCCTTTGCGATAAGAGCTTGTCGTTTGTTGATTAAAAATCGCGTAAAGTTGAAGCAACTCCTCTTGTACTGGCGTACAAGGGGTAAAAAAGTCCGAAACTTGAATAATTCCCGGCGCCGTAAAAGGACGACCTTTCATGGTGGGTATTTTGCTTTTGTTTATTTCCGGAAAAGTGCATATTGGTTTTGCACTTACAGTTTTGCGAATTTTTCCTGACGGTTTCTCTTCCTCTTTCCGTTTATTTTCTACGGTGTAAAACTCCGAAATAACGCGCTTTCCTTTTTGTTGAAGTTCCTTTTTCCACTGAGAAGCGCTTTTAAACTCTTCAAAATCACGAATTTCTAGCGATGCCTTTCCTTCCTGAATCAAATATTCAGCGCACTGAACGCTCCCGATTTTCAATGCGTGAATTAGTGGAGTTTCGCCCTTGTGGTTCTGGGTATCAATACTTAAATCGTAGTATCTTAATTTCTTGACAAGCATCTTTACAATTGAGAGATCTCCAACCGTAATTGCGTGAAACAGAGCTGTGTTTGCATCCCGATCAATTGTATTCAAATTGTAGTCTACGAAACGTAGAAACAAAGTAACGAGTTTTTTGCGCTTCAAAATGCACGCGTAAGAAAGTGCGTTGAGGCCTTGGACGTCTTGATAACCGAGTTCCGCGCCGTTTTCCAAAAGCACTTTCGCCAAACCAAACGCTTTTTCTTCGTCGTCCAGGAAACAGACCTCCATAAGCGGCGTTCTCTTGTCTTGACATCGTCGGTTGATGTCAGAGCCAGCTTCGATTAATAACCTAGCTTGTCGCCAGCGCTTGTTCCTTATAGCCTGGCTTAAAGCTGTCATAGTGTAAAATTAAAAAGCGACAATTTTTTCTTCGCACTTTGTTTAGTAAAGAGTCAAACGTTTCTCTGCCGTGCGCGAATTAAGCCGAAAATGCAATTGCAACCTGTAAAATAATAAGAATAGACAGACAAAAAGACGTACATTTGATCTTGGCCAATGGCGTGAAAGATTGACAAATGCAGACAGGTGATATCGGAGTGCGAATTATTTAGTATTCTTTGTGGGACGGTTTCGCGCCTGCTGTAGATAAGAAAAGGTTGAAAAAATAACGAGCTATATTTTTGTCTTTTCATTATTAAAAAATAAATTGACTATTCTGTATTAGATTGAGAGAATTACGTTGCGTTTTGACGTTATACTTTTTGTCGCTTCTGTTAAATTAGCGTGTTGATTTTGCATATTTCACTTTCCATTTTGACCGATAAAAATCAAATAGTCACTCAAAAATATTTGACAAACCAACGCTTCAATTTACAAACAGTGGTTTTCTTTCAGAACTGTTTTCTTTGAATTTTAATTTATTAATTTATTAAAAAGCGAAAAAAGTTTAATTCTTTTTTATTGGATACACCAATGTTGTTATTTGCAAGCAGCGGTCTTTTTCAAAACATTTTTCTTGATTTTAAATTAAAAGAATAATAAAATGCCCCTGATTCTACGAAATGTTTCACTCTAAAATTAAATATTTTTGCTATTCCGGCCTTGGCCAATGCTATGTGTGTTATTTTTAATATAAATAGTATAACGGAAGTCGACCTTGATAAACCAATAATTTTCATTTGATTCGTAAACTGAACCTAGGCGATAAAAAAAATTTTTCTTATATTTAAAACCTCTCTTATCAATAACAATATTCTCTTTTGAAATTGCAACTTATAAGGGAAAAACGTGGTTGAAGTCACATTTAGGTATTTAAAAAAAAGTTTTAGCGTGACATTCCCAGTGCGATGATTGGTAACACCGTTTTATCTTCATCTTATCTAACGGAGTGGTCTATTTGTAATAAGGTGAGAGAGTCCAAACTCGTAATTCTGCACCCTCCCCATATCCCACTACCTGTCATTTTATTTTCCACATTGTATATCGCGTATCCCGTATCGCGCCAAACCTATGTTAGACTCTCAGCCAGCTTACCATCCCACGTATTGTGAGGTATTTTCTTGTTCTGTGTTCGTTTTGTTCATCGAGTTAATTAACTGTAATTGATTGATTTATAACATACAAACAAAACACATAATCAAGTCAAAGCAAACAATAACGATGATTGGTATATACCAATCCAGTGGGTAGTGATTTGCGCGCACTCTGATTGGCTAGTCAAACTCGGAATAGTATCTGCTGACTCACCTCCACTTTCGTGAAGAAGAAGAAGAAAACCTCACTTTGAAAACGCACAAGATATCCGGAGGTGTGTCTGTGTGTGGAGTGTTGTACTAGCGGATTGTGAGGGTTCAGAAATTTCTCAGTGAAGTTTAAGTTTTAATGTATTTGAAGTGCGGCTTTGGAATTCGGAGTGCAGTTTTAGAACTGCGAGTGAGTGTTTAGAATTCGGAGTGAGTTATTGGAATTCGGAGTGAGTTTTTAGAATTCGGAGTGAAGTTTTGGAATTCGGAGTGAGCTTTTAGAATTCGGAGAAAAGTTTTAGAATTCGGAGTGAGTGCTTAGAATTCGGATTCATTTTTTGTGATTGTGATTGAGTTATTAGAATTGGGAGTGTGTTTACAAATTTAGAGTGTCGTTTGGAATTCGGAGTGCACTTGTGGGCCACCGTACGAAACCCTCGTATCAACAAAACACAGAACATCGTTTGTTAACTTTTTAATTTACTCTTTAATCATTTTAAAAAGCCCTGAGCATCTCTTTTTATTGAAGGCCAGACAAATTTAATGGCCCACTTTAAAAGGACGGTCCAAATAGGATGGGAAGTCTGGACATAATGCATGGTTCAATTATACCTGTTACCATCCCCCCCGGGCAACCCCGGGGACAAGTCCAGCCCTTCGGTCCCGGGGCTGGGGAATTGTTTGAAGCCGTCCTGTCCCGGGGGGAGGGGGGCGGGGCAAATCGAAAATAACTTCTTGTTGTTCTTGTGAAGTACGTCACTTCTAGGTTGACGCCGGACCGCGTGGAGCAGACTGCCTATTTCCAGGGAGAATTCTAGAATTTGTACCAGACTGGTTAGAGAAGAATAATCTCTCAAAATTAAAATCTGTATTCGAAGGTACTTTTGTTATAAAATGTTAGACGAATGTGCATGATGCGTACTCGAATGGATGGCGTTCGTCACAAACAAAGAAATATTTCTTTAGCGTATTAATGCTTATGTACTCTATATGAAAACGTATGCACGGCTTTATATTAAACAGAGGTCTCAGTCCAGTGTTCATCCTTATGAAACAAGCTAAAAAAAACTCCTTTAAAATGCTGCGATCAATTTGTTCACGGGCCTCTTGTGCGTATGTGCTAGATTTAGAATAAATCACGCGGCGAAGACCATTTCTTTATTCGCTAGCCGTATGCCATGCGGTTAGAGGTTTTTCTTAAGTTTTCTTTTTCAAATATAGTGTTCATGTTTTTATTACATTATATATGTAGTGTCCTTTGTTCAAGAAACTCTAGAAAAGCGTTTAAGTTATTGTCAAAATTTCTGGTTTTGCTATTGTACGGAAATCAATATCGTAATCTATCAGTTTTGTACACAAAACAACGTATTTGTGGTCTGTGAGGAGTCCCGGGGGTTGGGAATTGTCTCTTTCTGCGTGCCCGGGGTGGGGAATAGACCGCCAAGTGAGAAAAAAATTGCAAATCCCCGGCGGTATGCCCGGGGGGGGCATGGTAACAGGTAGAATTGAACCATGCATAAGTCGATCTATAAAACCTCTCAAGCAAAGTCAAGTACCACGTGCTCTATAGTTCATCGATTTTCAGAAGGCGAGAATATGGAATTCATTTTGCCTTTCGCTTGCCTCTTGACTATCCAGAGAGGGACGGCTTGCAGTCTAGTGGATTTTTCCATCCCTGGAAGTGAAGGCCTGAAGGCCTGTCACCCGTGGGATTGGAAAACTTTGGTGTAAAATTCCTGCTGTGCGAACAACGTGGGCTCAATGTTTCTTTAAGTTGTGCAACAAAAACATGGCGGATCACACGTGAGGGAATAAATTCCGAAATGGTAAGCTTCGATTGTGATGTTTCTGCGTGTCCTTTCGACCGATAGATAACGAGATTGCATTCAAAAACTTACATTGGAAGTTTGATTGTTACAGGGGAAGAAAAAGAAGCCGTTTATTGACAAGAAAAGCGCGCACAGCTTCCAGCTTGTTCATCGAAGTCAAAAGGATCCTCTTCAAGCTGACGAGGAGAGCTCCAAACACGTGTTATTGCCTGTAGATTCTGGAAATCAGGTTAAGCTTAATTGTAGTAATCCCCTAAACTTTCTTTGATGCTTCCACTTAATTTGGTGACCACGATAACAAACGTGTCAGTCTGCAAATTTTACACGTGACAGTGCCATGTAAATTTGTCTCAAAGGACTTTATATACCTTGCTAAAACAATGTTTTTATTTTTTCTCATCTCTAGGGTGCAAATGAAACTGCATCCATGTAAGTAAATTATGTATTTTACACTTGGATATGTTGCAGATGCTAAATTTGTGTATGTCCACTTCTAGTCTAAAAGCTAACATAACTGGATCACTATTTTGAGGTTTCAGACGATGCAAATGTGTCTTTTGGATTTTCAAATTTATTCTAAAAATAGATGACACAGACCCTTTAAGGTGCTGTTACACTGGGCAATGTTTCGTGCAACTTGTCTTGTAATTTTGCTGCGACTCAAGTTGCTTTTCTTGCAATTTTTTGTTGCCTCTATTATTATGGCAAGAACTAGAACTTGGTTCTACTTTTTGCAACGATTCTTGCAATGATGCAACAAATTTTTCAAGCATTGCGTAGTGTGACATGCTTCTTGCAATGTGTGTTGCAACGTTTTGACATTAGCCAATAATTATTAAGGCTGATTCCGCTCAACGTTCAAGCAATAAGTGCAAAAAATATTTACTAAAAATCTACTCATAGCACGGTAACATTTTCAATGCTGTTTAAAACATCTCACTTTAATTCACTTCTCCAAGTGACCCCGCGATGAAATTCTCAAGCATTGTCGAGAAAATTAATGTCAAATCGTGTAAAAATATGCTAAAAACGGGCGCCATTTTGTTTTGAACTGACCTGAACCGTCTTTTTAATTGAAATATGGATAACTTCAGATCCAATTTTCTCTCGCAGGGTCAGCCTGGGAGCAAAAGTATCGATAAGTTCTGCTTATGTGTTCTCAAAATGTGACTGTGCTGCAAGTATTTTTTTGGTAACTTAATTTTTGCAGCTACTGCTCGAACGTTGAGCAGAAATCGTCTTAAATTGCCCCTTTTGGCACATGTACCCTTGTGCCAGTCCCCTGTGCTGTTTGATACCATCGAGGGCGAGACAAGGTACAAGAAATATTGCCTAGTGAAACTCCCCTCCTGCAACTTGTCTCATAGTGCCGCTATGCACAGTTGTTAATTAAATGTAAAGAAGACCATCGCAGTTATAGACGCAACTTTTGCAGTTGCAAAAAGAAAGCCTGAAAAAAAATTCAGGCTTTTATGGGATCCGAACCCTTGACCTCTGCGATACCAGTACAGCACTCCTACCAGTTGAGCTAACAAGCCAACTGGGAGCTGGTCATTAAGTCGGTTTGTTATAAACCCTTGAAGGATGAGGATGAAATATTGAATATATGAATATCATATATTAGAACTGCAGGAGGAAGAATTAAATGTAAAGAAGACCACTGCCGTTATAGACGTAACTTTTGCAGTTGCAAAAAGAAGCCTGAAAAAAATTCAGGCTTGTATGGGATTCGAACCCTTGACCTCTGCAATACCAGTACAGCACTCCTACCAATTGAGCTAACAAGCCAACTGGGAGCTGGTCAGTTGTTGCGAGACAAATTGCAGGAATTATTGCCTAAATATGTAACAGTGCCTTTAAACACAGTAAACATGTCACACAGATTTACAGTTTTCTGGGTAAATCCTTGGTAAACCTTCAGATGTTTATTTTCAATACCAGTATTTTTTCTGGTGATTATTTTAACATATGG
This sequence comes from Siderastrea radians, assembly GCA_964017195.1. Lineage (NCBI taxonomy): Eukaryota > Metazoa > Cnidaria > Anthozoa > Scleractinia > Rhizangiidae > Siderastrea > Siderastrea radians. Next base: position 39,747,891 of record OZ024897.1, on the reverse strand, counting down.
GAGTTTGGCTGCCCCTGTAAGTTATCGGGAAGTTGAGGTTTCTGAAAAAGACTAGGGCTCATAAATAGTGGAATCAAAACATGTGCTCCCAGAAGAGCTGAAAGGGCATGGAAGAGAACCCATTAACTGCCCCAAATTTTCTTCCAAAGTTCCATTCATTTTTCAGACCCTAAATCTATGCAGTGTGATAGCTATGTTATACAGAAGAAGGTTCACAAGTTATCTTATGCTTGATATTTGATAAAAATTATTTTATCAGTGCCGCAGATAAACAAAGGAGGAAGGATGAGGAACAGCAACATGGCATTTTCTTTGATGATGATTATGACTATCTACAACATGTCAAACCTCGTACAAACCTGACGCTGGAACCTTTACCAGATAACGTCACTGTGATAGAGGCCAAGAAGCCCTTACCTGCAGATCACGTGGAGGTGTTGTTTACATTAAGTACATGTACTAACTAAAAGAATAAATGCATGGTTTGAATCATTGTTCAGTGATAGTTGGGATGATTTACTGTCAGTAGCAATCTCCAGTGAAATCTCCAACTCTTATTTTAAGCCAACACCCTCTCTACTGATCTGTACTGTACTTTACTCCTTTAAAGACTAACCATAATATTTTTGAGTGGAGGTGGACAATTTTGTCTTCTGTGTAAGCTTTAAATTGGCACCTAAAATTTCTTGCTTTCTTTTGCTGTCCCTGATTTTTTTTCTATAACAGTTTTGTAGGATTTCTTTTGGGTACTTTGAAATTGATATTTAATTCACCTTATGGAAGTTAAGGCATGCTTGTCAAACAAGGTATTGTCCAAGGACATGAAAAGATTTTTTTCTGCAGACCGCACAGGATACAACTTAAATTAATTGATCGCAAGTTCAACTTTACTGATTTCATGGTTAACAATATGGTGGTCATGCAATAGTAACCAACTTACTGTGAGTTCAAATTCCAAACAACTGTTTTGCCTCTCTGGAGAGATTGCACACCTCAAGACAGACAGAACCCTCTCTAAGACAGACATGTTGCTTAATAAACAGCTGGGGGTCTCCCAAGCATTATATAAATTTGGTGGTTCGTCTTTATGTCACTGTCTTAGTCTAGCCTTTCTTGAAAAAGGTATTGGGGTGGGACATCTTGAAATCCTAAGAATGGGAAGAATCATTGTGTGAAACTCAGCTTGATGTCTGATATATTGAAATATGGACTGATTGTTCAACAACATAATGATGTAAATTTTTTCTTTTTTTTGTTTGTTTGTAGTTTGGAAAATTGAAACTTCCAAGTGAAGCATTTGCATCAAGATATGAACAACCTGAAGGGCTCCTCAACCTTGCTGCACCAACATTTGGTAAGGTGATTTTTGTTTTAAACAGTGCGGTCCAACTGCACTGTTTGAACGACAATAAGTCCATAAATGAATCAACATGTAACACTTAACATTCACAGACCTTTGGCCTTCAGGTTCCATATCAAATTGGAAGTTAGAAATGTTGTCTTTTGTGTTGCAAAGGAAACCAGAGAAGTATCTGGTACAAAATTGTAAGGGAAGACAAGATCCAGTGAAAAATGTAACACACAAACTGGGTTTCCCTTAATAAAGAAAGATGGTGAATTTGGACACAGTGGATGAAGAGCAACCTTGTGGATGTGCCACTGCCAATTCCCATTTATTTATTTACTTATTTATTTATTTTAAGCTCAGGGCTGAAATAAGAAAAGATGGACTTTGGGTTTGTCTGCACAGACCCCATCTTGCTCGATGCACTCCTTGTCTTGTGTGTTAGTTTTGTAATATTATTGTAATTTTTTTGTGTTGCTGTTGCATATTGATGGAACTTTCTCTATAAATTTACATAAGTTAATAAATAAATGACTTTCTAATAATAATAATAGTAATAATAATAATAATAATAATAATAATAATAATAATAATAATAACAACAACAACACTTGGCCATCCCTGTTCCTTGCTGATACACGTCTTACATCAATAACTAGTTCTTGTCCTTTTCAACCTGTAGGCCCTCGTCCAGACCTAGATCCTGATATTGTAGCTGCTTTAGATGATGCACTTGATCTGGATGATCCTGACAACATCCTAGAGGATGACTTTGTTTCAAAGGTAAAAATGATGTATGGTAAAACTGGACCTATAGAATGATTTGAACCATAGATACCTCAATTCGTATCATTTGTTTACCACAAGACTGGTAATGTTGAACTGGGGATGATTAAAATTCAGTCATTCTACAGTTGCATTTGGTCAAGTATATGTGTTATACAGTAAAGAGGAAACACAAGTTATTCTGTTCTAATTGATGGAAGTTCATAGAGTTATTTGTAAAATGGGAGTCAAAAATGAAATTATGGTGATATGAATCAAGTCACTTCTATTTTAAATCTCTGATGGCAGTTATTGCTTTCCATAATTAGAATTGTTATAGTCTATCTGCATGAATAGACTTTCAGGAATAACACAGCAGTTTAGTTAATTAGATTGAATCTTTTGATGTGTCCTTTCAAGCTAACTGTGGCTTCATCAAGCGCTTCATTGTTTTAGAGCTTTCTTATTTACAGTACTTGTGAGCTGCTGGTTGTGATGTGCTAAGAGGTAACAAATCCCCCCTTTACGCCCCAATAATGATCAGCATCAAATGTCTCTTTGTCATATCAGTGTATTATAACACAAACAGGTCATGAGAATTTAGAAAATAACAAGAAACGCCCCAGGGGGATTGGACCCCGCCGTTTTTCTCCTCCTCCCAGGGGGCAAAATATGTTACGGTCACTCAACATACGAGCCCAAGGCGTGTAAATTTTAAAGTTGGTGATTTATCGTACCTTTGACGTGTTTGCTACCATTCCCCCTTACGTCTTCTCCGCACCCTTCTGCCTGTGATAACATGAATCCCTGATAGTATGAACCCCATCCCTCATTCTTTGGTCATCCCTTTGTCCTAGCTTTCGTGAAGAAGAACGTGACGAAATATTTCGACCGTAGCGTGACTCAGTTACGTCACGTTTTTTTAAATAAACGAACTGACATGCCAGCGTAATTTTAAATAGCAAGGGCACGGAAATTTAAATAGATTTCTTGATAAAGAAACTTATTCTAAAATCTAAAGGAAACTGGTAGCTATGGGAAAAAAAACGTAAAAGTCTATTTTAGGCCGTGATTCGATGAGTGATTTGGTACAAGCAAGTTACTTCTCCGAATCGGCTTCTGTCTTTCAATGACGTAATGTTTATGTGCTACGGCACGTAGCATGAATGATTGGCTTTCAAGGCTCGCTAGCACCTTCGTCCTTGCTCTCATCGAAGAGAAGTCAACTCCATTGAATTTCTTGTACTTTTCTACACAACTTTTCCTAAAGATTTTGGCGAGGCAAAGCAAAACTGCCCAGAAACTGCTTGCATTTCACTGTTGAATTATTCAACGTGGCGAAAGCAAGGGACTTCCCCGAATCGGCTTCTGTGTTTCAGTGATGTAATGTTTACGCGCCACGGCAAGTTAGGCGAATTCATTCCAGCTTCAAAGCTCACTAGCACCTTCGTTCCTACTTTCATTGGACCCCGCCGTTTTTCTCCTCCTCCCAGGGAGCAAAATATATTACGGTCACTCAAGATACGAGCTCAAGTGGTGTAAATTTTAAAGTTGATGATTTATCGTAGCTGTGTTTGCTGCCATTTCCCCTTATGCGTCTGCTCCGCACCCTTCTCCCTGTGGTAACATGAATCCCTGATAGTATGAACCCCATCCCTCATTCCTTGGTCATCCACTTGTCCTAGCTTTCGCGAAGAAGAACGTGACGAAATATTTTGACCATAGCGTGACTCAGTTAAGTCACGTTTTTTTTAAATAAACGAACTGACATGTCAGCGTAATTCTAAATAGCAAGGGCACGGAAATTTAAATAGATTTCTTGATAAAAAAAAACTCATTCTAAAATCTAAAGGAAACTGGTAGCTATGAAAAACCGTAAAAGTCTATTTTAGGCCGTGATTTGATGAGTGATTTGGCGCAAGCAAGTTTACTTCTCCGAATCGGCTTCTGTGTTTCAATGACGTAATGTTTATGTGCTACGGCAGGTAGCATGAATCATTGGCTTTCAAAGCTCGCTAGCACCTTCGTCCTTGCTCTCATTGAAGAGAAGTCAACTCCATTGAATTTCTTGTACTTTTCTACACAACTTTCCCTAAAGATTTCGGCGAAGCAAAGCAAAACTGCCAAAAATATGCTTGCATTTCACTGTTGAATTTTTCAACTTGGTGAAAGCAAGGGACTTCCCCGGATCACCTTTTGTGTTTCAGTGATGTAATGTTTACGTGCCAGGGCAGGTTTGGCAAATTCATGCCAGCTTCAAAGCTCGCTAGCACCTTCGTTCTTGCTTTCATCGAAGGAATTTTCATGCCATTAAATCGCCGGTAATTTTCTACACCAACTTTCATGAAAATTCTGGCGAATAAACACTAAACGAACAAAGTTTACCGGCAAGTATTGTTTTGACCGAGCGGAGGTCTGGGGCAACTGACCACGACAAAAAAAAAACAAGAAAAGCCCCAGGGGCATTAGACCCCGCCGTTGTTCTGCCCCCCCCTCCCCCCACTCGGGGGTGTAAAATATGTTACGGTCACTCAAGATAAAAGCCCTTGCCTGTGTAGCGAAAGACAGGACGAGTATTTGTTTGGCCGAGCGAAATCCGGAGGTCTGGGGCAAGTGACCACCAAAAAAAAAAAAAAACCACGGAAAAAAAATGGGTATTACTAGACCCGTCCTGACGGCGGGGTAAAAAGGGTATTACTAGACCCATCCTGACGGCGGGGTAATAACTTTAAAGATGAATTGTCTTGATGTTTAAACAAGTATCCCAGTTAGTAATCAATAAAATCTATGGAGACGAGTAAGGAGAATTTGTGTAATGATGTTGGGGGTGAAAGGGTTAACAACCAGTTCTTGTTATATTTCAGGCAAACGAAGAAGGTGCAGATTATGATAGGTAAGCACATTTAAAGTTTTGCTGATGATGTGTGGAGATTCTGTACAATCTGAAAAAGCAACTGCAGAAAGAATTTTATTAAGTAATGGTCCTAGTAAGAACTAGGCAACCCAACGGCAAGGAATGCAGAAAGGTGTTAATTGTGATATTGTTGAAACGGTCCACCTCATTGGCTAAAACATGAAAATCTACTATTACTTCATCTGGTAGTGCATTTATTTCTCTCTAGTTTACTTATTGGTTCCCTTTTAGTGAAAACTATTCTGAGTTTTAATGCAGCAAAATTTCTATGTGGGAAACATGGAAAATTAGAAACCTTTCTTGGCCATTGTTTTGGAGTCTCATGATTGGATAAAATCTTGTAACACAAAGCAAATATCACTTTAAAATAAAGTTTCAGTACATTTTATTTCAAAAACGTGTTGTCCATAGGTTGATGTATTCTCAGTAAGAAAATCTAAACAATCTTATGTGGGGAAAGCGAAATGCCGCAGAACAATAGAGGATTGCCTAGTTCTTACACGCATTGTTACTTAATCCTATTACTTACATGTTATTGTATTTAGCATTAATTTTCTCATGTATGTCAAGCCTGTATCTTAGGAAAACTATTTATTTATTTAAAATGCTAATTGCAATTATTATTTCTAGAATTCAAAATTTACAGCACCACCTAAGATGAAGACAATATTACTTTAGTAGTCGTGTAGGTTTAGAAATAAATTATTGAAAACCCTTTCCAGTTCAGTTAAGGAAGTAGCACAGTGGCTATGAGAAGTTTATTATTCCTTCCTTCTTTTCCTCCTTTTGTTCACTTATTTGTCCATTGTACTGTGTTATAATTTCAATGCACTGTCATCTTAATTTTTTTTGTATGCAGTGATGATGACTTGATCAGAAGTGGTGATGAGTATGATGATGATGATGATGACGATCTTTTCCCCTCTGACGAGGCTGATGACTCCAAGTCTGGTGACGGTATGTCATTCTTTGAGGAGGAGGAAACAAAATCAAGATTTACAAACTATTCCATGACTTCATCTGTTCTCAGAAGAAATGAAGGTTAGGGAAAGGAAAATAAACGATAAAATAAAGTTAAAAAAATTCAAGATGAGAATGTTCTGATTTTTACAGTTGTTAGTGATGAAGGATGGGGGACACAGACAGATTGACAGGCAGGCAGAAAGAAAAACAGACAGACAGACAGACAGACAGACAGACAAACAGAGACATCAGATCAGACAGATTGACAGACAGACAGACAGATGGACAGAACTGGACAAGATATGCAAATGTAGAGGGTGATTTTTAGAATCCTTTTGTTGTGATTAATTCATGCATTTTAGCATGTCACAAGTGTGGGACAATCTGAGTCCCTGTTGGAAGTTGAAGCTGTGACCTTCCACACACTTATCAGGTGTTCTAACTACTGAGCTACTGGGAAACTTGTTGCGAGCTAAGCCAGATCATATTTACCAGGTTCAGACATGTACCCTACATATTGCTAGGATTAGCAATGACAAAAGCATCTAACGTTGTGTCTAATTCTAAGCACTGAAATTATGAATATATGAAATTCATATATTTGAACTGCGGAATGAAGAAATAAATGTAAAGAAGATCCTTGCAGTTATTAACGCAACTTATGCACGAACCAATTTAATGACCAGCTCCCAGTTGGCTTGATAGCTCAATTGGTTAGAGCACTGCACCGGTATCGCAGAGGTCAGGGTTCGAATCCCGGCAAGCCTGATTTTTTCAGGCTTTCCTTTCGCAACTACATAAGTTGCGTTAATAACTGCGAGGATCTTCTTTACATTTATTAATTCTAAGCACTGTTGTTTTCCCAGTAATTAAATACTAGTATTATATTTTCTCTTTAGGTTTGAAGCTACTTGATGAAAGATTTGAGAAGGTATTTTATTCAGCTCATCAAACATGTAATGAAGTGATTAATGTGCAATCCAAAAATAGTGAACCTTCTAAGAAACTTTGAAGTAACTAAAAAGAAAATAAAGATAAATCAGTTGCAAATAATAATAATAATAATAATGTTGATGATGATGATAATAATAGGAAGGTGGCTCCATCACTCTCCATTTGTTTACATTTCTTGTGAATTAAGCTCCCATTCTATGGGTAGCTACCAAAAATTCACATTTTGATGAAAATCGATTGTAAATGTTGACGTTTTTGATTCATAAAGTAACATTGTACTCTTAAAAGAGAAAGAGACCATCCCAGTTACGCAACACCCTAGGAAGTTGCATACAGACCTCAGGCTGCATTATTTTGGACATTAACTTCAAAATCTGCGACACGCTAATTTGTGGTAAACCTCTGATCTACTAAGGACATTTTTCTGCAAATTGAATTTTTAGTTGATGGAGGAATATGATGAAGATGAAATTGGAGCTCTAGACCATGAAGAGTTGGAGGGAACCATAAACCCTGACAGCAAGCGGCTTAATGCTTTAGCTGAGGAGTTTATTGAAAGGCAACAGAACCAAGAGTAAGTTCATTATATCAATATTTTTACAAGTCTTATTTCTTTAGTTTGACTGATAGAACATGAGAATAATAACCTGGCATTTGCAAAGTTGGTTTTGGTATTCTGTCAATGCAGTATTGTCAGTGGTTTTTAACCGGCTGTCGCCATCATGGCGACCGCCGGTTTATAAAATGGACACGGTTTTTCCTGAAAGCAAGTTGGCTTAACATATGAAGAAAGTGCTGTAAAGCTTGTGGTACGGGTACTCAAGAACGGTACTGTCTTATATAAGACGCATGCGCATATTAGTCTTCTGAATGTTACCTTCCTATGTTTTTGTCTTTTAATTTACAGTATTTAAGATATGAACGGCGAAGGGTTGTTTAAGTTTGGGGTTTTTTGTACAGTACAGCCCAAAAATAATGCACGCGCAAGAACTTCTTTTTGCGTCCGCAAGCCGAGAACTTCTTGCGGCTACTTCAAGGATGCCTGCGCTTGAATACTGCAAGCCGCAAGAACTTCTTTGCGTTTAGAAGTTAAAACCGCAAGAACTTCTTTGTGGTAAGATATCTGGACCGCAAATAAGCGCAAGAACTTCTTTGCGCTAACATCTTAAAAACCCGGAACCCGGAGAAGGTACAAAAGAGACCACTTTGTAGCGCAAGGCACGTTCGAAATTGGCTGCCTTTGTAACTTGCAATCAGTTGTTTATTTGGTCCCTTGTAAGTTTTTTCTTCGGTTTAGAATTTTTTTATCCGATAAAGAGTTCACTAGGTTCTGAATTTGACACTGGTCGCCTTCTATGTTATTTTTTAACGGCTAGGGAGAAACGAGACTCAAACGAAGCACGCGTATGTTATTGTTTATGTGTCCCGGAGTCCCAGACATGCGGTACGCTTAGCGGCGCGAAAGATTTCGCTCGATTTATTTCACTTAAATGAGGAACAATGGCAAAGCACCGTCCATCAGTCACATTATTAAAGAACCGACATTCACCTGTTCAGTGTTGCTGTACTTCCACCAACATATTAAACTCGGACAAATACTTTTAATTAGTTGCGCTCACACGTGTGAGAAATGAGCATGGTCACTCAGATGAGAAGGAATAATACCCGAAGTCTTAATTGGAAAAACACATTGTTTGTAAAAATAGTTCCACTCATTACGCTGAAGTCGATACCACATTTTAAATCTTCGAGTAAACCAAAAAAAAGTCTGAAGGAAACTAAAACTCCGCGATCTGAAAGAAATTCGGCACGTCAATTCTAACCTGAGTAAACACAAATCTGCCGTATGCAAATTTAGTATGATTTGCTTGAATGACATTTTGTAACGCAATGCATGAGCAGTTCTCTAAGCCGTCGAGACAGCAAGCCCCGGGCAGCAAGCTGTGTCGAAAGGCGAATGTGTAGTTGAATATACTATTATGTGTTTTACCCTCTTTAAATAAAGGCCTACTTACTTACTTACAATCATATGTCTATGCTATTTCTTCGAGTATCTCTTTTTTGCTGGGAAATTAAACTGGTAAAGATGCAGGGATTCTTGACGGGTTCACCCACGAGATGAACACATGCATGACCTCCTGCATGTGTAAGTCTTGTCTTGCCTGTCAAAGAAGAGTTCGCGCAGTTTGCCACAATTATAGCTTTTTGACCTTTTTGTTTCTATTTCTTGGATGGAATAAAAAACTGAATTGAGTCAGTTCTGAGTTGAACCCGTATCACTGTATCTGAGACACGCTTTAAAAAACTGTTCATGTTTTGTCATGTGCCGGAGATCATGTTTACCGGGTGTTTATCTTGCAGTCGGAAAGCTGGCGGATATTCCATTTCGTGATGTGAATTTTCTTCGATACTTCGGTTGTTCGAACATTTGCTTCCTTGATTTTTTGATTAGCCTTGTGAACTTTCGCTTGACTTGGCGAATTGTCGCGCCAACACGGCGAAAAATCGCTCGAAAGCTCGGTGATATTTCAAAGAGAATAGAGCGCGAGATTCGCTCTTATTACTTTTGCAATACCTCACACTAAGACGAGCACTACAAGTTTCTTCGGCTGGACCCTCAGTACTTCTTGCGCCTTCTTGCGGCTTACGGTAACATTAGTAACTTCTTGCGGCTTTTTGCGGCTAGATTTTCAACTGCTTGCGTTTCGAATGTTCTTGCGGGTAATCTGCAAAAACCTAGCACTTTCACTTCTTGCACGGGCTTGCATGTTCTTGCGGCGCAAGAACTTCTTGCGCCACTTCTTGCGCGTGCATTATTTTTGGGCTGTACTGTTTAAGCTGAACTGTATTTGTCTTGTATAACGCATGCGCAATTGAGTAAAGCAGCTAATAGGATTGAATGCGAAATTGGCTGTGTTGTCTGATCTAGTTAGTGGTTATGGTGAAAATTTTTTTAGCGCAGGAGTTTTTTTTATTGGGATTGACATTTTGAGGGGTGTAAAAATGTGGAAGTCAGAAGGATTTGTGAATGTCAGGAGCATGTCACGCTTCTGTGAATGTGATTTACTTTGAAAGTTGCGTTTTGTATAGGAGCGGCGTGATATTGTGCTGCGTGAGAGGCAGTTTCCCTTGGCGTTTTATGGGGGGGGGTGGTTTGCGAAGTGGGTTGTAAGGTTTCTGATTGGCTAACTTGTATTTCGCAGCGGACAAAAAGGACAGTTGCGTTTTGCCGGCGTGGGCTAGGAAGAGAAGGAATTGGTACTAGTATGATGATGCAATATTAGTTGATTGCACCATCAGTACATGTGATAGTTCTTGTGAACGGAGAGAAATGAGTGTTTATTTGAGGCGAGAAGTTGATACGAAGGAATCGTCATTAATAAGGAGATTAATTAATAAGGCAGGTGTTACGAGTCTTTTTGCATTGAAAGAACGAAAATATCTGAATATTATCGACGGATTTGTGTGGTTTGCGTGTGGTGTTCGCTAAAGGCTACGAGCAGTCTCACTTTCCGTTCAGAGATAGATAGTGAAGGAAAAGAAAAACAGGCGAGTGAGCGCGAAATCGATTGCGGCTCGACAGCCACGTTAGCTTTCAAAGGCGTGGGCGACTTTCGTCCCCGCTCGCTTGTTTACTTTTGCAAGGGGATTACCGGGTTAGCAAACCGGATTTAAACATCACGTCATGAGATATGCCTTGACGTGCCCCATACTCTGACGATCTGCTCGAGCTCGTGTTTATCAAGCGTTATATTTTGATTCTACTGCTATGTTCACTGTTTGTATTTAAAGTCTAGGCACAACAGTAAATACTTCGTCGTCCCTGTGTGAGCATTCTCAGTTGTGGACGAATTCACATCGACATTCAACGTTTGAGGGATTTTGCATTTTCCAGCACAAATAAAGCGATAAGAAAGATAAGCTGAGTCATCAGAGTTTAAACATTACGTCATCCAGTACCGCTATAGTCAAAATATTGTGTCACACAATCACACTTTTCGTCACGCCGGTTCGTAAAAAAAGAGGATCGCGCTAACATTTGTGAAACCTAGGGGTGGGGAGGGTCAGAATGGCCGGTTAAAATGCCCAATGGGCTTTCTTGTTGTTAAATGTTTCCCATGTATTTAGACTTATAGTGCTCTACAATGCCCCCCATTAATGCAAAATCTGTTGTTGCTTTTCGGATTTTTTAATACTTTGTTGTCTTTTAGTTTAGCCAAGATGAAGGAAAGTGAAGCTGGTGTGAGCCATGATAATAACGATGATGACAGTGACAATCCTCCAGATGAACTGGTGAAAATCACAGAGGAACCAAAAGAGAAATGGGACTGTGAATCTATTTTAAGTGAGTGTTTTGTATTTTCATTGGTATAATTGAAAAGCTTGGTGCAAGAAGGGCTTTTAATGTATACACCTCAGTGTTCCAGAAAAGAGAGGGGTCTCGGATCAAAACCCAACAAAGCTGGCAACATGACCCGACAAAATAAATGGTCAACTTGAGAAAATTTGAAGAGATCCACATCTATTGACCCCTCAAAATTCCTTATTGACCCTCTGCCTTTATAAGTAATGTGGAACACTGCACCTTATTCCAAAAAGAATTCCAAAAGCACCTTATAAGAATTCCAAAATCACCTTATGGCCATTATTCTTTTTTCTTCATGTTAATTGGCCCTTTTTGCCTTGTTGTAAGCCAAATATTCCTTTGAATTCTGCAGATGAGATCGAGGCAACAAGGGCCAATTAACAATTAGACAAAAGAGTAATGTATTTCCACCATTTTGGAATAAGGTGTATAGACAGGAGTGGTTTAGTGGAAAATAGACAACTCGTAAAGTTCATACGAAGCTACATCCAGGACTCAAGTAGCGTATTTTCCATATCCTCACTAGTGAGGATATCTATGACATCATTTTCCGCTTTTACACTGTTGTCTGTGCAAAATACTCTTGTCTATGTCATAAAAAAGAAAATTACGTGGCGCTCGATCATAAAATATTGTTTTTACCACTTGAAAAAAAATTCATATCTTTGCACTGCTGTGTAATATCCTCTATATATATTATTATTGTTCTTTAACAAAATATTGAAAAAGAAAAAGGTTTGCATGCATTTTGTGTTAAAGGTTGATCCATGTCATTTCATGTTTTGCCTGAAGGATGGGGACTGAAAAATAGATTAAGATGTAACTTGCTAGGCAATAAAAGAGTTCTGGGCATGAACTTGTTCAGCGACTTTTGGCATTTTTCATTGGAAATCTTCTCTTTTTGCACTAGTTAGAATAAAAAGAACTTTCTTGTCAAAGTGTTGCGACGTTTTGGCTTATTACCATGCAAGACATCCAACCAGCTACCCAAACCCAGAATTCCTTTTTGGTGTGAAAAGTGACTTAGGACATTCTTGCCACAGAGCCTGTCAATTATTTTGAGTTTCAAAAATCCACAAGTAGTCAGCAGACTGGTGTTTGTAATGACTGGTGTTGCGTTACACTTGTGGCAAAGTAATCAAGTCATAATTCTTTCAGCTGAGTTCCTTGTTTTAAGGTCCTTTGGTTGTATCTGAGAGAGACTTGTTCTTTTCTTCTCTGTTATTAGTTTGTGCCGTACTATTGACACATGCTCTGGGAAGAAAAATTACATCAATACACAGTAACACAATGTTATAAGACGTTATAATAATAACTTCATAATTCTGCAGGCTTAGACTTTATAACTCAGGAAAGTTTAGAATCAGCATGTTTAAGTTTAAACCTATAGTGAATACCAGGAAAGATTTCAAAGATGGGAAGACCACACTGAAAGTACAACAAAAACACTTTTGATTGTTAACTTAATCCCTATAAGTAAATTGTTGTTTTTCAAACAAGATAGGGGAGAGATGTGTTTAAGTTTAAACCTATAGTGAATACCAGGAAAGATTTCAAAGATGGGAAGACCACACTGAAAGTACAACAAAAACACTTTTGATTGTTAACTTAATCCCTATAAGTAAATTGTTGTTTTTCAAACAAGATAGGGGAGAGATGTGCTCCTGCTTCTGTTTCCAGCACACCAGGAGCACTAAGAGACCCTTCCACCTACTCCCCCCGTTTGTTGATTTGAAAACGTCATTGAATTACTAGCTGTGTTCTGCCCATCATATTATTTGTCTAATATTTAAAAAAACACAGTAGGGTATGAAATGCTGGGGTAAGCATTTCCAAGTCTCTAGAAAGAGTTCAAATTTTTATGATGTTCATTCATCAGGTACCTATTCCAACCTGTACAATCACCCTACACTAATCAAGGATTCTCCAAAGGTGAGATATTGTCCTGAATGTTGTCAGTACCAAGCTTAAATTATGCATAAAATGGTTGTTGTTGTTACAAAGCATCAATCAAACATGTCACCACTTTAAACGAATTTGCTGACCTCTGTTAAAGCAAATATCCAAATGCAATTCGAAGGTATCTCCTAGAAAATCAACTCTTGTTCTCCTGTGCCTTAAGTTTTCTTGGAAGCTATCCATGAATTCTGATTCTTGCTCTCAGGAAAAAATGAGAATTGGTTGACACTGCAATACTGTGGCAATCAAAATCTGTGATAGTGGAAAACCACTGAGGGTGAGTGAAGGTGATTAGCAGGTTGCACTGTAGGATGCTTTATGGCTGTGGTAATGAGGTAATAAAACGTAGTGGTCACAGAAGAATAATGGACCGTTTACAGTCTACAATACAATAATTTGTTTGTTGTTAATGTTTTTAAGGTAAAACCAATCAAGTTATCCAAGGCTGGGATTCCTGTGGGTGTGTTCTCTAATGGTGGAGCCAGCAAGACTCTGAAAGCGAGTGGTGTTACTCAGGAACCTGAGGAAACAGAGACAGATAGACCTCGCAACACAGTCAGGCTCAAAAATGAAACAAAGGAGGAGAAAAAACAGAGAAAACAGGAAGTGAAAACTGATCGAAAAGTAAGTTCTTCTATGTCTAAAAATTGGACAAGTCATGGTTGGTTTTGGATTAGCGCCGTATTTGTGGGAAAGCACTGCTATTGTTTAGTTGTCTTGTCTGTTATGAACTTATTTTTTCTTTGTATTTTGTTGAATTTTGCCATGTGACAATACAAAATAATGTATGTTAATTTATTTATTCTCTTAGAAGCCACATGGACCCCCTGTAAAAAAAGCAACTTAACTTCATTATTAAGTATACGATTGGTTCTGAGTGTGTTAACCCTTTGAGTCCCAATAGTGATAAGCATCTAATTTCTCCTTATGGTATTACTACTTTATCAAACATACAGGTCATGAGAATAGAGGAAATGATCACCAATGATCAAATGTCTTGATTTTGATCAAATTCTCCCAACTAGTAGCATAAGAAATTTAAGGAGAATAGTGGAAGGATATGCATGTTAATATTGGGCGTTAAAGGGTTAATTGTTTCGTTACTTTGTTGATTTGTAGGTAAGACGAATGGAAAAGAAAGCCAATAAAATAGCCTTCAAGTCTGAAAAGCAAAGACAAGAGCTGTCCATGATGAATACGAAACAACAGAAAGGAAAGAAACTCTAACGACAGATACTGAAATCATTTTCAATTTAATAGACAAGTGTATTTATGGTCATTTCCCACCGAGCACGTACGGTTCAACGGCTTTGTTCCAAATGTGGCGGATGCTTATCCTTATCATGCAAGACGGCCGGGAAAACGTGCACACCCTTCTGGGACACAAAAAGTCCTGTTCTAAGCACTCAGATCTCTTACTCGCCGTGATAAATTGCTCAAATAGGGGGAATCACAAGGCGAACATTTCATCGCCGGAGCATTTGAAAAACACCGTGAAAGCTTATCTCAAGATAAGGCCGGAAACTAAATGATGACATCTCCGATCAAGGCAAACGTGTGGTTAATTTGGTCCTTGCCGTACATCAGCCTTGTGCTCTAATACCCCAAGACACGCCTTCGAACAACATAACTCGAGGATACAAATGCAGGTTGGCGTGTATCAGTCAACAGCAGTTGGCAAACTGTTGGGAAGAAAGCATTTGTGAGCTCGTATTTGACCTGTGAACCTTGGTCAAACTGTTATTGTTTACTTTCTACGCATGAAGCCTCGCATGGTCTTCACGGCGTCAACGCGAACGGCGCATATTGGCGTCCACGGAATCCAAGGACGTTTCAGTTTATCAAAAAAGCTCCCAGGAACTCTGGAAAATGCTACATTTCTTCTGAAGTATGCAGTGTGAACAAAGACAACAATGCGGAGCATAAATTTATGGAAATGAAAACAATAGAATGTTTGTGGAGTTTGTCGTAAGAAACAGATTAGTTTGCCAACTTTCTTGAGTTTGGTAATGTCTGTAAGGTGAACTATTGGAACTGGTCCTGAGTATGTTTGCTGTGGAGAACTTCACTGTATATACCCTGAAAATTCCCGTACTTTTAAGTGGCTGCGGTCTTTCGTGGTAATGGGCCAAATTAAAGAAATTTTAAGATGTGCTCTAAATCGGAATTTTTGGAAAGCATTGTAATTTTAAACTTTTTAGCAGGAAGTACCTGTATTGTGAGAGATTTTCAAACATCCCTTGTAGAGGGTTTTCTTGTGACGTCACAGCGGCCATGTTGGAGGTCAGTAAAACAATAAAATGTTTCTCCTTCGGGAAACAGATTCTGTTTTTATGCAAACAGTTTCAACTGTTTTATACTAGCTTTCTTCTCAACGCTACCTCAACATAAAAATTGGATAACAAAAAGGAAAAAAATCAAGATGAAACAAAACCAGCAACCTGGTGTTCCTCGTTTTCTACCCACCCCATCCCGCCGAGCGCCCTCCGAGAGCTTGCTCGCAGGCAAGTTTTATACCTCCAACATGGCCGTTGTGAAAACCCTCTATAGCTAGCAGTCTAGAACCAAAGTCGATCACTTCAGTCAAATATCACATATAAATATAATTAATTAACCAAATTAAAAGCAAAAACAAGACAGCAAGCGCAATAAAGTTGCGCGATCAAAGCACATCCCTGACTGGTTAAAACTACACGAGTCTGTTGTCAGTAAACGGAGAATAGTAAGTCTAGTGGGTTCTGTGGAATAATAAGGACATAACAATTGAAGGAAAATCTATCTATTGGAAAGCTTGGTTTGATAAAGATATTCACTTTGTCCAAGATCTTCTAAACAAGAACGGCAATTTCCTCTCGCTATCTGAACTCAACGACAAATACAAACTGAAAACCAATTTTTTGAGATATCAACAAATCATCTCCGCAATACCAGTATGTATACGAAATGAGGCTTTGCAATCTCTCATTACATGACGACTTTCCAAACAGGATGATAATTTGTTTCAGCTTTCAAAAGACAAAGTGTTAATCCTTCCCAAAATGCGATGCAAGGACTACTACCAATTATTCCTTGAAAAAAGAGACAAGTTACCAACCGCAAAAAAACATGGTCAGAAAAAAATGAAGTGATTGCAGACAATTGGGAAAAAAGTATAAATAATATATACAAAAAAACTAAAGATAACAAGCTGAAACAATTCTCCTTCAAACTTTTGCACCGTATTCTCATCACCAACAAAGAACTTAAACGCTATGGAATTGTCAGCAACAGTGAATGAGTGGAGTGTCACGAACCAGACTCCCTTGAACACACCTTCATGGAATGCACATCCTCTCTTAAACTGTATGAAGACATTTTAAATTGGTTTAATGCACAACACCACACGAACATCAACCCCACTGTCGCTCGGATATTATTGAAATTCTGTCAGTTATCACCTGTGTCAAATTCACTTCTTTTCAGAAAAATCTCATTGCTCCTACAGCATGTGAAGCAATATATTTATGCAAACAAATCATTGCCAAGAATTTAGACAGGGCAGAATGCATCTCAAAACTTGAAAGAACATGGAAAATCAACGAGATAGTCTAAAACGATTTGATTGTGCTTTCCCCAGCCTTCGCTCCAATATTATTTACTTAATTATTTAGTTACATATCCTTATTGCTTTATCGTAATTAGTTATGGCACTTTGTTAAACTACTACTAATACTTTAACTCCACTGTATTTTATTGTGTATTTTTTTTTTGTTTGCAATAAAGTCTATTAAAAAAAATAATAAAAAATAAACTGAGTAGTTTTACACGAGAAAAAAAAAAGTCTAGTGGGTTAGTGTACATTTTCAAGATAAATGTGGAAAACGTGATTACAAAAACTGTTTCCAGTGATCTTAAAGTTGCTTTTTCTTTAGTTCTGGTAGAATCGTAAACACCCGGTTAACGATCAAACATTTCCGTCCAACATGGTAATTGTCATATTAAACGTTAGGGGCTAAACGGGCAAACGATGTTTATCCAAACATTTTTTCAAAGTGAGCCCACATAACACTTTGTGCGTATTGCAGGTGGAAAAATACGTCGACATCACTCAAATTCCGTTTCTGATTGGTTGCTTTTTCCCGCCCGTTCAAGTTTTGTTGGGATAGGTGGCCAAACGATTAAACGTTTGCTCATAAGGCAAAACGTTGAGTGAAAATGTTTGATCTTAGTCAAACATGGAAACGCATTTAAATGCGAAGTTGAGAGCTGCGGCTAAATGGTAAAAAAACGTTCTAACGCGATGTTGGACGAAACTGTTTGATCGTTCAGCCGGGGATCTGTGACAGAGAAGCGCGCCAATCCCTTTCCTCAATCCTTGATCTCTATTTTGTTTCGTCTTTGAGTTTTCGAGCTGTGCATATTTTAGGTTGGAGCCCGGCCTTGAGACCATATCTCTGTTAACCTGTGACCAGGCCTAAGCAGCGCCCTTATATTTTCTCATGTGGGCCGTTCGCAAAAATCCTAGTATATTTTTCGTTTCGCCTTTCCCGCCTTAATGTTTTACCGAGAAGCGCAGGTTAATCTCTTCCTTCTCTACCCGGCCTTTCCTCCCTTTTCATCACTGAAAAACTACACGGTCAAGTTACATAAACAAACAGATCCTTTCCACGTGGTTTTCCTTTCCATTGTGTTCTTTTAGCGACTTGAAGCACGCAATTTGTGTCACAAGTACAGAAAAGGCTGAAATAGCGAATACATCATGATCCGAACAGGTAGTGCAACAAGAAGCATGAGGTGTATTATGTTTGGAGTGCCTGCGTTCCGTGCGGTCTCGTGCTTCGCTCCGGGAGCATATAAGTATGAACAATATTGTTACTCGGTTACTCGGCAATATTCAGAGGCCATGTGGTCGGGCAGGAGCCCTGACCTGGGGGCAGGAACTTTACTGAGTACCCGCTCTCCCCAGGGATAACAATGGGACGAAAAACTGGCCTCAAATTTTGGTAGGTCGTGGAAATAAAAACTAAACGTGTACCGGAAGTAAAAATCCCGCAAAAAATGATGATTGGGGCGCTATTTAAATTTAGAGATTTTCTTCCTTTTAAACAAATCAGTTTTAATTTGCTAAAGTAGTCGCCAAAAACAGGTCTGAAAGCTAAGTTTTTCTTCAGTTGCAGCCTTTTTCAGTTATTATCACTTTGAGATTTCATGCGATCCAAAGTTACCATCATGGTTTTGAAGTGCAAGGCTCCATAAACACTTCACTTTTTTTTTCATGAGTTTCAAAAAATATGTTACTAAAGAAAGGGAGGAAGGGATATTAAAAATGAACTTTAAAGAAGTTGAGAAAAAGGTTTCTTTTTAAATCTTCCTTTTTTAGAATAACAATGTGAAGAAAAATTGATAAGAGACTAAAATAGGCTGCTATTTCCCCGAAATGAACTCCAATGCGGGCAGTTTGTCTTGTAGTGTGTAGCCTGTGTACAGCCGCCCGCTCTACATGGGCGGGTGTGAAAAAATTGTATCCCTCTTTTATTTCTATGTACTTAATCACATTCCTTTTGAACACGCCGGACAACTGAAACAGAGTGGTAAGAAACATTTTTTAAATCCTTTGACGAAGAAGTTCGTTAAAAAGAAAACGTTGCAAGTGGGATGAAAAGATATCCCCTTGCTCCTTTATACATCTTTTCGACTCTTTTCGACTTCCGCGCCGAACTTTGAACGTAACAGACAATGATGTCACTGTGACGTCAAAAATATTATTACGTAAGGACCACGCCACCTTTTGCTGGTGTTCGCGGGCTCAAAACCGGTTTACGCAAGGCCGTCTTGGTTGGCCGTCTTCGTTTGTACAAACTAGAAAGGGTTTTTGGTGTCCTTTGCCTTCGATTATGTCTTCCCGAACACAGAAGGACAAAGGACAGAAACAGAATAATAACCAAGCAATCTTATCGGAGTTACTGAAGGAAGAGGAAAATAGATACTGTGCTGATTGCGGAGCAAAAGGTACGGAATGTTCTTCGATCGACCGCAAATGTCTTCCGTTTAGCACTAGAGTTAGTTCTCTCCCCGTGTAAAAAGTGTAAAAATATACTTCCTGGTTAGAAATTAACCTTGTTTTTTCCTATTCTAAGGGCCTCGTTGGGCGTCATGGAACCTTGGAGTCTTTGTTTGCATTCGTTGTGCTGGAATACATCGAAATTTAGGTGTTCATATTTCGAGAGTAAAATCTGTAAACCTCGATTCTTGGACGACAGAGCAGATGGATGTGAGTACGAAATTGTCAATCTACTAAACAATCTAGAACTGTTTAACTTTGATTTTGGGTAAAATTCACTCTGTTGTCATGTTCTTTTTTGTATTTAGAGTATTCAGCAGTGGGGAAATAAGCGAGCTGCGGAGTTTTGGGAATGTTATTTGCCAAGTGATTTTCGTCGTCCTCAGACGGATTCGTACCATTCGAATTCAACACCGGTTGATTTAAAGATATCTATGTAGTTTTACCTTAGTGGAGTGTTGAATGTTCATATTTGTCAGGCAGTGTTTGCCTCCAATTTTTTTAAATCTCTTAAATTTTGTTTTGACCAATTTTGTGGTATAATTCTTCATATAGCTTTCCGTGCTTCCGACGACACCGTGATCCGTCCTTCTTCTTTTCACATGTGCGAACAAATTACTCGTACTCGTCAACCGTAAAATACGTGCCATGTGTGATCCTTAACAAGTTTTTAATGTCGTGTCCAAGTTATAAATGGGTAGGGCTGGTGCCATTTATATTCTGATGATACGTGCAATTTACTAGCGTTTCAATATAGCAAGAAATTTCAATCAGCCGGTTACTAGTTACGTGATAGTGCGGGGTGATAAATGTACATGCCATTTTGTTGGCGTGCTGTTATGATAAATTATGTGACCGGATGGCTAATATCAGTAGATATTGCCCAGCATTGGTTACTGAATTTAAAGTTTGAAAATTGCGGCCATTTAACTCCATTTTTATAGGATCACATTTATTTCTTGATATTGCATTTATGTTCTGTGTTTACTGGTTTTTGAATGTGACAAATTTGTAGTGTCAAGTAAATTGACAGGTTGGAAGACTGGTTAGTTCTTGGCATTTTATGGATTTGACTTTGGTTGCTTGGTTATGAACTTTGTGAAATGCTTGCCCCATTTGTAGTGGAACAAACGACAGCACTAAATAACTGTATTTGTTTTAAACATTTCTATATTGTGAAATATTGGATCCCATTCAATGTTATATCCAATACCATCTTAGTGTTAGAACACTGCTGTTTTCTCTGTTTTTAGGTTAAAAGGAGGAAACTACGTAACTAATCATTTTTTATTCATCCTTCTATTTATGAACATCTGTCATTCCATATTCTTGTCAAGTATTATCTTGCAGCAAAATTAGCAACAATATTATCAATGGAACTATCCAAAATGTTCTTAGGATTTATAACAGTCTGTCTTTTGAACACGTTTTGTAATGCAAGGATTTGTTACAGTGAGTTTTCCTTTAAGACTCCCGGCATGGACTTGAACTTAATCCGTGTACTGAGGTAGACTGAGTTTGGTAATTGAGCATAGGAACTCACAAAAAATTTTAGATAAATCAAACCCATTTGAATGGATTGAGTTAGATGAAGTTTGATTTGTTTGATTGAGTTGGATTAGTTTGGTAATAAAACTAATAGTAACTTCAAATGTGGAGGTTTTGAGCTTGTTACTGTAGGCATTTGGTTTTGGCAGTTCATATATCAATAATCCAAGAAAACAGATTTTCTTGAAGGATTGGGTAGTAGCTGTAAGAGCTACCATATATTTCAATTAGCGAACTGACTGTCAAACATAGTCATCTACAGTGGAATACTGATATGACGAAGTATCAAGGGACTGGCAAAATGTGTTCGGTATAACAGGGGTTCTTTTCCATACATTTTACTATTACTGGGCTGAAGAATGTGGTTCGTTATACCGGGGGTTCCACTGTAGTATTATTTGTTCAATCATGTTTGATATGGGAACAATTTGGTGCGATTGGTTCAATTGAGTTCGATTAGTTTGGTAACCAAACTCACAGAATAGTCTCTTGCTTGATAACCTTCTACTACAGAACACTCGATTGTGGGATCACTGTTTCCTCAATTAAGTGGCCTCCCTTGAGTGCAATGAAATCCAAAATACTGTAAACAAACTCTGTATTCTACAAAACAGTCCAAAACTGTGTATTGTTAGTAGAAGGTGGCCACTGTTTCCATGCATATTGCCTAGTACAATAAAATTTTTACTGAGAATTAATATGTGAAATAATGATATACGTGAACCGTGGATGAAACAAGAAATGATGATGAACAGTTAAGTTGATATCGTTAACTGTGAGGGTCATCATCATTTCTTAAAATTTGTTCTGTTTAAGCTCATTCGTTGAGGTCAAAATGGAAAACATAAAATTTTTGAACTAATTTTACAGGACACTTTCTAAAGGAAATAGTGGAAGTTAATTTTGTAGCTGGAACTGAAGTAGAAGCTCTTTAACATACATTAAGTACTCCCATTTACTGACCGCACTTAACTCTTGCTTGAACTATAAGCCCTAGCTAGACGTGTCATTATAGGGGTGTTGCATTTCTTAATCCATTGATTTTTTTCAAGTTGAAATGAAGGCATGTTCCTTAATTATATGCGTGAATAGATTGACTTGACCAAATATTTTGTTGCTCTGTCTCTTGTTTTTCCTTTTTTGTCACACCTTGTGCCCACAGAGCTGCAGAGTCATTTATCAGGAACAAATATGAGCGTAAAAAGTACTTGAAGAAAGATGGCTTACCTCCCAATAATCCTCAAAAAAATTCTGCCCCAAAAGAAACCAAACCTGCCGAGAAGGTAATAAACTAGGTTTTCTACTTATAATTTTCATTATCTCATAGATGTCAAGTTTTTGTGTTAGCCTGGCATTAGATTTATGGAAATAGAAATATGCGGGTAGTGTATACTCATGGAAAGATACAAAACAACACAATGTGTAAACTTTTCTGTTTGTGACAATATGACTAGTAAAAATTTATTTTGGGTAGTAAAATCACTGGGTAGTGACATCACTAGCCAGAAGTTAGTCTGAAGTCCTATTTTATTTCAGGCTGACATTGGATTGTGTTAACATAACTGGACCAAAAGTTTTTGCCTAGTTATTAACTATATTATGCTTGGTAAGAAGAATTTGTACTTGTCTAGTCTTCAAACTTGGCTTGAGTTACCTTACAAAATATGATTGAAAGAGGTAGCCTTATTAAGTAGTACTAGTACTTCTCATTTTTTCCCTGAAATATCCAACTGTTGGGTTGGTTTTCTCTGTTTCCATAGCAAAAGAAGAGGAGAGAGAGAAGAGAAGAAGAGATCAGTATAACCCCACTTAGAAGTGAAGCGGAGAAAAAAGTAAGTTTGAACATTAGATACCAAGTTACCTCGGAGTGCAATTGATCGGCTGTATTGCAGGATAAGGATAAAATAATGGAGTAGACTGTCTTAAGATATCACTTAGTTTAAGACTTACTGGAATAACCTTTCATTTGACTTGGCTATTCACAAAATTCAAGATTATTTAGTATCATTGGTGGCTCTAATTTGTCAGTTTAACAGTATTTACTGTATACTTTCTCACCATTCATTGACCAAAATAATTATCCAACTGTTCAACTGCCCGCCATTACATCCCGTCAAGTTAAATGGCCATTTGGTGACTGACTCTTTACTAAGGTTTGCTTTACTGGTTGGCAACTCTTTTTCAAGCCATGTCAAGAGTGCAGTGACACCTAAAATGGTTGCAACAATGAGGGTAGCACTATTAGTTTATTGTGAATTAAATGGAACCCTCCACTTGATTGTTTTTTACTCTCTGTCTATAGGTCCCCCCTCCAGTAAATTCTGCCCCTCAGACGGTAGCTCAGCCACGCCCCAATTCCAATCCTGCCCCAGTGAAGGCACCAGAACCTGCGAAGCCTACTGCACTAGTTGATCTGTTGTCTCTAGACACCCTGACGTCAACTTCACCTGCTGATCTACTGAATTCCCTTGCACAACCTCCTCCTGCTTCTCAGCCTGCCAAAACAAGTTTGGAGAATGAGGTGAGATTTTACATGGGATAAATTTGCAGTTGATAATTCTCATCAGATACCTACCTTAGAAGGACATCTGTCAAAGGTGGACAGTACACTACAGACACTCCTCTAGGAAATGCACCCCTGAAAAGGACACCTTTCCAAGATGGACACCTTTGTAAGATGGACATCTCTCTGACGACGACACTTCCACAGACATGTGGAATGTGTGCTGCCTGAAGTGATCATTACTTCTCCCAGTGAGACAGACACTTTTTTAAGATGGAAATGTGAAGTCAGTCTCTGACGCAGTTCATTTCTTTGCTCTACATCTGTCTTCGGTGATGTAGGGTTTAGCGCGTTGGACTTCAGATCTGAAGGTTGGTGGTTCGAGGCCCAGGCCCTGCCATTGTGTTGTTTTTTTAGACAAGAAACTTTACCCTACACTGTACATAGTCTCTCTCCACCCAGGTGTAAATGGGTATTGGTGACATACTGTTGAGGGTAACCCTGCGATGGACTAGCATCCCATCCAGTGGGGAGTAGCAATACCCTCAGTTTCTTCATGCTACAGAAACTGATATAAGCTCCAGCTGTGTGGGCCTCCTTGACTCATGTGCGACTTTACCTTTAATACCTACACATCCTCTGAGATGGGCACCTCTCTAGGGCGAACATGATGAGTTGATCCTTGCCATTCTTCAGTCCTTCACTTTGTATCTCTCTGGGCAAACAGTTGACCAGGTTTGGTTGCAGGTTTCACATTCTGGTCTTTTTGTCTGCTCGATGACAATAACTGTTTTCTACGTTCTTGTCAGGTTTCCATAATTACATGATTGGTGTTGATTTAAACCTCATCAGACAAGTTTGTTCTCATGCTCACCATCATTGTTTGCATTTTTTCGTTGATTTGTTTGCCTTTATTTATTTCCTGTTTTGTTGCTATGTGCATTGTTATTTCCATCTTTGTTCTTTTCGCTTATACATCAGATTTAATTTTGCATCATTCACTGTTTTGTTTCATTCCTTTTATTGATGTTTTATTTTAGCTGATTGATTTTGGGGCTTTCCAACAAAACACAGTTATTGACACTGGTTTTAGCCAGCCAGAACAGGTACATGACATTTTCATGCTATTCAAGCTTAACATGCTTCCTACTTTGGCATGAAGGTTGTAACCATAATTAAACTTTTTGCAGTAGTGCGATCTTTGACATTGTATCTAGAATGCTGTAGATAAAATGGAATGTTTCTTAAATACATATTTGTATCCATAACAGCTCAACTCATCAGTGCCTCAGGAATCAAATGAAGAGTCACTTCTCAAAGATGACTCAACAACTAACAAGTCAACCAAAGGTAGAGAATGTTTGGCTTTTTTTAATTTGTGGTAATGTTTTTGTAGTGATAAAGAGAAAGATAGCAAGTATTAACTGAAGATGATAAGTGCTGTAAGTAAACTGTATTGTGTGGTTCCAGAAAATATCCATACCCCTACCACGGAGGGAATTTCACTTAGGACCCCCCGCCCTCCTCCCCAGATTTTCCATTTTTTGAAGTAAGCTATAACCCCCCCCCCCCCATCCCTCCGGATCTTCCACAGTTTGTCAAACAACCCCCCAACCCCTCTGGAAAATTTCGTTCAAGAAGGGAGTGTTAAAAATGAAGCAACTGATCCAAATTTAAATGAAGTTAAGCCGTTCCGATTATCGTAGGACGCGTTTTATTAGCGTTTAAAATAATAACGTACATAGTCATAACTTACTCATAACATATTACTGATCCTACCAATACCAACTGTTCTTCTCTACGTCAAACAGATATACTAGGTATCTGTAAAATTACCTTGACAAAAGTATGTAAAACGTTCATTTTAATTGAAGAATTCGCTTAAAAAGTCGCAGTGTTGCTGATAAACGTTACTTCAACATGAACGCGATCATGAACAAAGAAAACGCAGGGGAAATGATCAAAACAAAAAGAATAACGAATATTGAGTTCTCTAAAGTCGTTACACTGCATACCAGCCCTCAGTTAAGAGCCCGTTACTTGAAGGTGCAAGAGTAGGTAGAAAGCCCGTAAACGTATTTGGCGACTCTTGTACTTCACAATAAATATTCTCATTGCTGAGCTTAGCAAAAGACGACTTCTACGAGTCAATGAGATCGCGCTTCGCTTGCCAGTGGCCACATAGTTAAAAAGGACAGACTGATTGTTCGTAAAAGACGCTTATAATTAATGTCAATCGTGAAGGTAAGCTTAAAATTTAGGTTGTTTACACGACGCAGACATTTCGTCGAAGGATCGTTGTCCCCAGGGGGGTACTCCGAGTTTCAAGTGACGGGGATGATCGAATGGGGGCAAAAATCAATACCCAAAAAAATCCCTGGACCAAAAATTTACCCCAAAAAAATCCCATGCCGAAATTCCGAGCCTTAATTTTCAGAAAGGATTAAATGATATAACACGAAAAAAAACCCACTAGAAATTGAATGTTTGTATTTGGTTATAATTCATCATACCAGATGATTTTATCCTTTCCTTATCTGGTAGTCATTCTAACAACACTAGGGACACCCAAGAACATCTTCTGTATCAACAACAACATTATGAATGACAACTCTAAACAAAACAAGACTACCCGGGCAAGAACAAGTTTGGTTGTACTTTATTTGCGGAACTACGCGGCCGGGATACATGGGCACTACCATGAATCTTAAGACCATTTTGAATACCCAAAAAAATCCATACTTAAATCAAGCCATCCAAAAAAATACCTGCCAAATCTTCATACCCAAAAAAATCCCGGAATCGAAAATTTCAAACCCAAAAAAATCCTTCGATCATCCCCGTCACTTGAAGTCCGGAGTACCCCCCCTGGGTCGTTGTCTCGATAAGTAAATGTAACCACTCCTGGTACGCGTTGCTGTCTTCTCGAAGACTGGTAACAAGTAATGGCAGCTACTTCTACGCAACGACGATGTCTATTTCGTTTCCACCCCAACATCGCTTCCAAAGCGCCTTTGGGAGAAAGAATACCTGTTTTACGTTTAACAAAAGTGTTTACTTAGCAGTTAAACTAATTTAATTCCACAATAAAGATCTACAAATTTCGGTAAGTAGTAATTTTCGAACTTTACCTGCAGCTGACATCAGAATGAATCGAAGTTGACCCTCTGGAAAGTAATTTATCCGTTCAACCCCCCTCTCCTCTGGATTTTCCTGGGCTTTTGACCGCCCACCCCCCCCCCCCCCACCCCTCCGGAATTTCCAATCCCCTCCGTGGTGGGGGTATGGATATTTTCTCGGACCACACATTCATTGTCATAAGCATTAGGCTATGAATTAACCCTTCAATCACCAATATGGAAATGCATATTCTCCTTACTGTTCTCTATACATTCCTTATGAAACTAGTAAGGAGAGTTTGTCTAAATATCAAGACATCTTATCCTTGGTGATTGTTTCCTTTATTCTCATCACTTGAATGTTTGAAATAGCAGTTTGTGGTTGAGTGAAAAGTTGTTAAAAGTCAGGGAATTTGTTTGATCCTGGTGGATGGCCACCCTGAGTTGGCTCTGAGGGGCTTTGATTGTACATTCTCTAACTCCCAATTAATATCAATAATAAATTTTGGTATTTCTTATCGCTTCCTTCTCCCTGACTACAGACAGCATAATGGCATTGTATGCCCCGCAAAGCCAGAATAATAAACCTCAGATGTATGGTGTGCCTGGCGGCATGTACATTACCCCACAACAGCACCAACAACAGCCCCACCTCAATCCCAATATGTACAACAGGATGGGGACAGTGCCTCCCAAGGGAATGCCCGTAGGAATGGGGCATCATTTAGGGAATCCCCATCAACAGGGATTAATGCAGCAGCGACAACAGCAGCAGCAGCAACAGGTAAGACTGCACCATCTTCCACGATAGTCTTAGAATCTGATGCCACTACATTAGTCTGTAGACTGCAGAACAGCTGCTTTAATTTTCTTTTAAAATCTGAACCACCAAAAATGTGGATACTTGCAAGGCATGAAGCGCCAAAAGCTTGGATTGTCATGTGTAAGCCTTGCACGTCCATAGGGCATGTGTGGGAAGAAAAGTCCACAGTTCATGTACAGTTCATTTATTCTGACCAGCTGTCCTGATACTGTTACCCATAGAGACAATAGGGTCATTTATGCAAGCGAAAATAAGCCAATTCTGGTAAGTTACATTAGAGGTGGCTTGACTAAGAACAACTTAAAGTCTCGTCTTAGCTCAGATGCTACTTGATAACATGCAATTAGCAGTTTATATAAGCACTCCCTGCTCCTGTTGTCTTTAGGATACATCTTACACGTACTTTCTTTCTGTCAAGTGAAGCAAACTGTCTTATCTACACAAGGACAACCTGCCATGCATCTACAGAAGTAACTAAGTACTCATGATTTGTATTTTGTGATTGACAGGTTGCACAGATTCAACAGCAAATGCAACAGTTGCGACTGAAGCAACAGATGGGCCCACAGCAGCCAGCCATGCACAGTGGTCCTGGCATGTTTGGATCTGGTCAGCCACCAATGGCAAATGGCTGGATGCCATCACAACAGCCAATGTCATTTCCACAACAACAACATCCCCAGTGCGTCACCACAGGACCTGCGCCTGCCAGCATGAACTATGGCGGTTTCCCCATGGGATCAATGCCAGGCTCTGGCCAAACGCTCAGCCATCAGTTGTGGAAGTGATCCAGATGTTTACATATTGTAAATAAGAATCATTTGACTATGAACCTTGTACATTTTGGTTACCTTAAACAGGTACCAGCAGTGCTCTGTAACGGTGGCTTTAGGTTAAAGAGGGCTTCAGATTTGACCTGATTTATTTTAACTGAAGAAAAACATAGAGAGACCTAGTTTTCAAGAAGCATGAAATAAGTTGAAGAGATTGTTCATGATTAAATTGAAGGATAGAAAAAATTAATAGTGGATGAGATGGCTCAGGTCTTGCAAAGATTTTCTGCCCAAAAAGTCCATTACTGTAGATAAAGCTTCTTGAAAAGAGAACATGGTTCCTGTCAGTTTGTTTTTCACAGCAGAAATATTTTTACTGCACAGTTGGTAATGCTAATTAAATATTGCTTTAATTTGTTGTACATTCAGCTTTTTTCTGGTCCTCCAGCTAAGATGACACAACCTGTAGTTTATCACAGACTGAGTCACTGTGGTGCAGGCAAGATGAGTTTGTACGTTATATAAATATTATCACACTGTTATTGAATGGCTAAGGAGAGTTGAGAAGAGGTTTTTTTCAAGAGTTAAGGGCTATTATTCAAATTTTGTTTAGAAATCACAAATTATTCAGTATGTTTTATTCTCCTTTGGTTTTTAAGCACTGTTATTGTGTTTTCCTTTCTTCCTTTCTTGTCAATATTAAGTTAGTGCTATATATTGTACATGTGCTGATAATTGAAGGGCCCAGTGGAAAAGGGGCGTAAGTGATGATTTGAGGTTAAAATCGAAATTGGTGCTATTCAGCTGAACATTGGCACACAGGCTGGTTTTCATGTAAGGAACACTGTTGTGCATTTATTTCCTGACCTCAGATCTAAAATTTGAAGAATTAGCGTATTACCTTTGCATAAAAAGTTTTGTTGAACTGAACTCGCTCAAGTGAAGCGTGAATGATTTCTTTCTCTGCCTGAACTAGAACAAAGGAATTCAACCTAGAATCTGCAGTCCTGTTGTTTTCTTTGTGTCAGTTTTAAGCAAAAGTAATATGCTAATTCTTCAAATTGAAGCTCTCAGATCAAGAAATAAATGCACAACAATGTTCCTTACACGAAAACCAGCCTGTGTGCCAATGTTCAGCTAAATAGCACCAATTTAGATTTTCAACCTATAACCATCACTTACGCCCTTTTTCCACCAGGCCCTTCAATTGTTGTCATTTTATGTTACTTATTTTTATTTGTTCTTGATTACAAATGGCTGCACTTTTCACATAAAATTCCCTGTCATGTTATTTATCCTAGTTGATCATTCCCTTTAATCTTAAACTGTCAGAATGTTCAATCAAATGTTGCCATTACAAGAATGTTGCCATTACAACCAATGAAACTTGGTAAGGTATTGAATGCTCTTCCAATTGAATGTGTTTGGTTGTCTTTTTCTTTTTTTGGGGGGGGGGGATAGTGGGGGGGCCCCCAACCCCCTACTGACTCCATGAATTCTATTCAATCTCTTTACTGATTTTTGTTTGGATCAAAAAAAGTCCCTGTATCAGGCATTTTCATACCAACACTGAATTTTATTGTAAATTATTTTTTGCCATACCTTAATTTATGTATTTTCTTCTTAAGGTATTATAAATTAATTATGTTATTTGTCGCTGTTGGAATTGGCACTTCTTGCATAGAATTCTCATGCAGAAAAATGTCATGTTAACACCATTTAGGGAAAAAGTTGAAATGTTATTAAATTCAGATCAGATAGTCTATCAAAGACACAACCAACTATTGTAATCACTGCTGAACAGTTACTCTCAGTGTACTGTCTTTTTAACAAAGAAGACAGTAATGTCAACAACTGCACCTCATTAGTGGGAGTAATTACCAGTTAAAGTGATTGTTCATAATGGAAATTGCAATATTGTTAATATTTGAGTAGCGGTAGGGTAGATTAGATAAGCTTAATGGCATCTGTCATACTAGTCTGTTAAACTGCAAAATCAGTTTGTTGAAGGACTGACAAATAAAAATACTCCAAAGATAACAGACAACTTGCAAAGCATTTACTTGTATTGCATAGTATAGAAGATAATACGTGCATGTAATACCCACACAGGTGCACAGAGATGTGAAATTGCCATTCATGTTCAACTCAACATATTGTGAGCACAGGACTACCATCCTCTGTTTGTGATGGTGTGCTGTGCATTTATAATGACTGTATCGGCTCATCAAACTAGCAAAACTAAAGTCGAAATTTTATAGCCCTTTTTATACTGATGAAAATGAAATATAAACTCGTAAAATTGCTCCCTTGTTGTTTTGCTTTGTAGCTTGCAAAGGTGAGTCCGGACCGGATGTTATTTTGAAAACATTGCTTTCGCAAGCCTTTAAATTGTCCCTATTTTCCAGAAATTTTCTGTTCCTACTGGGCCGTAATCTATATGATGATTTGAGGTGTTAAAAGTGTTTATGTTTCCTGTTGAGTTTAGCCAAACAGAAATGGAGTTCATAATTTGCCACTAGAAATTTTTGGACATTCAAACTGGAATTTTTGGTTGAATGGAGAGTGCTCATTGACACTAAACAGATTTCTGACCATTTGTGGAGATTTCAGAAGATTCTTCAAAAATGCCTGGTCTTCTGGAGCATACGTTCAGTGGAGATTTTTGAAGACTACAAAAATCTCTAATGATAATTCAAAGATGTTTCGACAATGGCCACTTCTTTGTAGTGACCACTCTTTTTCTTGCCCAAACAAAAGCTCGGTCAATTTTCTTATCTGAAAACCTTGTTAAACCCACCACCTTGATTATGTGACCAGCAAACACTTTCTGAAATACCAAATAGTCATCTCAAGATACCTGTTACTACTGCAGCACATAATGCCGAGAGGCTTACATGACAAAAGTTAATACAGTTGACTCCCGGTAACTCGAACCCTCAGTAACTCAAACTTCCCATTAACTCGAAGTAAGTTTATAATTTTCCCCTCAATAACTCGAAATCCTGATAACTCGAATCTTTATTGGTTTCCCTTGAAGGTTCGAGTTATTGAGAGTCAACTGTAAAAAAAAAACTGTCAAAGAATCAGTGAAAACTACATTTGGTAGCCAGTAACAAGGTCACAGTGAGTTGAGTGATGTGGTTAAAATGAACAAAATTAATGAAAAAGTGCCCTGACCATGTACTGTACAAGTCCTTCATATTGTGTAGTTCCAATCCATATTGTGTAGTTTCATTTATTTGGTGAAATGGAAGAATTGATAGCTTTTTAAAAATAGGTGGAGTGTGGTCCTTATAGCCTGCAAATAATATTATTCTAATAATTTTCTTCTGTAACTTTATTAATGGATCTAAACTTGATTGATACGTATTTGCCCAAATTATATAAATTTTCCATAATGGAGATAAGGGTAAATTAGTGCATAATAGAGCATTCTTAATACTTTTAATGAGACATAGTGTCTTGTTTTGCAAAGAATTCCAGTTATTTTCGGTATTTTGTTCTGAATATAGGCAATGTGCTGTTTCCAATTTAACTTTGAGTCAATGTTTATTCCCAGGAACTTTGTAGAACTTACTTGTTTGATTTCTTCGCCATTAATTCTTAATTTAAGTGGTTCCTTGATCTTTTTATTTTTAGCCTTAAAGAGAATAACTTGAGTTTTCTTGATGTTTAAAGTGAGTTTGTTTGCTTGTAGCCATTCGGTTACTTTTATTAGTTCATTGTTTAGTACCTGGTTAAGAGATTTCACATTGGTATCTGAGTAGAACACATTTGTATCATCCGCAAATAGGATAAACGATAATATTTCCCAGCACTTATGTATATCGTTCATATAAATTAGAAATAGTAAGGGGCCTAAAACTGAGCCTTGCGGAACACCACAACTTATCTTTTCTCTACTCGATACAGTGTTATTGAATTTTACCACTTGATTTCTGTTTGTTAGGTAATTTTTAAACCATTCGAGAGCTACTCCCCTTATCCCGTAATGCTGGAGTTTAGTAATAATAATCAAGTGGTTGACGGTATCAAATGCTTTTGACAAATCTAAAAATTTCCCCGCAGTGAACTTATTTTTATCGATTGCATCAGTCAGTTTTGTTACTAATTCTATGATTGCTGTCTCAGTCGAGTGATTTTTTCTAAATCCAAACTGTTTGCTATATAGTATGTCGTGTTTTTGAATAAAACTAATTAATCTGTTGCACATAATTTTTTCTAAAATTTTCGAGAAACATGGCAGAACAGCGACAGGTCTATAATTTGAAAACAAACATCCAGTGGGTGCCAAGTAACCTCTGTGCAAAACCATCCGATTTCCAGCTATCATGCATGCACAAGATTTGTCAAAAGCATCATTACTTCCTTGTCTTGCATATTTTGCATGGGTGCTCATATGTCAGCTTACAAACCTTATCTTATCAACTTCATGAAAACATTTCTTGCACCAGGTTAATTTTTTTTTAAATTTAAACTTTTGATATATCTCAGTAAAACAAAGCATTATCAATTGCTGCCTCGTCTTTGTGCTGATTATGAGCTGGGAGAATTAAATTACCGCAAATTTATTGAGTATCACATCATGAACACTTTTTGACAGCATTGGCAGCACGTGCAGGCTATAAACTGGTTGACAGCCAGTTAGAAAATGGTATTTTTAAATATTTATTCGTCCAAGATCCTGGATGGCCGCAGATGAAGGAGTAAGACACAACCTGCTAAAAAATTAATTTTTGGGACCTATTTCACATGAATTCAACTTTTACAAATCAATCGTGCCATAACAAGACTTTCATAGACCCCCCTCCCCCCCCCCCCCCCACAAACAATTTCGTGTTATGGGGAAATTGCTTAGTTTTGGATGGGAAAATCAACATTGTATTGAGGGGGGTAGTCAAGAATTTCTTTTGGCAAGTACAGAAATGTGCAGGTGTCCCAAAATTATTGACAAAGGTTGCAGTTTTGCACAGAAGTTACTTATTCATCTGCCGAGACATAGAGCAACCAAGACACCTTCGCTGGAAGGGTAAAGGAGGGATAGAGTAGTCAGAGGAACAGGGCTAATAAAAAGAAAAAGAGGATAAGTGGTAAAAATATTTCAGAATTAGTCCAACTTAAAATTTAGAAGGCAGCTTTCGCTGCCTGTATGTTGATTCTTGACCTTTTGCCAGTCAAAAATAAATATTATATCACCACTGTATACAAAGAGATCATTGAAAAATTTTCTAATAAAATAAGGTCTTTACTATACTATTGATATTACAATAGCTAGCAATGTTATTATGACTAAAAATACATTTACTCCTCATATCATTCCTATTATTCCTAACCATTCTAAAAGCAAAAGGTTTTAACAAGAAAAGCCCCAGGGGCATTAGACCCCGCCGTTGTTGTCCCTCCCCTAGGGGGGCAAAATACGAGCCCTAAGGACAAGACGAGTATTTGTTTGACCGAGCGAAAACTGGAGGTCTGGGGAAAGTGACCCCCCCAAAAAAAGAAAAGCCTCAGGGGCATTAGACTCCGCCGTTGTTCCCCCCCCCCCCCGAGGTAACAAATAAAGTGCAGTTCCCGACGACGTTGAAGAATGGAATGGCATCGGTGACCGAGTAAAACTTGTGGAATTAGAAATGTTTTACCGCTCTCAAAAAACATAAAGGCCAAGTGGACGCTTGTTTTTCTGCAACCTTATATTGATGTAGTAGTAATAGAAGGATTAAACAAATACCACCTGATTGTCAGAGGTTTATTTAAGAAATTTAAACCCCCCAACATAATAAACAAGCTCCTTGCGTCGCATGTTTATTATGTTGGGGGTTTTAAATTTCTTAAATAAACCTCTGACAATCAGGAAGTATTTGTTAAATCCTTCTATTACTACTTAACCGAAACAAACCACCCAGCATAACAAAATTTTTTAATTAAAGAAATACACATCTTTATTATATCCAAGTTGTAATGTCTGCACTTAACATAAACATTGAAGAGCTTTTGAAAGAACTTGATCCAACAACGTTACAAGCTTTAGAGCAATTACTTGCAGAGGACGCTCCTGCTGTTCGAAAAACTATTCAGAATATAATAGATGAACCTATTTCTGAAAAAGTAAAAAGAAGTTTAGATAAACCTTTACTTCCAAAACCTTTTCAACCAACTGCACCTTCTCGAAGAAGGGGGCGAAAAAAACAAGAAATTTTGAGGAAGTTTGATCCAATTTCTCGAAAAAATATCCAAAAAAATGTAACAAGCTATCAGAATCAAATTCTTGATTTATATGATACTGCCGAATATAAAGGAAAAGAGGTAAGGAGAGAGGGGCGTCGTTTCATTCGATGGCGCTTTATTCGAGAACTTGAAAGAAATCTTACACCTGATTTTATGACAAAAATACAAGAGGAAGTTAAAACATCTTTTTATGCAAGACATGTTTATTCATATCAGATACGCAACATTGAAGAAGATTCGACAATTGTGATGTACAAAAACAAAGGTTCGCCTTGGTTTGAACGTTTTTCTGATGTGGAGAAATGGTTGAGTGAGCAAGAAAAATTACGTCTGGACCCTGACAACATAGATAGACCTAACACAAAATGGGTGTTTGAAGGCTCTTTTAATGTTGATGTAAAGGTTGTGCTTGATCGTCAACCGCTTTTAGGAACAGGACCATTACCAGATTGGCTGCGTAACCTTTCACATAGTCGTAATATGTTTGCTTTAGACACTTACAAAGACAATTTATGTCTTTGGCGTTGTATTGCGGTACACCGAGGTTCAAGACCAGATCGAAGTACAACGGCAGCACGGGAACTTGCTAAGAGTTTCTTTAACCTTAAAGACCCTAGTGCCGGAAAACATGTTTAGATGAACTGGTTGAGCGTGCGCCTGTAGACGGTCATAACCATGAAACAAAGACTTGTTTTTCAATATCATGGATGTCATTGGCATGGATGTCGAAAATGTTACCCTCATGATCGAAATAGAATAATAACTAATAACCAAACAAGAGAAGAAAGATTTAAAGCAACTGTTAAACGTACACAAAAGCTTCGAGCTGCTGGATACCGTGTAATTGAGGCATGGTCTTGTGAAGTAGGAAAAATAAATATAAAGTTACCAAAACCTCAAACACAAAGTTATCCACACTTTGTATTGTTTGACTTCGAAGCACACGGAGATAAAAATCAAAGAAAAGAACCAACAGAAACGTTAACAATCGAAAACGCACACGTTCCAATTTCTGTAAGCAAAGGTGACACTTTAGAAAGAGAACCAACCCACATCTGTGAAAAAGATCCTGCGAATTTGGTTCATAAGTTTATGGAAGAACTTGAGAGGCGGGGGAAAAACATTCGGGACCAAGTAAGAGCAGCCTTCATACCTGACGATATAAATATGCTTACAAAAGCACAGCGTCTCAAAATAGAAGAATGGTGTAATCAGGTGCCAGTTCTTGGGTTTAACTCGGGGCGATATGATTTGAATCTTATCAGAGAACATTTCGCGGAACGTCTATCTGGTAACTGGTAAAGTAAAAGTTGCAAAAAATGGAAACAAAATTATGTTCATTTTGACTAAAAACTTTCGCTTTCTTGACATCATAAACTACTTAGGACCGGGTACAAGTTATGAAAAATGGGTAAAAGCTTATGAATGCGAAACTGTAAAATCGTGGTTTCCGTATGACTGGTTTGACACACCTGAAAAACTTGATTTTCGTGGGCTTCCGAAATATGAGGATTGGTATTCGAAGCTGAAGGGTGGTTATGTTCTCACGCGGGATCAATGGGAAGAATGTCAGCGTGTGTTCAAAGAAAAGGAGATGGGTCCCTTCGCAGACTGGCTGCGTTACTACAATAATCTCGATGTAGCTCCTGGTCTCGAGGCACTAGAAAAGATGCGTGCTTTCTACACCGATAAAGGAATCGATATTTTGAAAGATGCTGTAAGTATTCCAGGTGTTAGTTTACATTACTTGCTCCGCGGATGTGTTGAGAGGGGCGCAGATCTTTACAGTCCGTGCAAAGAAGCGTATGAGATGTTGAAAGCAGCTGTTGTTGGAGGACCGAGCCTTGTTTTCACAAGATATCATGAAGTTGGAGTTACGAAAATAAGGTCTCATCGAATAGCGGAACCTCGTTTTTGCAAAAATATAGTGGGTTACGACGCCAACGCTTTGTATTTGTCAACCATGCTAAGAGACATGCCTTGTGGAAAAGGAAGGGTCGTGCATTACAATAACGAAGCCGCCGCTCCCATACTGACACAAAGGCTCAAAGAAGAAAAATGGTTTGGATTTGCAGAAGTTGATATAGAGATCCCAAAGCACTTATACCCAAAATTTGAGGAAATGTGTCCGTTCTTCTACAACAAAGAGGTCCCTGTTGAAGCTGTGCCGCAGCATATGCTTGACTATCTTAAACGCACAAAAAGGAACCGCGGAGACGGAAAGAAGTTAGTGGGAGCATTGTCTGCAAAGAAGATATTATTATACGCACCTCTTCTTAGATGGTATCTTGAGCATGGAGCAGTGATCACAAATGTTTATCGGACTATTGATTACCAACCAACAAAAATATTCACTTGGTTTGTGGAGCAAGTGACTGAAGCTCGTAGAACTGGAGATAAAGAAAAAAGTAAGGCGCTGCTGGCTGAGGTATTCAAACTGTTAGGAAATAGTGGGTATGGAAAGCTTATCGAAGCCTTGGAGAGGCAAACAAACGTTATTTACACCAAAGACGAAAAGGTTGTCGACAGAGCCTTGCGAAGCGCATATTTCGGTGATCTTGACGAAATTGGGGAAGCGTATGAGCTGGAAAGTAGAAAGCCAAGGATTACAATAAGAAGACCATTTCAGGTTGGAATTGCTGTATATCAATTGGCTAAACTTCGAATGCTTGAATTCTATTATGATTTTCTTGACAGATATTTTGATAGAAAAGATTTCGAATTGATTCAGATGGACACAGACAGCAATTACATGGCAATCAGCGCTGAAAAGTTGGAAGACATTGTCAAACCAGAGTTAAAAAAAGAATTTGAGGCAAAAAAAGAAAAATTGGTTAGCTTGGGACAACTGGAGCAGTCGTACACCAGGCCTTTTTAAACTTGAATTTCAAGGTAGAAAAATGATTGCTCTTTGTTCGAAATGTTATTTCGGTGAAGAATATGATTGTAAAAAAAATAAATTAAGCACGAAAGGGGTGTCGAAGAAACAAAACGAGATCACGGCGCAGCGTTTTGAGAAAGCTTTGGAAGGCAGCAAGGACATAGCAACTAATAGAGGTTTCAGGATGCGGAACGGGCAGATTGTCAATTACGAACAGCAGAAGCTGGGGTTGAGCGCTTACTATGACAAACGCTGGGTATTGGAAGACGGTATTCACACAGAACCGATCGAGTTTCATTGTTAGATTGCCGGTGGTAGTTGTGTATCTGGAGGGACAACCAAAAGCTCTTCGCGGACAAACCAACGTTTTGGTCCGTCAAATAAATAATAGATAACCGGCGCGTCTGGTTTTATCATAATTTTTTCAATCTCGTAAACATTCAAAGACCAGATTGGGTCGGTAGCTCTTCGTCGACCACCTTCAAGTTCACCAGGTTGATAGAGATAGCGAACACTTAAACCGGAGGGGAGCTTCTTTTCGTTCACACCAACGGGTCTCAAATAAGGTGTTGAGGGTTTGGATGGAACAGTTTTCTTTTTAATGGCATCAACAGGTTTTTGACCAGTCAGTCGAGTGACTTCCTTATTCAAAGCTGAAATAACAGCTGGCAGTCGAGCCACCCATTCAGTCGATCTTTTGTCTTCCGGAAGGCGCATTTCAACCCCATATTGGTGTCCAAACAGTCGTTCAGCCAGGGTGCGGTTGAATCTTTCAACGATAGCTTGATCACGGTGAATATCCACACGACCACGTCTAACCTCAACATTATGTTTCGAAAGCAGTTGATTCACAACGCCCATAAACTCACGACCAGGATCGACCTGAAGCAGTTTCGGCCACTTCAAAGGACCACGACTATAAATCCGTTCCAGAGCAGCTGCAACTTCTTTAGCCTCTTTTGTGGTCAACGGTTCGGCTTCTTTGTATCGAGAGGCCACATCTACCACTGTGAGAGCATATTTAAAAGTTTTACGGGAGCGTGGTGGGCGATCGTGTGGGAGATACAGAAGATCGGCTTGGTAAACTTTGTTTGGAACAGGAACATCAAATTTCGGTCTTGGAATGTAACGTGGGGCTGGTAAATAAACCTGCCAAAGAGCTTGCTTCATCAACCAGTTTTGAGCCACATCTTCCGAAACTTTCGCTGCCTGGGCTAATTTCTTAATTGCTGCAAACCCTTTCCAATACCCTTGCGGGCTGTAATAAATTTTTGACAACTTATTTAAAACGCGTGAGCTCATTGTATACTAT
The DNA here is from genome assembly GCA_964017195.1 of Siderastrea radians. Taxonomy (NCBI): domain Eukaryota; kingdom Metazoa; phylum Cnidaria; class Anthozoa; order Scleractinia; family Rhizangiidae; genus Siderastrea; species Siderastrea radians. The sequence goes on along the minus strand of OZ024897.1, from coordinate 39,709,398 downwards.
ACACAATAAAAAATGGACGACCCGTTTGGTTGTTTGCAAGGTGAGAAAATTTCGTCGAAAATGATTAAAGAAATGTTGCAAAAAAATGAAATAAGCCTGTTATCAAAAAAGATTAATCGTTGTCCTTCATGCGAGGAGCAAATAGTTTATGTGGTGAATGAGTTATGTCTTGCATGTCAAAAATGTGGTAGAGTGATTGAATGTGATGATTATGAATATTTTGAAGAAGAAAATTGGAGAAGAAGTTCCACTGCTCTTCTAACGAATAATGATTATTTAAAAAGTGTTTTGCAAAAATGGAACATTAAAGAAATGTTTTCTTCCAGCGAGGTAGTTTTTCTTGGTAACGTTATTGCTCAATTTCAGAAGATGTCCGACAAGCCAGTGAACTACCCCTATTTTCTGTACAATTATTTTGAAATAGTACCTTCTGAATGCTGGCCTAAGAAAAAAGAAATTATGGAATCTATTTCTAATCACCTTCCAAAAAGCTTAGAAAGTTGGCAGTACGCAAAACACGAGTTTTATAAATGGTGGTTGAAAACCAAGGTTCTTCATAAACATTTTCATATTTGCCTGTTTTCGGATTTTTCACCAAACGCATGACAGTACCCTTTTTTGGATGAGTCCAAAATTTCTTGCTTGTGACACCAGTTGGTCCTGTGAAAGCATTTTTCGCAATATCACCTGACCAATACCGATCGAATACAGGTTTTGTGGAAGGAATCATTTTTTTTGTCAAAGTTTCAGCAAATTCCGCTACTTCCAATGGTTTATCCAAAGCACCAGTTCCTTTTTGTTGTTTCAAACCCAACCCTAACTTTTGTTTAGCATTGATTGCATTTCTTGCAGCCGCATGACCCCACTGTCTCTGTTTGTAAGGAACTGCGTCAAGAGACTTAACCATTTTTTTATCCGCTTTGTGTTTGCATTTTTTGAGATTTTCACCGTATTTTTTTTCACGGTTGGAACAAACATCATAATCGACATCATGTTGCATAGCAATCGCATCTGTTGCACCTGTTGGTGGTTGATATATTTCCAGAATTTCACCCGTTTCTGGGTTGTATTTCACCTGCTTTTCAAGAGGGTTATATGGCCCTGTGAAATTATGTCCCGGCAATGTCCAACCTTTTTTTGGTTTCGGAAATTTACCAATTGCTGCATGTATATCAAAACCACTGCCCTCCACATTTTCCGGCATAAAACTTGTTTTTGTTATTCCACAACTAGCGCATTTTGCTTTCAAGAGTTTTTGATTGTTCTTTGTGATTACAACCTTTTCACTTCCCTGTACATTGGGGGTGTTCCGCTTTTCTTTCACACAATACATTTCCATTGTATATTTTATGAAAAATAATTTTTCACAATTTCCTCGTTTTGAAGTAAATCGTTGGAGAACATTTTCAAATTATTGGCAAAACTTGTTCCTTTATTTCTTTCGTTTAAAAAGAGAAGGCAGTAATAACCACATCTCACACTTTGTTCCCATTGAATTTGGTTATCGTTTCTGAAAAAATGTGTCATCCCATGCATTGACATTTCTTTTTCCCATTCCAAAGGTGGTGGAAGCCCAAATGAATCGAAATACTCGCAAGTGTCTTCATCAGACCAACAACATACCCAATGAGTTCCCAAACTTCCGAAATCATCTAAGTTGATAATGCATGGGGAATGAAAAAAGGGTTTTTTTTCGTTTCTGCTAAAAATACCTTTGATGGGTATTCGAAAAAAGTTGCACCATTTTCTCAGGTCAATGTTGGAAAGAGGTTTATCAACAAATTTCACTTTTTTTTAAACGATAATAATCCTCCCAAGTTCCATAAAAAGGTGGAGGTTGAATTTGCATCCCTTACCTTTTGGTATTCCTGGTGATCGTCTTGTTCGTGGTGGTGGCGGTGGTGGTGGTTGCGTTTGCATACCTTTTCCACTCTGAGAAGTACTTTGAATCTGTGTCTGGCTTAATTTTATTACCATTCCTTTCCCTGCCGCCGATCTTTTTTTCAATCGCTTGATTTGAGTTTCAGTGAGAAGAAGTACGTCACCACGCCCAATTTGGTCTGGTTTGACTTTCAGGCCAACAGGCATCTTTGTTACATAAGCTTTTTGAAGTTTCTTTTTCTGACCATCAGTCAGTGCTATTTTGAAAGGATTATAAGTTGTGCCCATCTTGTGTGTATATTATATGCAAATTTTTTTTTCAATTTTTTTTCCTAGACAACGACAAGCTCACTGCCAATTTGTTTTAACACGAATTCTTCTTCATTCAAAATCAAAGCGAAGATTATATAATCTTGAGCGTTTGCGGCTGCATTCAGTTTGTAATGTAATTCAAGCTTTTTCGGGTCGCCTGTCACACTTTCTTCAATGTTTCGTAGATCAAAATAGATAATTGGGTATAACTTCTCAAAATTTGCAAGCTGCAGCTGAACTCCGGTATTGTAGTCGTTCTTTCTGTATCGGAAATTGATTAAATCATTCAAAATTCTTATTTTGAAATCATGGTCATAAGGAAGATCAGGGAAAAATTTTGTGCCGTACTGAAGGCGGCAAGTGTTCAATCTTGCTGTGTTATCACCATCGATATCAAATGTGTCAAAGATGTAAGGGTTGTACCTGTAATCATTTAGTTTCCGACTTTGTTGAATGAAGACAAAAACATGCTTGGGGTTTTTTACCCCCGGTGTAATTAACCACGTACCATTCGCATCCCTTCGGGCGCTGCTGTTCTGCAAAGTTTCATTCATGTATTTCCATTGGGTTGGTTTCAAAAAATTTTCATTTACCAAAGTCTGTCCTTTACCAGTAAATTGCAATTGTGGGGTCCACAGCTCAAATTTATTAACAACAATTTTTCTTAGATCTGTGTTATTGTTTTGGAAAATCATTTCTTGGTCGTCTTGAAGTTCAATTTTAAAAGTAAGTTGCATTGGTGGCAGCAATTTATCGGAAAGACCTTCGAAGAAAGAGTATCTGTTTAAAGGGATAATAGTCTGAACCATTAAACCTCCATGTGATAGAAGCGCCCTTGCCCGCATTCCGGTGTTTGACGCATTGCCATCAGTGTCTGTGGTAGCGTCAGAGTCAAGATACCAAAATTGGTTTTTTGCAACACTTCTTGAAAAATCATCTGAAAAATCAAGCAGATTTTTGATGAAAACACCTTTGTGAATATCGCTTGCCTCGTACAATTTTTTCCCTGATGAAAATACTTTCAAACTTTTGATCAATGAGAAAGAACCGTTAATAGGAGCTGATTCAGTGTCAGCAACAATGTTACCTCCGTTTGCTTTTGTTTCAAACTTGAAATCAACTCGAAAATAAGCGTTGTACCAGTCATAAAAATTGTCTCGGTCTCTTACAGTAAATTCGTTGCCCGTCTTTGTTTGAAATTGGTTATTTCCAGGGAAGGTGAGTGGGGTGTTTAAATTAATTTGAACGTATTTTGTCTCTTCGAGGTATGGTTTAGTTCTGAACATGTTGCAAGTGCTTATTATATTTATAGAAAAAATTTTTTAAATTAAATTTCATTTGCCAAAATTTGATTTAATTTCACAAGAGCGTCTGATTTTTTTGGTGTTGGGTTTTGCAAAATATTTGCAAGTTTCTTTTTTGCACCTTGTGACAACGGTTTTTGTTTTTTCCTCTCTTGCAGTAATTTTCGTATTTGTTTTGAACCTTTTTCAACAGTAAATTCACCAACTTTCTGACCCGCCTTTTCAGCGATTGTTTTTGTGGCCTTTTCAGCAGTTTTTTTTGTTGCAACATTCTTTACATTGTTTTTGAGTACTTTACCAATTGTCATAAAGGTGTCACGGATCACACCCGACCCTTTGTGTTTATATCGATAACTCCCGGTTTTTTCATCAAAGTATCTTGCCCACTCGCTTGGATGATACATGATTGTATATTATACCGACAAAAACTTTAATCTTTTTCAATCATTAAGCTTATTGCAATGTCTGTCCCGTTGAGATCCAGAATACTGTTTCTTCCGTCTGTCACCCAAACTCTTATTGCATTTATATAACTTTTATTAACAGTCTGCCACTCAAGTCGACGTGGCTCTTTTCGAAATGGATAGCTAACATGAAGATCTGCTGTTGAGAAACTGTATAACAAATCGCTTGGAACATTGTTTGTTTGACGTGAGATAAGATCGCAGTGCAAATATACCCAATCAACACCTCTTGTGATATTTGGAACTTTATCTCCTAAACTAGGACCAGTCAAGATTCTTTTGTTATAACCAAGCAATTCGCCAAAATTTCCTTGAGACAAGTCAAGCTCATAATCTCTGTGCACTATAATTAAAATTCTATAAGTTGCAAACTCGAAATGTATTGTGAAAATGTAATCGCTATCTTTTTTTGTTGGGTCTACTTTACCGGTGTGTTGCTGAAGAAATGTGTTGATTCTTTTGTAATCATACATTCCATTCGGAAAAGTTAAGGTCTTCCACGCTTGTTCTGTTTTTTCTTCCAGCGAATTTTGTTGTTATCATAACGAGAATCGATATTATTCCATGAGTAACTCATTGTGATAAGTCTGTTCAGCGCAGCTTTATAGTTTCCTTCACCCAATTCGATTGGAGGATAAAAATTTACTGTAAAATCGTGGGAAACATTCCGTTCTCCACCTCTTTCTAGTTTTGCAAGGCTCGAGTCAAGCAGTATATCAAAACCCATTATTGTTTTATATATAAGAAATAATTTTTTTCTTTTCCTTTTTATTAATTGCGCCGAGGTCAACTAGTGAATCAAGCAGAAACAATACCTGATTTTTTAGTTTTATTGAGCTGTTTCCTGCTTTTATCGATCCTAAGCTCAAATGAAGTTGATTGATCAATTTTTCAGCTTCATAAGCGATACCACTTCCTTCGATTTCCCAATCCTGATTAGAAAAGTCATCTTCATCTTCATCGTTCAAAGTTCAAAAGCGGGTCTTCGGCTCATGACAGCTTTTTCAAGAGGGGTTTTGGAGATTTCTTTTTTTTCTTGTTTTTTTGGTGGTTTCAATTTCGCCTTTTTTTCTTGTAATTGTGTTGATAAAGGTTGTTTCCTTTTAAGTAACTTTTCTGCATGTTCTTGATGTGCTTTAATTGTTTCGAGTTTAAACGCCTCAGCTTCTAGTTCTTCCACATTATATCCATAGTATTTAGATCCTTTACTTTTTACTTCGTAAGTTGGATTACTTCCATGTTTAGCAAGAATACTTTTTACAGTTCTAAGCCGTTTTGATGTTTCTTCCCTTGTTTCATCTTTTGAAGATCCTGGCATAACAGTTTCTTCCATCAAAGGTGGAGGCGGTAATGGAAGATCATCAAATTCTTGATATGGGGGTGGAAGTGATGTTGGTTCTATTGGTGTTGTGGTTGTTGTTGGTGTTGTTGGTGGTGATGGTGCTGGAGTTGGTGCATCCGGTCTGAATTCGTCACCAAACGGGTTGATTTCGTCAAATTCATCCATTGTGTAATCAGGAACTTCCTGCTCTTCTTCTTCCTCTCCTACAGTGGCACTGCTCTTTTCATCATCAAGTCTTTTTGTAATTGGTCTAAAAAACTCTTCTTCTGAAAGCTGACCAAACTCTTTGTTTATTTTATCCATTTTGAATTTTTGGTGAATTTCTTCTGTTTGTTCATCTAGCTTCGACTTTTCTTCATCCCACTTACGCCATTTTTTCATTGACATATTTCCAGCGTTAATATATAGAAGCGAAAAAAAAAAATGAAGATTCCAAATTATGACCCAGGTTCTTCCGAGAGTGACTACAAGCAAGGTCACCCTTGTATGCCAGCAGATGTTTTTCGGATGTTAATTTGTGGACCCAGTAATTCTGGTAAAACAAACATATTACTCCATATGCTTTATGAGTTGTTGGAGTTTGATAAAATCTTCCTCTTCTCAAAAAACCTGCACCAGAATAAATATCAGTCTCTTTTGCAGGACTTTGATGAAAAAATCAACCCCCAGGTTGGTTATGAGGTTATCGAGGCTCATGGTGATGAAATCATTCCACTCGAAGAGCTTCCGGTGGACAACCAAAAAATAGTTATTTTTGATGATCTTGTTTGCGAAAAAAACCAAAACGATATCATTAATTATTTTATCAACGGGCGGCACAAAAACTGCTGCGTTATTTACCTCTCTCAAACCTTTTACAAGGTGCCAAAAGACATCCGCATTAACTGCAGCCATCTTTGTATTTTCAGATCCGATCCAAAAGAAAACAAACGAATTGCAAACGAAATTGGTGTGGATCATGAGGTTTTAGATCGCGCCACCGATGAAAAATATTCTTTCCTTTACTATGACAAACCCCTAAAATTAATGAAAAAGAATTTTGATGAAGATATATAATGGGGTATATTAACAGCCAAATAGGTGGAACTAGCCAAACTACGACGAGTGAAAGTGGAAATTTGGTCCTCCTGGCCCAGGTGGTCCTCCTGGCCCTGAGGGTCCTCCTGGACCGAAGGGTGATAAAGGCCCTGGAGGACCACAAGGTCCTAATGGTCCAAGGGGAGAAAAAGGGCCCGCTGGACCACAAGGTCAGGAGGGAGCACAAGGACCACGGGGTTTAAAAGGCGATAAGGGCGACAAGGGCGATAAGGGCGATAAAGGTGATCGTGGCCCTCAGGGTAGTGCCAGCGGTTCTGCTAATATTGACATGGAAAATAAGTACGATATTTTGCGATTAAAAAGCAACCCTTATCCTGTCCACGGTGATCTGACAAAGGTAATTAACTATCAAGACACGAGAAATATCTTTCTTTCAAAAAAGGAAGGCGGACAAATAGAAGCAAGCATTGATATGAACAATAATACAATCTACAACGTAAAAGACCCAGTACAGGCAGATCAAGCCACAAACAAAACTGGATAAAGAAGCTGATATTGATATGAAAAACAAATCGATTGTAAACCTCAAATTTCCGTCAAACCAAAAAGACGCCACAAGTGTCGAGTTTGTTAACAAAAGACTTAGTGAAACACAAAAAGAATATCTTAAAAATGATGGCTCAAAAAGTATGACTGGAAACTTGAATTTAAATAACAATAAAATTGTAAACTTACAAACCGATTTCAAAGATTCGAAATCCGCAGCTAATGTTAATTTTGTGGAAAATGAAATAACAACTATGAGAGATCTTGTCACTCAAAAAATTCATGAATCTCAAATTATTAATTCGGGTCAAAAAAGAGACGCCTTCAGATACTTGATGGAAGACACTGATGAATCCTCGAGTGAAAACAATATCAAGGTTTTGGGTATTAACGATTTTCCCAATTCTCCCCATCAAATTAATAAAAAAGCTTACCAACTTCAACTCTTGTTTGAAAAAAGCTCACCCAACCAGTACTGGTCACGCCTCGGTTTTAACTTATATAAACTTCCAGTTGGTTATTACACAATGGTCGTTGAATGGTTTCCGCCGGAAATGAGTGAGTTGAGTGTGGCAGTGCAAGGCACTACGATTTCAATTTCTAATTATGCAACAAAAACATTCCAGAAGTACACCAAAACAGTCATCAATTTTCACAGATGGGGTAGCTCACCTCCACAATTCCTTTATCTCGATCTACACGGTACAGTTAGTTTTCCATCACTTTTAACAATTGGACATCTTATTGTTTATGGTGTAAAAGAAACAATTTCAAACGTTGACCCAAGTGTCTATGACACCGCTTTTGTTATTGAGAATGGAAAAATGGTGATGGAAACAGATTTATCTTTAAACGGACATAATTTGAGTGGCTCCGTTCATTATATATATGGGTATTTATCAACGAAAAATGATAAAACGCTTTTTGAATTACATGGTAATTCAGAGGTACTCATTCCAGCAAATAGTAATTCATTAAATGCAACAGTATTATTTAAAAACATTATGGGTCCATTTCCAGCTATTACTTTAAGAGTAGTTACTGGTGGTTTTCCTCCATTAAGTTTCACTTCAACAAAAGCAATTCAAAAGCAAAAAATAGATATTAATTTTAAAATACCAGGTGGTATTTTTCAGGTGTTTTTGTTATCTCCAAAATTTAAAAAAGGAAGAATTCTTAATTTTGATTGAATATAAAGCTCCATAAAAATTTTTACATTTATTATATAACACAATGCGAGACATTTTCGAATTCAACCATATAGACCAAACACTTTCTGAAGAGAAGGTTAAACTTCTGAAAGATTTATGTACTCATTACCACAAGAAACATTATGGCTATGAAAAGTTGCACCGCGGTTTTCGAAGAAAAAATTTTGTTTGTAATCTTTCAGCTGGCAAGTTAATTATAAGTGCCGCAGCAGCCGGAGGAATAACACTGAACCCTGCTGTCATGGCAACTTTAACTGGTGTTGGTCTTATTTTGAAAGCAGTGGCAAGCCTTAAGAAATACGATAAGAAAACAGAACAAGCAAATTTTGCCCGTATCGAATACCAAAAAATACTTGTTGAGATTCGCTTTTACCTCAGGGGCGAAGCTTTCGACGAGAAGGCCTTTCTTGATAAATTAAAAATGATAGATAATTTCGTCACTGATCATTGTATGGAAATTCCGCTTTCTGTTCAAAGAAACTACGATAAAAAATTCGCTCAATTGTAGATTTTTAAAGTAATTATATACGCAAACAAAAATGATTGCACTTTTTGCAACTATTTGTTATTGGTTTTTTGAGCTTCTCACTCCTCCTGATATAAGACAAATACGATACATTACTCGTGAGTGTGTTTCAAAAATATTGTCACCAACTCGTGACAAATATGGCTACCCCATTTCCGGCCAAGATGTGGTTCCATAAAACAGATAAATTTACATACCACGCTTCAATGCATTAAAAACATATAGCCGGTGGTTGCGGGACTTTCCCTTGAAAATGAGTCATCACATTGTTTAAGTTATGTAAATAGAATCATCTAGAACGATCTAAAAGCCTAATATAGCAATGAACCCGAGAAACATCCAGTTCAACTCTGAAACGAACATTCTTGATCTTTCGAACATGACTTCACATCTAAATCTGTTTTTCTTTCATCATTGCCGGGACTTTCCCGAATAAACTTCTACTTATTCTTTACGACTATAGAAACTAATATCATTTGGGAACAAACATGGAACGGGACGACTCTTGCGATTTGAATTTTTTTAGGCATTGAAAACCACTGATCAATGTTCACAAACTTCAGGCATCTCTACGAGGAGCAGAAGGCAATACTTCAAATGAATATCAGTTATCATGATGAAATGAAAACATTTTCTTGAAAACTTACGTTACAAAATGGAAGCCGAAGAACCACCGACAGCAAGTGAGTACTTCAAAAACCTACATCAAGTCTCGTAAATCCGTAAAGTTTTGGAAGTGCCTGAATACCAATCCTATTGACAAGTCGTTCAAACACGAAAAACTGTGTCTGGTTTCAGTTAACCAAGAAACCGTAACTTTGGAAATTTTCAAGACTGAGGTTTAATCTCCTTTGAAGCCGCGGTTATTAATGACCACCGTTGTCAAGAGACTGAATTTCCTTAGCAACCGCGGTCATTTCATGACCGCCGTTGTCAAGAGGCTTGATTCCCTTGGAAACCGCGGTCATTTTATGACCGCCGTTGTCAAGAGGCTGAATTTCCTTGGAAACCGCGGTCATTTTATGACCGCCGTTGTCAAGAGACTGTAACTTTCTATTTTTGTATAACTTTAGTTTGTTTATATTTTCAATAAAAGCCTTATTAAAATATGTATATTCATTGTGTCCTGTTCTTTTTTGTGCGCTGGACGGTTTAATTTAAGTCGAGCAGAAAAGTACATGCTATTAAACAAATGTATACCAATTGTATCTCACAATGGATGTCTACACAGATCAACACACGATCTCACAAGATTTCCCATCAAAAAATAATATATTAATTGATGTACCAGATTTCTCTGACAAAGAAGAATGGCCAACAGAAGAAGGTTTTGAAATTGTTGAAATTTTCAAATGGAGAGATATTTCTGATGGAATATATAGAATAAAAAACGTTACACACCGAAAAGGTAAATTTGGGGATTCAGCTATTTTAACTTTAAATACAAAAGATAGTGATGATTTTCGTGTATGGGCCCCAAAACGTCTTGCTGAAGATCTTATATATTATCCTTATCGATTTGTTAAAAAAATGGGTGTTGAAATGTCTGATGAAGGAAATGAATACTTTGTTTATAGATTAAAAAAATAAATTAATGATTATGATAATCTTCTTCAAACATATCAGTGCAAAACTTAATTAGGGTTAAATCAATTATATCGGGGACAGAAATGGTTATTTCATGTAAGATTTCTTCTTGTTTATAACAAGGGTAACAACACCCTCCCTGACAACAGTGCATATAGGCTACACACACCAGAATATAGACAAGCTGCTGCCTTTCAGGACAGAAAGGTTGAATTAAAAGCTCGTCGTGAACCAGGTTCCAACCCAAAGCCTCTCGCTCTTTCAGTTTTATGGTGAGGTAATGTTTGTAAATTATCTCACGTAACTCTGGTGGTAGGTTTTGGATTGCTTCGGTAATCTGACAGTTGTTGAACCCGGCAGACATCTTTGACTCACAAATATTTAATCGATTATAATTTTGTGTGTGTGTGTGTGTTCGGTTATGTTTCGTTTTTTTAAAAAAAAATTGGTGGTTGGTACTCTTCACAAAAGCACACCGAGGTCAACCAATTCCTTAAAGTCGTTATATGCACTGTGCCAGTCGTAAGTATCAGAGCAAATTTTTACTAAAGGTATATTCTCAATCGGAGGAGTGTACAACAGTTTATGGTTGATTCCTTGCTCAAAACAGGGATAACAAAGCCCTTCCCAGCGACAGTCTATATAATCTAAGCACATTATTATACGCACAAATTGCTGTCTGTTATGACAAAAAGGTTGTTTTAATAACTCATTATGTACCTCTTTCCATTTTACTAATTGCTCTAAAGCTTGTAACGTTGTTGGATCAAGTTCTTTCAAAAGCTCTTCAATGTTTATGTTAAGTGCAGACATTACAACTTGGATATAATAAAGATGTGTATTTCTTTAATTAAAAAATTTTGTTATGCTGGGTGGTTTGTTTCGGTTAAGTAGTAATAGAAGGATTTAACAAATACTTCCTGATTGTCAGAGGTTTATTTAAGAAATTTAAAACCCCCAACATAATAAACATGCGACGCAAGGAGCTTGTTTATTATGTTGGGGGTTTTAAATCTCTTAAATAAACCTCTGACAATCAGGTGGTATTTGTTAAATCCTTCTATTACTACTGATGTTGTTTCTGTCTAAAAACGGGCAATTAATCTCTTTATGTGGGTCATAAAAACGGACAACAGACTAAGTCTTCGAGACATGAAAATTTAGCAATGCTTACACTAAATTGTTTTCATCCCACCGTGAATTGGTGGTCCTATAAAACGCCATATTCAGAAGGAAAACCACAAGACACGAACTGGCGAAGCAACATTCCATCGCACTGCATGATTACAGTGTTCTGGGGCAGAAGTGATTGACACCCAAGTAATTAGCTAGCGATGTTCTGATTGGATAATTTCGCTCTCAAGGATGGTTTCACCCTCACTTGAGACTGCACTTCGGCTCTTTGAAGTTTCGGCATTTCCAAGAGTACGAAGTACGACCAGCCAAGTGCAACGGCACCCGTTCACACAAAAGTGCGTTTCAAGTGCACTTGAAGTGCTAAGTGTGAACCCACCTAGTTCCCTTCTTTTTTTCTTTTGCGCCCAATCTTTCTTTCGTGTGCCGCTTTAACAATTTTTCGCTGCTCGCCACCATCTTAACGCCTGGAACAGGCTATTAGAGTTGTTGCGTCCGACTGTTATGTCAAAAAGAAATAAGCACTCCCTCTTCAATAACCGCACTTCTTTGAGCTACCAGAAATTAATTTGAGCACCTCCATTTCTAAAAAGCACCCCCTTGAGCGTCGTTTTGTTAATAAGCGTCCCCTTTCTAACAAGCACTCCCCCTCGAATGTCATTTTGATAAAAAAGCGCCCCTATTGCGAAAGGGATTAAGGGCAAGCGAATGGCGTGATTCTGACCAAGCGATCCAGTATCTTTACAGTAATTGTTGTAGCGTCCGACTATTATGTCAAAAAGAAATAAGCACCTCCTCTGCAATAACTACCCTCCTTTGAGCTACCAAAACTACCAAAAGTTAATTAGCGCACGGGACGCTAAGTTGAATCATTATGGTATATAGGTGTGGTGATCACAATTTAAACTTCAAAAGTGCGTTAAAAACATCTAACGTTCTTTGTCCGGAGGAAAAAGGTCCGAAATCTTTCGAAGATAAAGTATAAAATAACTACCGCTGTGCTGAGTTAATTATCAAATTTTAGTCGTATTTCGATCGCACCACCAGATTACAAGTGATTCAGTCCGCTGTGTTTCGAATAAGCTTAGGAAGAAGGGTTGTACTAAGAAAAATCATTTCTCCAGAGGAGCAATGCATCAGTTCTTGGCTTAGTGATGGAACCCAGGTCCGGCGGGGACCAAAGGCCAGGGATTAAACTGTTTTTCTGCATTGTTTTCCTCAAATTGGGTCACGACGACCGTACACTCAGCCCCGTCGGTCGTGCTAACCACGTAATTGTTTTTAAGAGGCCGGGTATTTTAATATACGTGGCACAGGAGGGTCGCAATGAGGTATGTGGGATAAGGGAAAGAGCTGGGAACGATGGGTTGAAAGCAGGGATCACAGAGATTAGATCGGTCCGGGATCAGCAGTTCCTAGAGGGATGAAGAATTAGGCTGCGCATTTTTCTGGAACCTAATAAACTTACTGATGAAAGAAAATTACCTTGTTACTGTTCCTGGTACTGCTTTCATACACCTTAAGCAAAACGCTTAACATACACACTTTCTTATACCTCACGGGTAAGCCGCAACAATAGAATGTCCAATGGTTGCCGCGCTTTTTTCATGTGCTTTACAATTAATTCGTGCATTTCGTGTTATTTCTACCAAAATTTTGCACCCTTTCAAATACTTTGTTTTAGCTGCCATCTCTTTCACTCTGCAGCGCATTTTAAAGACCCTTTAATATACTAAAATAACACTCAGTTCTTTACCCTTTCGTATACTGCGAGTTTAATAAAGGACTCCTAATGGGTGAAACCTCCCATATAGCTCACAATAAGGAGATCCCCCGGGGGAGTGGGGGGCGGTCAAGTCAAAGCAAAAACTGCCAGACAATAGCGATATGAGAAGCAATTTCGTCGTGTTTCGGACGTCAGCGTGTAGAGCGTTTCATATGATATGTCAGCCCTACAGCATACAGTGAAATGTTCTAGAAACTTCAAATTGTGAGTACGACAGGAAAGAGAGCGTGCATGGGACAAAACATGCATGTTGTGCAAGAAACAAGTGACGTCTACCTGGAAAGAGGGGACGGTATTGAAACGTCCTTCCGCGTCTACCCCATTTTTTTAAAATTAACTCCGTATCGCCATTCTTACGATCTTTATTACGATTATTATTATTATTATTTTTATTATTGTTATTATTATTATTATTATTATTATTATTACTATTATTATTAGAACAACCGACTACTACATTTGATACTTGCTTGAGAAGGTAGCAAAGGGCTTTTGCGTCACGCTGGATTATTGCAAAGATGAATACGTGATGCTTGGAAGTTACTTTAAAGGAACGCTATATGAAAGAATATAACACCAGAATTGTCCTCTGGTACATTACAGGTATACAGGATGGTAGAAATTGGAAAAAAGATTGCTACCCTCTGCATGAAATAATGTTTTCCTACTCTTTTAAAATCATCAATTTGCGTCCGAGCCCTAAAAATAAATACAACTAGTACTGCTTGGAACTATTAATAACGTCGTTTTAAAACTTAAGTTCTGATATGTCGTTATTGAATAACGCTCTTTAGAACCAATATTCAGTATCAGAAAGGCTAGCTTGTTACATCGAGTGTACAGAAAGCACCGTTCACAAGGGAACCTGTCTTCAGGCAGAACCTATAGCACAAAAATAAAAGAAAAATTTTAGACAACTGATTCGAGTTTACCAATTAAGACTGCTGATTAAAAAGACTCGAGACACCTTTATTAAGGCCTAGCCTCAATCCGAAGTAAAATATTTACAAATACTAGCAGAAGAGTTGTGAAGAGTTGTAAACAGCTGACTATTTTCTCACTGATATTTGCGAACATTTTGCCCCAGATTGAGATCATTCTGTGCAAATGTGTCTTTTGCCCTTTTTTATGATTTCATCCACAGATTTCACGGCAATGCAATGCTTGTCTTTGGAAGTGCATTAATGGATTCAGTTACGCAGTTAACTGCTTTCTTTTTGTCATCAATTCCCAAGTGAAAATGCAGTGACTTTTCTTAAATTTATACGTCAACAGAAATGCAAGAACTAACCATGATCCGAGTCTTCTTCCAAAGTACTAAAGATTGTATTCATAATGCTACGCCGTCTTTCAACCTCCGGGTCCAGGCTCTGCTCGGTTTGCGTGTTGTCTAACTCCTCGTAACCACGCCTTTCCATAACCGTGTCCTGCGCGCCGGCGCAGTAGTTGAAACGCTTGCGGAAGAAGCGCACTGCCTCAAACACAAATACCACGAGAGTGTGAATAGACACGATAATCAGGAGAACCAAGCAGACATGGAATCTGGCTGGTGTATCCTCAACAATTTGCATTATAGCTAACGTGCATAGTACCAGCAAGTACACAGACTCGGTGAAGTTCGCGCGCGGCCTCGTGTAAGGCTGGCAGTTGCTGTGCACGGTCAGTATTACCACGCACATGAAAATCATGAGAATCTACGAAACAAAACGGAAAAATAATTGATTTGATTAACTTTTTCTCTCCGACAGCCAAACCTTGAGCATCACTTTCTTGTGATGCAGTTTATGTTTAAGAAGATGTTTCTAACTTTTGAGTCTATGCAATTTTTAAGTGTGATAATTGAAATGTAAGCTACTGAGCGGTACCAGTTTGCATGCAGACGTCTCCTTTTTCCTTTGAAAAAAAGGACGTAGAAGACGTCTGCACGCAGGCTAAGCAGTACTTTCCTGGATTCCGTTTATTATGTTGTACAAGATAGTTCTAATTTTGAGTCTGTGGATGAAATCCTAAAGTGTGACCATTCAAATGAAAGCTCTGCTGAGCAGTACTTTCCTGTGGTGCTGTTTATTATGCTGTTCAAGGTGGTTCTAGCTTTTGAGTTCGTGGATGAAAACCATAGATGTGACCACTCAAACAAAAGCTACTGAGCAGTACTTTCCTGTGGTGCTGTTTATTACGCTCTACAAGATGGTTTTGAGTCTGTGGATGAAATCCTAAAGTGTGACCATTCAAACGAAAGCTATTGAACAGTGCTTTCCTGTGGTGCTGTTATTGTGATGTTAAAGATGGTTCTAACTTTTAACCGTGTGGACGAAATACAAAAGTGTGACGGTAGAAATGAAAGCAAATCAGCGGTATTTTGCTGCAGTACAGCATATAAGTGGCATTAATTTTTGAGTCTGTTGATGAAATCAGTGTGACTGGGATTCTAATGAAAGATAGCAATCGGTACATTCCTGCTGTTCTTTGCCTGGTTGTTCGAAAACCGATTAGCCCTAACCCTGGTTTAAATGTTATCCAAGGTTTCTAACTCACCTGTTTAAAATAGTTACCGCTACTTATTTTACGTGACAATTTCAAAGCAGCCAAAGTCAAATTGTTAAGTGAAAACAATTTACTGGAATCCACGTCGTTAGGGATTAAAAGTGAATTAAAAATTGACGTTAATCCTGGGTTGGCTTAACCATACTTTGAGCAACCGGGCACCTGTTTATTTTACTATACAAGGTGTGGTTAAAAGTTTTGTGCCAGTGGGAGGGCTCCCAAATCACAGAGAGACCCCAGATCTGCAACTTTTCAGTCAGTGGAAAAAATGTTATAATGTAAAGCAATGCAAGTGAAAACCATTCTACACACTTTTCCGTGGCACTGTTTGCTAATGTTTTACAAAATGGTTCTGGTAAAGTTTGAGTCTTAAGGATGTTTTTGTTTGTTTGTTTGCTTTTCAGTGACTAATTTCGAACCTTGCGCTCTTACTAAAGCAAAAGGTATATCACGCCTGCGTGCGTGTTTGGTGCAGTTCTCCAAGATGATTGAGAAGTCACGCTTCACTTGATTGTGTTTACGCGTGCTTTAACGATATTCACACGTGAGCAATCTCATTCCTACGTGAGACAAATATAAGCGCGAACAAGCGCAAGGAAAAGTTAAGTTCACGCGTTCTTCCGCTTGCGCGAGCTATGGGAACTGCATTTCAATGCGCGCCTCACCTTTTTAGTTTGCCAGTTAGGAACAAAGGCATAGGTGGCTACCAGAAGAACTCGACGACCCAAATCTATTGACCACCACCAACGGCGCTCCGGGCGCAAGCTGTCAGTCAGTGTATTCACATACTGAGGATCAACTCTCCAGAAGCCTTTGGTTAAAAGAACAACGATTATAGGGGGAGGAATTACCATTGAAATCAACACAACTATAGCAATGATTCCCATTGGTAGATGGTTGCCACGGAAACATTCAATCGTGCCGTCATAGAAGAAAACGTGTTTCCAGCCAACTTTGGGACAAAACAGGATCAGAAATGATGTTTCAACGAGGTAGTTGTAAACAAAGAGAAGAAGAAGCCAAAACGACTGAAGCATGGAGCGGCTGCGAAATTCAAACTTTAGGTAATAGTTGACGCTTAGACAGTAGGCCAGTAGGAACACTAGAAGGGCCAGGGATGGAAGCATGTAGCCAAACGCGATGGAGAACAAATCGTCCATTCCCTTGATGACACAGGTCCTGAATAGGTAGATGAATGGGCCTCCGAAGTTGAATACGTCTGCTGCAAGGAACACGTGTCCACCCAAATGACTGGCGGGATCGAAAATGAAGGGGAGTACTTGGAAGAAAAACAGGGGCCCTCTTAACTTGCAAGAGATGCCGGGATTGAGCCAGATGATGAGCACGCACAAACCGATCACAATGGGAATGACCACGCCCAGCACCCATCCGTATTTTTCACATTCGATGCACTCACTCCATCTGTAAAAGGAAAAAATTTACCAATTGAGACATTTTTTCATCTTTAGCATCAGGTGTTCGAAAAGGTTTTCATTTGAAAGTGAATCTGTGGAGGCCCATACCACCCATTGATTTGGTTCACCTTCATTATGGGTTTCAAGTGGAAATGACCAAAATTTGATCTCACAGTAAGCCTTAACTCGCCAGCAGAGCCCCAAATGTTAGAATACGTATAGCATTTGCATACCAGAGCGGCTTTCAGTTGTCTCGAAAGTAATTTTCACTTGTTTTTGTTTTACTTTACTTCACTCTTTGATTGCTTAAAACATCTCGCTCCACTTTCTCGACCAATCAGAAGTAAAATCAAAACCCCTCATGACTCATTCGCACGCGTTTTCCCGCTCTCAGCGCTTGTTACATGTATTTGCTTCGAGTTCTGATTGGTTCATTGGGTAATTTATGTTTGTTGTGATTGGCTAGGTTACTACTTTGCTTCTGGTTTTACGACACTCAATTGAAAGCTGCTCTAACACAGAGTGTAGTTTTCCTATAGGAACAGAAGCTCCTTTCTTCATCAGTAGAACATTTAGGCTTCCCCGTTAGCTATGAGTTATCCTCTTATGTACTAAAATTCTTGTCAACAGAAATTAAGAACATCTGACTGAACATTATAAGGCTCAAATGGCCAAAAAATAAGAATGTGCAGACGACGACGACGACAACGACGACGACGAAGATGATGATGATGCCGGATGATGTACCTACATCTAGCCTCAGCTTCTGAAGCATAAAGTGGTTAATAGCATTTCTAATCCTTCTGGTAGCCATAACATTCACATAATTTACAAACACCGCAATAGAAAAAAAGGGTTTTGTGGGAAAAAAAAAACCATGCAAAGTTTATGACTCGGTGAGTCATCGATTTTTTGATGAAAATTCCCATGTTCAATTCATCCTTCTTCTGTGTGTGTGTCAAATGTTAGTTGTATTAATAATCGTTCCTGATCATTACCTTAATCCAACACTGGTACTTGCGCTGCATTGTCCACACATCCATCCTTCGCGATTCCTCGCGCACTGACCATTGATGTTTTCTGGATCAAATAAACATCCGGGTAACTCAGGGCTGCTGGTACAATGACAGTATTTGAATGGACAGAAGTACGTTACCATGGTACCGTTCGTGACGTTGGCCCAGTAACCCTCTTTTAGGTACACTGTACGGCCATTCTCACATCTGTTAATTGTTGAAGAAACGAAATTAAAGTTAAACAGTCGTTATGGACACCGCTCTTACCGTAGCCTGAACAGTAGGACGAGAGTTGTGGTTATGAGCTTTTATTTAAGCACCATTTTAATTTCATTCTTAAACTAAGCAACATAATAACAGGTATATACCAAACCAGTGAACAGTGTTTTTTCGCGCGCTCTGATTGGCTACTCAAACTCGGGATAGTCCCTGCTATTCACCGCCCAGCATTTTCCTCGATTTCGTGCGCGAATTTTTCCTCATTTCTCAGAAAAAAAGGAACTATGGTTTGTTATATACTAAAACAGTTATTCACCTCGAGCTCAGTGTCGGTGAAGAGTGGTGGATATTTATCTCGCCGCTTCGCGGTTCGGCAAACATCCACCTTCACTTCGGTGATATATTGCTAACTATCCAGGCGAAAGCACCGTTCACTAGCTTCAAACTGAAAGTCTACACTTTCAGTATTTCATCCCTATGACGTACTTTCTTGTGTGAAGTTTATTATGATGTACAATTCTAAAGACTTTGTTCGTGTGACCATGTATATCTAAGCTCTTGAGCTGTACTTTCCTGTTGACTTGTATAACGTGGTCCTATGACTGAAATCTGAAACCGTCGACCATGCTTTTAACAAATGAAAGCTATCCATAATTACAGTACATTCCAGAGGTCCCATCGTGGTTTTGTCTGTAGATGTAATCCTGAATGGGTGACAAATAAAAAAAAAAATGGGCAGTTCTTTCCTTTGGTGGAAAGAAATTAAGCATATTTTTTTTGTTTTGCTTTTTTACCTCTAACACTTTTTAAAGTTTGGATTTCGAACACTAGCTTTTGAAAAATGTAGAACAAATCACTCGCCAGTCATTACCTCTGAACAGCATCTAGTTCTGTGTTGCACACACAACTTTGAGAATCTTTTGAGAATATAAAACCAGGGCGGCAGGTCTGAAGTTCGACGTCAAAGGAATACCCATTTATCAGCGTAGAAAAGGGATCTGCAAACTGAATCTTTCTTTTCTCTTTTACTTTGTTGTTCTTCGTCTCATTGTACAGCGTTTCTGGCACGGTGATTGAAAACGGTACTGTTTCATTGGGAGAAAGCACATAAACGTCATCCTTCAAAATGGCATTCGATGTGTCGTTTACTTGGTCGATTTCTGATACGAAAACTACCGAAGTCACTTCATGGCCGAGCTCATCAACAGCTTGCAGATTTAAAGGGAAGTCTTCGCCAGGCGCGAGCTGAAATAGAGTTTCAGTAGTAATAAAAGAGCAAACGGTTGTGGCCTTTTTTAGCAGGAGCCCATCACGTTTGTACAATTTCAACACTGCGGCTGTGAAAAGGCGTTTCGCAAGTTGGGATATTGTTAGGTGCGCCGGCTATATGGGCTGCTTGGGGCTGCTTACCAAGTTTCAGTCGTTAAAAATGTTATGTAAGAAATGAAGTAATTAACGAACGAACGAACGAACGAACGAACGAACGAACGAACGAACGAACGAACGAATGCATGCATGCATGCACCGGAATAGACAAATGATCGAAAAAACGCCGAAGTGAAAGAGTGGATGGACGAATCAACGAACGAACGAACGAAAGAACGATCGAATAACAAATAAAATAAACGAAAAATGGTCAATACTAGAACCACAGAGCGAGTACAGGAATGAAGAAGGTAAGAGATGAAAAAAATCAAGATGAAGGAAAAAATTGAATGAACGAGTGAGTGAAATACAAAGGAACGAAAGAACAAACGAGAAACAAATGAACGAAAGGAACAGAAGAGTAGACAACAATCCAAATCATATCCGTACCTTTACAGTAGAATTATCCAACGTAGTCGACCTATAACTTTCAGTATCAGTGGCGATGTCGTACTTAGAGCCAGTCATAGCTTGCGTACTGCCATCCCAAAAAAGCGAGTTGTTTTGATAGACAAAGTTACTACACCAGCGAAGAGCCTTGTGGGTATCATGAAAAGGATATTCTTCCATCCACACACAGCGCTGAAGTGACGAGATGTAAATAGCAGCCCCCTTGAACTTACTGCTGTTCTCAATGAATGATATCTTGGTCTAGAAACAGAAAATTCAAGGGTCATACTCCTTTTAAACGAACACAATCGTTAACAGTTAACGCAATACAATCAAAGCAATTGTGCAGTACTTTCCTGTAGAGCCGCTGGTCGTGCTCTACAAAGTGGTTGAGCAGTACTGTACCATGATTCTGTTTGTTTTGCAACAGTTTACAAAATAAGAACCTATATTTGACTCACGTTTGACCGTGGACACTTTTCGGATTGCTTCACTTGAACGGGGGTAAGAATTTGCCTCTCTAGGACGTCAGGATGCCCTATTTATTAAATCGAACTTATCTAGCTGAGACCCAAAAGGCCTTTCGGGTTGTCTTGTGCCTCTTCTTCAAAGCAAGGCCCGGTGCACAACCTTTCATTTGAAAATGAGTTTTATCTGCGTGTGACTGAAAACTCATTTTCGTATGAAAGGCTGTGCACTAAGACTCGCTTTGAAAGAGAGGCACAAGACAACTCGGAAATGGCCCATTTATCAGTCATTTAGTATTGACTATCTTGAAATTTGGTTATCTATACACCTCCCCATCTCCCAAGCTTAATAGGGTTAAAAGTAGTAACTAAGTTCTGATGTAGTTTTAGGAATACTTATTACATCAAGACAACTTAGCTGCAGTTAATTTGTTACCTTCCATTGCGAGGGAGGCACGAGTGGATCGTTATATGCCAGGAAGCAGTCGGGGTTATTCACGTGAATGAACTCATCCATGAGATGTTCCAGCACAAAAACAGCCCCACCCAATCCCCTGGCTTGATTGCCAAGGAAAACTAGTTCACTTCCGTGGAAAAGTTTGATTTGACTTGATCGCATGAACAACGCCCCACCATTTGATCCAGTATTATTGGCAAACGTCATCTTCCCGTGGACCTTGACAACGCAATCTTGGAATGCAGCTGCCCCTCCTAAAACAACAAGAACATCAGGAAACCAGCAACATCATCGACAATAACAACAGTAACAGCAACATCGTGTACACTTTGAAATGCATTAAATAGCAAAATTTAGGAGTGAAATCGAAGGTCAGCCTATTAAGAAGTAAATGCCAGCTGCAGGCCATTTTTCAGATCAACCCACCCACCCCTCGCCAAATATGTTTAAAGATGGTGTTGGATGTCTTGTCACGTGATTTAGGATGGTGAAAACCACGTGACAAAACATCCCCGTAGATCGTCGGGACCTCGTATCCGTTACTGCGATTCATTGTTGGGGTCTGTCAGTGAATTTCGATGGCCTCTCTAATTCGTCTCTTGAAAGTTCGTCTCAATGGATCGCGTGAATGCATGAAGTTCGTCTCAATTAAAATTCGTCTCAATAAATCGCGATAACAGATACGAGCTCCCGCCAATCCACGGGGATGTTTTGTCACGTGGCTTTCACCATCTTAAATCACGTGACAAGACACCCAACACCATCACTTGATAAAGATTCCGCGACGGAGTCGAAAGCTTGTGACAAAGTTAAATGTTTAAACTTAAGATGTTTTGTAAGTACTACTTGAAAATACAAGAGTATATGATTGAGTATGATTTGTTCTCGCAAAAAAACGCGATATTTTCCTCGTGGTATTCTAGGAGTATTCTGTAAACGACAAAGGCTACGCAATCATTTCACAATTAGTTCTGATTAAAGACGCCGACATACAATCGAAGCTCTCGTAATAGACCTTCTTGGGGATTCAGCAAAGTAAAGTATTGTAAGAATTTTAAGTATTCAGTAAGTATAGTAATGAATTACTGACAGAGTTTTGCAATGTTGGCCAAGTTGGATAGCGCTATCCACCGGAAAAATCACTATTCAGTGGATAAGTGTTAGGAAACCAATTGTGTCTATCCAGTGGATGGAGATTCTCCAACTTTTGAACAACTTGGGCCTGGTCTTAAGGTGATTCCATTCAATTGCATTACGCATCCTTTCTGTGCATCATTTCTTGCGTGATTAGCGCGTGCACGAGCGCGCGCACCTTCGGAACTTGATAGGTTTTCTATGACAGCAGAGCTTTTCAGAGAAATAAGTGGTCGTTTTCTCCTAAACGAGCTCGGTGACCCCCATTTTTAAATACATAAATTCAAATGGCATACGGTCTAGTACAATATATCGCGATTTTGAGAAAAGTTAAAAATTCTGCTTTGATATATTGTTATTTAAATGCCGAAAAGAACACGTCTTTAGGTGCTGCAGGGTATGTACGTTCGCCGCAAATTTGTAAATTTATTTCATAATCTTGATTACTGTTCAACTAAAATAGTATATAATACAAGATAAATGTTTGTTTTGGTGAACTGCTCCAATATTTCAATACAAGCAATGACTTTTTAAAGCAATTAGAGTTGAAATTTCTGATTACCAGGGTTTCTCAGGAAACCTGGCGGGTCGTATAGTTGCTATTAATGGCTATCCATTTTGTGAAAAAACAAGCACGGTGACCCCTATTTTTTATTGCATTTTTGAAATGTTCTAAATACAATTACCAACTGGACCAAGTTTTAGAAAATTTTAAATATTCCTTCTATTTCGATGGAATCACCTTAACTCGAGTTGGTCGCTTACTAGAGTGGTCACAAGGAGAGCTTCGACTACATATCATTATTATTATTATTATTATTATTATTATTATTATCATCATCATTAAGGTGATTCCATTCAGTTGCATTGCGCATCCTTTCTGCGCATCATTTTATGCGAGATTAGCGCGTGCACGAGCGCGCGCGCGTTCGGAACTTGATAGGTTTTCTATGAAAGCGCAGCTGTTCAGAGACATAAATGGTCGCTTTCTCCCAAACGAACTCGGTGACCCCACTTTTTTATTCCATTTATTTAAGTAAAATACGACTTTCCATGATGTATCCAAATTTGAAGACTTTTTAATTTTTTTAATTTTGAAATATTCCGGTTAATTCACTATTTATAGTCAGATTTTAGGCGTCTCACCGGAACCGTGCAGACGCTCAGTTTGCCCATTATTTCATTGGTTCATTTTAACGGCAATTTTAAGACGTTTTACTGTACTATTGTTCTTCTATCATAAGAATAATGCTTATATTTCATTGCTAGTAATAACTTTGTTGAAGTAGTGAGTGTCGCTGGTATAAGGATAGGTTTTTTGATATTGCTGTCGAAAGCTAACAAGGTACCTATATACTACAGCCATGTAGCGTGAAATCAGGCATGGTGACCCCCTCTTTTTATTTTATTTTTTAATGTACTAGGTTTAATTAATAACTGTGCAAATTTTCAACAAATTCTCATAACAAATTCTTTTTCGATGGAATCACCTTAAATATATCATATTAGGTTTATTAGATTGCTCTATCAGATGATGGTAGTAGGTATTCGAAGTTCACCTTACCTCCATAATTCCGCTCAAAGACATTTTTACCCATAAACTTCAAGTTAACTCGTTGACTCGTGAACGGACTCGTGCGCGCGAAGTTTGACATGTTGTGTTCCTTGAAGGTGCAGTTGATAAATTCCGGTGTAACATCCATTGTATTGCCGTATGGTAGCGCTGTTGTAAAGCGAATTGCCGTGCTTGCGTTCCCTTGGTTATTGCTGAATGCCACAGTGTCAAACCTGTTTAACGAAAAACAGTCATTCAGTTATTATAAATAACGAAAAAAGGATAAAAGTATTTACTAAATTCTAGAGGGTGACGCTTCCTGCATTGCTGTTTATTGCGCTGGACAAACAAGGTGGTTCTAACTTTTAAGTCTGTGGACAAAATTCCAAAGCGTGACCATTCAGATGAAGGCTTTTGGCGCAGTACTTTCTTGGTGGTACTGTTTATTATGCTGAACTAGATGGTTATACGTTTTGAGTGTGTGGATGAAATCTTAAAGTGTGACCATTCAAATGAAGGCTTTTGAGCAGTACATTCCTGTGATGCTGTTTATTACGCTGTACAAGGTGGTTCTAACTTTTGAGTCTGTGAATGAAATCGTAAAGGGTGACCATTCAAATGAGAGCTAATGAGCAGTACTGTCCTGTGGTGCTGTTTATTACGCTGTACAAGGTGGTTCTAACTTTTGAGTCTGTGGATGAAATCCTAAAGTGTGATCATTCAAATGAAAGCTTCTGAGCAGTACTTTCCTGTGCTGCTGTTTATTACGCTGTACAAGGTGGTTCTAACTTTTGAGTCTGTTGATGAAATCCTAAAGTGTGATCATTCAAATGAAAGCTACTGAGCAGTACTTTCCTTTGGTGCTGTTTATTACGCTGTACAAGGTGGTTCTAACTTTTGAGTCTGTGAATGAAATCGTAAAGGGTGACCATTCAAATGAACGCTATTGAGCAGTACTGTCCTGTGGTACAGTTTATAAGGTGGTTGTACAAGGTGGTTCTAAGTTTTGAGTCTGTGTACGAAATCTTAAAGTGTGACCATTCATATACTCTTTATAATGCTGTAGAAGATGATTCTAACAACTGTTAAGTCTTTGTAGAAAATCTCAGTCTGTTATTTCAGGTGAAAACTGTAAAGAAATGCTGTCCTGTGCTGCATGTATTGAAACTTCTTTTTTATAGGTTGTATAACAATACCATTAGCTAATACCTAAGCACAGAGTCATTCGGTGTTAAATCGAAGTTCATTAAAAACACATTGATCCCAGCTCCTCGCTTAGACTTGTTTTCGTTGACGATGCAATTCTTGAAGATTGTAGTGATCTTCGACGCCTTGTCCCACTGGGAGAAGATCAAACCCCCTCCAGTTTGTCCCGCGTAGTTACCGGTAAAATTCGAATTGGTTACCGTGTAGTTGTTTCTTATGGCAATGTTAGTGTTAGCGAAATAAATACCCCCACCGTAAGTTGCCGTATTGTTTAAAAAGATACTATTATCTATCAGAACTTGGCAATTCTCCGCTTTCTCTCTGAACACCACCATAAGCCCCCCTCCAACTGTTGTGAAATGAGTAACGTTAGAAGATGGCGCGATGAAGTCTGTTGAGTCATTTGTCACGGCAGCGTTCGATTCGAAGATGGAATCTCTGATAACAAGAGAAAGCTTCGAAGCTCCATGATACAAAAATCCTGCGCCCCCGCCAGCAGAAGTAACCCCTTCTTTGTAGTCCTCTGTCGAGTTTTGTTGTCCATTAGATGTGTTGTTCACGAAACGACAGCTTTTAATTGTCACTCCACTATCGAAGGCGTTTATTCCTGCTTGCGTGTTATGACTGAACACGCAATTCGTGAAGTTGATATCAACGGAGTTCCAAATAAGCACCGCAGCGGCGAAGTGAGGGCCACAGTTTTGGAAATCGAAGTTCTGAAAGTAAATATTTCTTGTTTTTTGGAGTTTATTTCCTTTTGTTCCTATCTCAATACCAGCTGTCTTATTCACGCAGCGAATGACGGATCGACCAGTGGAGTTACTTGATGTCAGATAAACTCTCCTCAATGCGCTGTTCTGTTCAATCTTGATTCGTTTTTCCAACGAGTAAACATGATCCTCTAGTAAAAATGTGAACTCTGTCTCATTGCGGTTTCTTGCATCCTTGAGGGCTACCAGCGCGTATGAAATAGACTTACACGGTTTCGCGGTGTTGGAAATCCAACATGTCGAGGCATCAATGCCTTTCATTTTCGAAACTCGGACAACAAGAGCAGCAGATAAGAATTCCGTCGACACCAGACTGAATAAGAAAAGGATTGCTTGAAACTTGAAGGCAGACATTGCTTTTAAACCAAATACAGCAGGAGGAGTACACATATATAAATTTGAATCAAGGCTCGCTGAATTTGACCTGCGGCAAAACAAACTGTTTATTATAAGTGACTTTTTTAGTCGAAAGGTCACGGAATCCGTGACTTCAGATCCAGACTTGACAGCAGAGGGTTTCGTGTTACAGTTTTGTATCTAATCATCGCGTGACCGGATAGCCGTTGCCACGCGAATATTTTTACGTCAGTTTATATTGATGGCCATTTACTTGAGAGATGTTTTATTTGCCCCATTCAATATTTTTGCAACAATGTAAATTATCTGATATATAATTAGGAGCAGGAGTTATCAACAAACCATTCTGGGCTTACAAGGACTGAACCCCTGTTACAAATTTGTTGATAGTCTCATCTATTTTTACATGGCTATATTTTATATTTAGGTCTATTAATTGTCTCTTTTCAGTCCCTTACAATATTTTCGAATCATTAATGACATAACTTTTAATCGTTTTATAGAAATTCATTCATTGACAAGATATCTTTTGATTTTTTTCTTAAAAATATAAATCGTTTTTGTAGTTTTAACAGCCGTAGGAAGGTTGTTCCATACCTGACTTCCTCTATACTTAAATGAGTGTTTGTTATAGTTTGTTCTGACATAAGGTAATATGAATTTTCGTTGAAGATCTTGTACAGTGGTTGTGGAAATCTCTATTAAGGGTAAAAAATGAATCAAATGTTGCTGGCAGCATTTTGTTAAAGTATCGAAACATAAATAAAGCTGCTTTCTCTTCATTTATTTGGTGAAATGGAAGAATTGATAGCTTTTTAAAAATAGGTGGAGTGTGGTCCTTATAGCCTGCAAATAATATTATTCTAATAATTTGCTTCTGTAACTTTATTAATGGATCTAAACTTGATTGATACGTATTTGCCCAAATTATATTTCCATAATGGAGATAAGGGTAAATTAGTGCATAATAGAGCATTCTTAATACTTTTAATGAGACATAGTGTCTTGTTTTGCAAAGAATTCCTTATTTTCGGTATTTTGTTCTGAATATAGGCAATGTGCTGTGTCCAATTTAACTTTGAGTCAATGTTTATTCCCAGGAACTTTGTAGAACTTACTTGTTTGATTTCTTCGCCATTAATTCTTAACGTAAGTGGTTCCTTGATCTTTTTATTTTTAGCCTTAAAGAGAATAACTTGAGTTTTCTTGATGTTTAAAGTGAGTTTGTTTGCTTGTAGCCATTCGGTTACTTTTATTAGTTCATTGTTTAGTACCTGGTTAAGAGATTTCACATTGGTATCTGAGTAGAACACATTTGTATCGTCCGCAAAATAGGAAAAATGATAATATTTCCCAGCACTTATGTATATCGTTCATATAAATTAGAAATAGTAAGGGGCCTAAAACTGAGCCTTGCGGAACACCACAACTTATCTTTTCTCTACTCGATACAGTGTTATTGAATTTTACCACTTGATTTCTGTGTGTTAGATAATTTTTAAACCATTCGAGAGCTACTCCCCTTATCCCGTAATGCTGAAGTTTAGTAATAATAATCAAGTGGTTGACGGTATCAAATGCTTTTGACAAATCTAAAAATTTCCCCGCAGTGAACTTATTTTTATCGATTGCATCAGTCAGTTTTGTTACTAATTCTATGATTGCTGTCTCAGTCAAGTGATTTTTTCTAAATCCAAACTGTTTGCTATATAGTATGTCGTGTTTTTGAATAAAACTAGTTAATCTGTTGTACATAATTTTTCTAGAATTTTAGAGAAACATGGCAGAACAGCTACAGGTCTATAATTTGAAAACAAACATTTGTCTTCGCTCTTACACACAGGTGTTATTAGTGACCTCTTTAACTTGTCAGGAATTATGCCTGTTGTAAATGATTTATTAAATATTGACACTAGAGGCTTTTTTATTAGAGGTGCTATTTGACGAATTACTTTTGGACTAAGTTCGTCGATTCCCGTACTTTTTGTTGGGTCTATTTTTAATAATTCTCGCACAACCTCGTCTTCCGTAACAGGGTCAACGAAAAAGCTTTCGTAGTGATTTTGATTATCCAGAAAGGATTTAAACGTTAAGGAAGAAGATGGCACTTTTTCTGCAAGTTTAGGGCCTACATTAGCAAAATATTCATTGAATTTATTGACTATTTCATATGGATCAGTTATCTCATTTTCATTATAAGTAAATGTGTTCGGAAAATTTTTACAACTTTTGTTTTTATTCAATTATCTCATTTATTAAACTCCATGTTTTCTTGACGTTGCCTCGTGTTTGCTCGAATTTTTCTTTATAATGTCTCTTTTTTGAGATTCTTATCAAATGATGAAGCTTAAATTTCAATATTGCTTGTGTTTAAGTTTATTTTCTGGTGTGGGCCGTTT
Source organism: Siderastrea radians (assembly GCA_964017195.1). Classification (NCBI taxonomy): domain Eukaryota; kingdom Metazoa; phylum Cnidaria; class Anthozoa; order Scleractinia; family Rhizangiidae; genus Siderastrea; species Siderastrea radians. Next base: position 39,680,913 of record OZ024897.1, on the reverse strand, counting down.
TAATTTATTAATTTTTTATACAGTTTGTTTTTATTTTTGAGAGACCTCTGAATTCCTTTTGTCAACCAAGGTTTTTGGTGTGACTTAAGAATCCTACTTGTACATGTTTTCATTGGAAATGCCTTATTGTATAGATTATATAGCTTATTATAAAAAAATATTATACGATTCATTTGGATCATCGTTGTCAATTACTTCTGTCTACGAATCTTCTTTTGATAGCTCATCCATTAGGTTATCAATGTTATCAGGTGTTATGTCTCACTTGAGTTACTCTTTGTGCATTATTCCTCGCGAAGAAAGGTTTACAAGAAAAGCCCCAGGGGCATTAGACCCCGCCGTTGTTCTCCCTCCCCCGGGGGTGTAAAATATGTTACGGTCACTCAAGATTAAAGCCCTTGGCTGTGTAGCGAAAGACACGACGAGTATTTCTTTGGCCGAGCGAAAACTGGAAGTCTGGGGCAAGTGACCACCCAAAAAAAAAACGGAAAAAAATGGGTATTACTAGACCCCTTCCTTACGGCGGGGTAATTAGCTTGTGTACAGCCACCTGATCATCTCAGGAAAATCAGAAAGGAGTGTCTGCAATTTACTTTTGATACCATAACCAGTCATCATGTTCAAATGTAAATAGGTGATTCCTCTTTGAATGTGTGAAAAATGATCTGATTGGCTCTTACTTTTATACCATTTCATCATCACAAGTTAGCTACAATTTTCACCTTGTCATTAAAGATGTGTTTATTGTTCATCGTGGTGTAAGGTAGGTAAGATGAACGTTTATTCGTTTGTCTCACGATGGAATCGCTTTGAGTTGTTGATCGCGACGTTTCGACTGCAATACTGCTAGTCTTCATCAGCAGGTGATGAGGTCAATTGTTTACGTGTCGCTATTTGTAGCATGATGGTTCGCTGCTATTGGTGCATTTCGATCCTCATTACTATTCCGACTATTAGATGTTGTTCCCTCACAGGTCCGCTTTGTGGTTGGTCGGCTGTTGTGCTTTCAGTTCGTAGGTATCCAAGCTTCTGGAATTTCGATTCCACTATCTCTATTGATGTTATTAGGATGAAGTCCTCATATGGATAGCCTCTTTGACCCTACATGTGTACCAGTGAGGGTCACGATCAATAAACTTAACTTCTTTCCAAATAGGAAGATGCCCCGTTTCGTTAGCGTGTTCCGAAACTGCGGAGGTTTGCGTACGAGCAAGCCGTATATCTGGACAACTAAACAAGACGGTGTCGTCTATAAAATTCCATGTGAGTGCAGCAAAGTATACATCGGGGAAACAGGGAGAGCGATGCAAGACAGGATAAAAGAACACGACAGAGATACGGCTTCCTCGTACGCAAACCTCCGCAGTTTCAGAACATGCTAACGAAACAGGGCATCTTCCTATTTGGAAAGAAGTTAAGTTCATTGATCGTGACCCTCACTGGTACACACGCAGGGTCAAAGAGGCTATCCATAGAAGTTTTCATCCTAATAACATCAATAGAGATAGTGGAATCGAAATTCCAGAAGCTTGGATACCTACGATCAGAACGCACAACAGCCGACCAACCACAAAGCGGACCTGTGAGGGAACAACATCTAGTAGTTGGAATAATAATGAGGATCGAAATGCACCAATAGCAGCGAACCATCATGCTACAAATAGCGACCTCATCGCCTGATGAAGACTAGCAGTATTGCAGTCGAAACGTCAAGATCAACAACTCAAAGCGATTCCATCGTGAGACAAACGAATAAACGTTCATCTTACCAATTTTCACCTTGCTGGCTCTTCACTCACCCATGCTGTGCTTCCACAATGAAATACTTGAGTCTCACAACATGAAGGGCAAATATTTCTGGACAAACCAGAGATCTGGTGGGGAGGGAAGAGCCAGGAGCCCAAAGCCCAAAGCACACAAAATTTAATATCAACAATATTCAATGGCAGCCCCTTTCACACATGTATACTATTACATAGAATATTAAAAAGCTAGCACAATACACGGTATGAAAGACTACTTTAAAGGACTTCTAAGAGCATCAACTCCTCTATGCAGTATCACAGGGAGAGAAGAACAAAATTAATGGTCAATAGCATCTCACACAGCACACATTGATTTGGTTTGTCACTGGTTATGTACTCTCCTACACAGACCTTCTTTTGCCTTGTCACACAATTTGCCTAAAATGACGACCCAAAATAACGAGCCAAAAGAAGGTATAATTAGGAGGCTACTGGCTATCATAAGTCATGGCAAATTTAAATAGAGAACTGCAGGATATTGTAACATGATTAATAACAATAACATCTCAGACCCCCCCTTCCCAATTTTTCTTGAGGAAAGTGGGCAGCTGTACATAGGCTACAAGAGGTTTTTACAATAATTAAAACTGCAAAAAATCTAGCCACTTTTTATCACAGCCCTGGAAGAAGAAATCTTAGCCACACCTAATAAAAAGCAAAATGGCAGACATGATAAAAGATGTTTCAAAATGTAAATGCACATTTCTATAATTTATATTATGTGACAGTTCAATTATGTTTGCTGCAAACATCAGTATAATTTGTCATAACAAATAAATAAAATTAATGTCACTGACCACTTTCAATTAAAAGTAATTGGCATTCATTTCATTAAATAAATATGGTCACCAAGAAAGTAAAACAGATTAAGTGAAAACTACCAAATCATTACATCATGTGAGCCAGCCTAATGGCTGACCAGTCGAGAAAGCATCTTCATTATTACACTTCCATAAATTCCTACGCCAAAGTCATAAGATGACTGAGCAACTGGTATTATTAAATTGGCATTTCTAAACAAATTAAGTGATTAAGCTACCATATCAGTGGGTCATGCACACCAGCCTAACTGCTTAGCAATCGAGAATGGATCTTCATTAACTATTGCACTTCCATAAATTCTCATGCCGCAGACATCAGACGATGAACTTTGCACCCCTCCACGGTCGACAAGATGAGCAATAAAGGGCATGGCCACATCACCTTTTTCGAGACAGCTGTTCTTTACTTCTTCCACTGCAGCATTTTCTCGAAGTTTGCCATTTTGAAAAGATGGAAAGTGAATGCACACATTGAAACATTCAGAGCCAAACTTATGAATCAAAGCTTCCACGGCCTCATTAATTGCCATTTTAAAATCATTGTCAAAATTCCACGAGACTACCTTGAACTCATAGCCACAGTATGGTGCCAAATGGGCGAAAACACAAGCCTCGCCAAAGGTTTTTGCAAGTCCTAGATTTCTATGAGCAGCAACTAAGTCATCAAAGTAGTTGTAGCCAGGTTTTTCCAACGAATAAATCTTGGCAGCTTGTCGTAAGCGCTCCCATTGTCCATAATGGAAATGCTCTGCGAGCAGCATGTGGCAATGCCCATGGTGCTGTGATGCTCCTGCCCGGGCACGGCAATTCCAGTTCATGATTGGATAAATGGCCTGTGGATGGTTCTTGTGAGTGATTTCAAACCACTCGGTACACAGGTCAAGCATTTCAAATAATTTTGTCTGAAAAAAGTAACAACAGGATATTAATGAAAGACATCCCTGGTAGAAATTCTGCCCAGAATCTTGTAGGATTCTAACCCAGGATCCTGATAAGATCCTACATAAGATCCTGTAGGATCCTATAGGATCTTGTTTAGGAGCCTATCTATAGGATTCCATAGGATCCTGTTTAAGATCCTATAGGATCCTAAACAGGACCCTAGAAAATCTTCACCATGCTTAAAATTCACCATCACATTTGTATCATGGTTAGGATTATTGCCATTTAGGATCCTCTGTAGGATCCTGTGCGAACTTACAGGATCCTGTAGGATTTTATAGGATCCTAGAAAATCCTGTAGGATCCTGTATAGGATTTCTTCCAAGGATGTCACAAAGTTGGTCAAAGGAAGAATGCAGACAGGAAGTAGGCAAGTTTGGAAAAAGAGGGAAGAGAGGCTGGAAAACAGGAAGTAGCCAAGAAACAGGCATACTCCGGTGGCTGGACCCCCAAAAGGGTTTAAATTGGGAATGAATGGGAATAAATAGGACGGAAAAAAAAGTGATAAGAAAAGTGGGAGTTTCAAAAGACTGTATGCATGTCTGTGTAGCCAATCAAAGTTTACCAATGAATAGTCTGAGTTACTGGGTAAAATACAATTTCCTGAAACACAAACCTTGTTCCAATGAGTTGGTGGGTGTTCCTTGAATACAACCATGCTGTGCAGTGCATCATATTTGGCAACATTAGATGCTGTCAAACCACTTCCGTTTTCCAACCGACCCCATAGATCTGAAATATGAAAGTTTAAGATTCTACTAATTGAGCACACCTAACTACTAACAGAAGCCTTCTTTGCTAGTCTCAAAGGTCAGACTAGGTCTCTCAAGACTAAGTGATTTTAGTGTTAAGTTAAGATATTTCTTGAGGACACAAGAAGCAACTGTGTGTGCGAAAATTCATGCACTGCAAGTTTGGTGTTAGTGATCTTCACTCAACAACATAATTTTTGATGAGGTGACAAACCATGGAGTGAAACAAACAGTACATGAAATATATCAGCTGACAAAGCCATTACAAAGGATGGCTGGATTTTAAAGGTCAGTGGAATCAATCTGATATTCTCAGGACTTCTACCGTCAGAGCCTTGTACATCTGTGAACTCACCTGCAGCTGTGTAGTCTAATGGACTGCAGAAGTCGCATCCTGGTACTTTGGTGCCTGGAGGAAATTCCACACACTGTGGAGGCTTTTCTTCTCCATTGTTGAGTGGCTTGAGGGCTCTAGCGGCATTAAAACAAGTTTGGTTGCAAGTCCACTGATCAAATACTCTCACTATAATGCAAAATATCAACATTGATTTTGCCTTGTTTGGAGACACTGAGGGTGACATCTTGACCAAAAATATAATTCAGTAAAGGTTTTCTTCACAGTATTGTGTGGTTCCAGGAAACAAATCATATTCCCCCCACCAACCCCACAGATGATATCACAATTGAGCATGCAATAGGGCATGTCCAACTGATACTGAAAAGCCCTTTCAAGGGAAGCTCAATAAAGTGTATGTATGTAAGATGTTTCAGGTTTGACCCCCCATCCCTTTCAATCATCCAGAAAATTCAGTTGAGCTTCATACTTTCCCTTAAAGAAGTTGGCCTTTGGACCCCCCCCCCCCCATTCCATCAGAATTTCCAATAACCACCCATGGGGTGGGGTATGGATATTTTCTGGAATGGTACATTCTAGTTACTGGTCATTTCTGATATAGCTTCAGTAAGATGGTTTAAATCTTACCACGTTTTTGGTATTCTGTTAATTTTGGTTTTTGCAAACTTTTTCTACTTTTTTACAGTTTAGGAGACCCTGATGCTTCCACCTCTGACAATGTGTCATGTGTCAGCCTTGAAATATGCTAATTATGAATGTCAGTCATTTCGTCTACAAGTCAATTCGCCTACAAGCCGATTCGCCTACACTTAGGTCGATTCGCCTACACGATCTGAGTTGTTTCGCCTACACATAGGGGTGATTCGCTAACACACAGAAGCGTTAAAATTTCGCGATAAATAACCGATACAAGTGTAAGTTTACCTTGTAACCTTGTTTATCTTATCGATCTATCGTTGCCATCTATACCGCATCGTTCACGTTTTCCCATCAGAATTTTCTTGGGTGGTATTGTGTGACAAGGGGTAGTGTTTTCTTACGTACAGCCTTGTTCTTCTGTTCTAGTTTAGTTTTTCTCTCGGAGAATTTTACTTCTGAGAGGTGTTTTTTTATTACACCTGTTGGTCACTTTGGACCGCGAGTGCCTTTGGATGAGAAGGAGTCTTGTGTTAAAAAATCACAAGTGAACACAAAGGACGGAGTCTCAGTAATCATTTAAATTTTCACGAATTTGTCTATCAGCGTCTCTGTAAACTATTCATTTTACACGATTTGTTTATTAGTGTCTTGTGAAAAGTAATACATATAAATTCCCACGCGCGTTAGCCCGCTCCCTAAGGTGAAAAAAAATCGTGTGTACGTTTTCAGCTTTACGCGCACGCAGATGTAAACAACTTGATTAAAAGTTGTGTGAAGTCTGGAGCAAACTCCATGCGAGGTGCTGGAGAAGAAGTTCAGGAAACATAGTTTTGAACGTCTTTTAATGAGTTGGAAAACTAAAATCATAAATCGACTTCCAAGCAAATCTTGTCAAAGTGGATCTAGAGAATAATAAAACAAGTGAGTGCACGTTTCAACACCAAACCTCGCTCATTAAAACGAGATCGAGAGAATCAGACGTATGATAACATCAAGTACGTGTATCTATATTTATTTAAATGGTTTATTACAATGTTCACAAGATGAACGGTAGGAATTGTTTCATCATTTGTTCATTTGTTAATACGCGCAGGATGCGATATAGATCGCAACGATAGATCGATAAGATAAAGAAGATGTTGATCACGAGGAAAACTTACACCTCTATCGGTATTTCAGTTGTGTTGGCGAATCGCCTCTATCTGTAGGCGAAACAACTCTGATCGTGTAGGCAAATCAACCTAAGTGTAGGCGAATCGGCTTGTAGGCGAATCGACTCGTAGGCGAAACGACTGGTTTCCCTAATTATACCTTTTGCCACCCACTGCCAGCTCTCCAACCTCCACATACACACACTCCATACAAGCAAATAAACTGGTTACAGATCTATCATTGGCTCGTGCCTAACGTTCCATTCAAGACTGTAAGTTGTAAAAGGTCAAATTTCGACCACAAATTTGCTTGTCAATTGCATGACCAGTAGATACTCCAAAAAAGAAGGAAATTGCCCAAGGTGGATGGATTTGAGCTGATATATTCGACTCCTATTTTGGGCCCCAACACAGGGAAATGAACAAAAATCTTCGACAAATTTTTTCACCCCCTCCAAGCCCCCGCCACCCCCGCTTAGCAATGGCCATCTCATGCCAAGTGTCACGCGGTCATTTACAAACTCGGAACATAAAATTAATTTCTCACTAACGAAACCAATTTTTGCTTCCATAGTTTAAGATAAGCTTTATATATCGGCCTAAAGAAGTTTTGGGCATACATCCCAATTTCCCAACGCATCCTTAATCCCAGCTGTAGGCGGTTTCATCACCTGGTTCCCTAGCAGCAACGATGCAAAATTCTCCATTAAAAAAGAGGAAAGACAACAAAAAGGGAACAACACAAATACCAACCGACAGTTTGAAATTCAGCTCTCTTGATCGACTCTTCTTCGTGTTGGTCGCCCGGCAGATGGAACCACCGCGTCAGTTTCGCTTCGAACGATTTTGGAATCGCCATCTTACTTGACTTCATTGAAACTCTAAAAATTCGATTAAAAGGGGCCCAAATGTTGCTGTTTGACCCAGCATCGACTGCATCCCCGCATTTGAAGAACTCCCCGAGTTCTTGAATAGATTTTATAACTTTTCTAGTCATTTTAGCTGGAGTATAAGTAATATTGTTAGCTGCCGGCGAAAACGTCACGAACAGGGAAGAGTGACTGAATGCGAAAACATTACACGAGCCTGCGATTCAACAGATTTCTCTCAGCAGGTGTGCGAACAGCTCATGTGCAATCGCAATACTAAATCAAGATGGCGTCTTCAGAAGAAGTATTAGTTTGGACCCCAGAACTCGAAGTCAGTTTGTTTCATTCTATGAAGGGGCACAAGCCAGTCGGTAAGACCATCTTCTGCATTCTGTGTCTACTATTCTTAGTGGAATTTTTTCTCGAGTTTTTCCATTGCTTTTCAGGCATAAATCGACATTTTCATATGGCGTGTATTCACGACAAATTTGCGACGTCAACTGGGAAAAGAAATATTTCATCGAAGCAAATATGGGAACATTTACAGGAACTCTACAATCTCCAAGCTTTGGTGAGTGGTTGAGCCTTAAATACCTGATAATTTGTGGGTCACGAGAGAATTTCCCGAATTCCCCAATCACGACATTTGTCAACTTGTTGAAATTTTTCGCGTTTTTACCTAAAGCGTTACTTTTCGCATGACAGAAGAAGGCATTAGTCTATTGTTCGTATTAAAGGTGATTTTACACCGTTTTCTCATTTATGTTTCACTTTATTTGGTCAAAGGAAGAGAAGGGCGCTTCCTCGAGAAAGATCTACGTTCTCAACTTATGTTTTGTATCATAACCGAGTGGGGCTTGGGAACAAAAAACAAATCATGAATTATGGAATCGGGAAAAGCTGAACTTTGTAGGACTCTGATAAAAGGGAAAGTGGAATGCTTAGCAGTTTAATATTTTTTCTTTTTACTTTTGATTCCTTGTTTAATTATTGGTTTTGGCAGTGTGAATAACTTATCTAAAAATGTGCATGTATGATTTCATTAACTCCTTGTTTATTTCCTCTGTACACTCATCTATTTACATTTTTAGTTCAAATTTGTATTGTACTTTTACTTTATAATTTAATTTATATTTTCGTGTCCCCATCTAGTGCAAGTCACATTAGAACATGTTGGCATGTTAATTAAGTTTCTTATTTACTCACTTATGAATCTAAAACAAGACTGATAGTTAAGATATTTTGACCTAAATACATGTAGAATCAACATGTTACTTGAAAGCAAAGTAATATTAATTTTTTCTAGTAAAGAAATTTGTTTTGTTCTCTCCATACAGGATGATTTGGAAAGCCTACCTTTTCCAAATGATGAAGCAGAATTTAATTTACCGGATGAAATATTTGAGTCTAATACCAAGCCTCAGTCCTCTGCCTCGGAGTCCTCTGCTGTGGCAGATGAAGGTATTATAGTCATTCATTATTATTTTACAAACCTTTCTTGCAATAATAATAATAATAATAATAATAATAATTATTATTATTATTATTGTTATTATTAGTGCTAATGAATGTTTGTGGTTATGCAAATTATGCAAATTTTGCATAATGAATATCACATTCGCGTTGATGAATGCTTGTTGATGAAAATGAATGTATCTGTGCGTTATTGATTAAATTTTCGGTGCAAATGTTTGCGTCTTTCTTGGTAATAAACAGCAAAAGGTTGTTGTTATTTGGCTTGCTTGGATGCCAGATGGCCCAATGAAAAAATCTTGAAAAAGACAAGGGGGAGTCAGTGTGCCACAAGTCAGGAAATGGTCAGGGAAAACTGACATTCTTCAGGATCAGAAAGGAGACAGGGAATTGTATTCTCAGTCCAGAAAAATTGAAATCTTGAAGGCAAGTCAGGGAAAAATTAAATTTTAACACCAATGAGCATCAATGCATTTATATTAAAAGCTGAAAGAAACATTTTGGGTCACTGTCATCTTGGTGAGGCTTTCTGCTGAACAGTGTGAGGTGTGAGCTGGGTGGAAAGGAGGGGAGGTTGGAGGCTGCCACCATTTGTGACTTGTATTTATTTGATCAGGGAAGTTTAGCTTTTATCAGGGAAAAGTCACTTGGAATTGTTGAGCTCTGTGGCAACTGTGGGGGTGTTATTGAGAAAATTGAGCAGTGGGCTCTGTATAAAACTGGCAAAATGTCTACTGAATATTTTATGGGAGCACCCAACAGTAACTGTGTTTTTTTTTGTTATGGCTCTAGTGTGTTCTTGGCAGAAAATTAATGGGTGTTGCTCACAAGTTTTGTTGGCAATGAAGATAAGTGTATACTCATACTTGCTTCTAAAAACACCAACATATACCAATATTAATTATTCAGAACAAGGCTGCTCCACAGAGGTGACCTTTAGTTGGGCTTCATCTGTAATTTTTTGTGTGTTTGCTCTTAATGGGAGGTGTGATCTTGATTTTAGCTCTTCTTAAAATCAAACTTCAAGGGTTAGCCAGCAACTCTCCAGCAAGCACATCCACCCCAGACTCATCCCCAAAGAGAAAGAGGACACGGCAAGTGAACAGTGCAAGCTCCTCACAGCCTTCATCACCTCATCCACCATCATCAGCCAAGAGAAGGCGGTAGCACAAAACATGTTTGTTCAGGTTCGATTGCTAAATAACTCCAAGTTACCTCCTAATAGGGCAAATTTGCCTGTTTTCTAAAATTAAAACATCAAGAAGTTTGAAGAAGTGAACAGCTACAGGAAGCATTACTTATTAGCTTTCATTTAAATGGTCACACTTTTGTTGATGAAATAAAATGGTGTGAACAACCTTTACAGCATGCCATTAGGTTCCAAAACTAACAGCCCTTGTTATGTTCAGATTTAGCAGTCTTTTTCTACTGATTCTTTCCAGGGAACATCACTTTTTGGGATTTGTAACCATTCCAATTAAAAAATTGCATATTTACCAATTTCTATTTAAAAGGTTATTTTGACAGAGGTTTTTTTTTGAAGATGGTAATGCAGTCGTAGGTTTCAAAATGTGTGTGAAAATCCTGCAACATTTTTAGTTGTAGGTTGGACTTACATGAAGCAATTCATAGTGTAAGCTTTTCTCAAACATGAAGTATGCAACAAAATGGCATCATCTAAATCTACTCAAATAATAGAACCTGAGAGACTCAATGAAAAGTTGTAAGTTGTTTTCCCTAATGACATACAGTATTGGCAGTCAAATTCTATGCTTTAATGGCATGATAAAAACACTTTATGTGATATCAGAAATGATATCCTGTTCCATTCAAAATCTCACTTTTTTAACATTTCAAGACCAAAGGTCAATAATGTTTCTCTCATTTTAGTTGAAAAATAAAATATGTTCCATTACACCTCAGTGCATAAAGTTTAAGGGTATTCTTTTCTGAAGTTGAAAGCTTGTAAATAGACCAGCTTCATTACAGAATGTATTTTCATGTTTCTTGATGACATGTTTCTTGTGAATTATAGTCGGTGAAAGACACATAACTGGACATGTTTCTGTCATATGAATTCCTATGACAACAAATATTATTGCTTTGCTACTGTTCATATTAACTTGTAACAAGGAAATTGATTCACCCTATTGTTGGTATACTCAGTGAACTAGCTTGAAGCATTGTCAGTTCAATCCCCCATCTTACAAAGAAAGCCTTGTTCTGCTGGTTGATTTTCTTTTTGTGCAATGTCATTAGTGAATGTGCTGTTTGGTACAAGTCAAAGGCATAATTTCTTGATACATTTTGAAGGGACTGCTCATGGCCCTGTAAGAAGAGCTTTTGAAGAAAATTGATTTACCACATAGAGAATCTTTTCTCAGGTAATGTTTTCCTCATTTTATATCTATGACACTTGTCTAGTTGTGTGTGACTAAGCAGTCATTAAAAGCTGGAAGTTGTTATGAGTAACCTAAACTGGTTTAGAGCTGACAAAATGGTTTATCTACACTAGTTTAGAGCTGACAAAGAAATATATCAGGTACATTCAAATGTATATACATGTATTTGTTCATTCATATCATATTCTTCTTAAATCCACTTAAAAACAAGCTCATGATTATTTCCTATGCTTATGGCAAAATTGAAATGAACATTTGTTCATTTTGGGAACCTCTACTGTTACAACAAATTGAAGTTAAATTGTTGGAAATAAAGTCTGAATTTCAATTTTGTAAGTTAACAAGTGGAAAGAAAGTTTTAGTGTACCAGAAAGTTAGATATGAATGTCACCTATTTTGACTTTTGAATTTCCAGCGTGCTGCCATTTTGAATTTTTATGACACCATACCGTTGCTGCTATTGTTTAGAAGCAACTTTCTTTTTGTTGTAAGTGGACCCCATAAGCATGGACTCCATTTAACTGTCCTTTGACAGGTATGAAAGGTACTAGAGTGCAAAAAAGTTTGCAGTCTTAAATTCTCAGAAACTTGATGTTATCTTATCAGTAATTAATTAATTTATGAATCATTATAACGTATGATTAAAAAATACTGTAGTCCCTTTAGTAAACGTTGTTTTGCAATTAAGCACCCCCCCCCCCTCCTCCTAGTAAACAATCCCTTAGTGCTTCAAAATCTAAAGTAAACATCCACCCACCTTTTCTGTAAAAATCTGTTAGAAAGAGAAGCTGGCATGAGCTCCAGGTTAGTGCAAACTACATGCCAGTTAACTTTCTGAAATGCAAGCTGGTTTGTTGAGGCTCAAAAGGGAAAATGTGAAATTAGAATTAACCATCCTGGGTGCTTACTTGAGGAAATGCAGTTTGCTAGAACAGAGTGCAGAATTATACACTTCCTCAGGCACTTTGGTTTTATAGGAAAATGTGAAGGGCCCGGTGGAAAAAGGGCGTAAGTGCAATTCGAGGTAAAAATCGAAATTGCTCCTATTTAGCTGAACATTGGCACACAGGCTGGTTTTCATGTGAGGAACGCTGTTGCACACTTATTTCTTGACCTGAGATCTAAAATTTGAAGAATTAGTGTATTACTTTTGCGTGAAAAGTGTTGTTGAACTGAACTCGCTCAAGTGATGCGTGTAAGATTTCTTTTGTTCTCTGCCTGAACTAAAACAAAGGAATTCAACCTAGAATCCGCGATCCTGTTGTTTTCTTTGTGTCAGTTTTAAGCAAATTTGCTAATTCTTCAAATTTTAGATCTCAGGTCAAGAAATAAAATAAGTGCGCAACAGTGTTCCTCACATGAAAACCAGCCTGTGTGCCAATGTTCAGCTAAATAGGAGCAATTTCGATTTTAACCTCAAATCGTCACTTATGCCCTTTTTCCACCGGGCCCTTCATGTGTCCACTTAAGGAAACTTGTTTTTCAAAGTGGACCTCAGGAAGGGTGTTTTCTTTCATTTACAAAAGATTTTTTGGTTAATTGAGGTTTAATAGCATAAACTGAAAATGTTTGTCTGTGTATGGGAAACTTCTGTTAGTACGTTTCCACCACTTGTTAACACTGTCTAAAGAATTTGATTTCATACAATTACAATCTATATACATATATCTGTAAATAGTATATAAGGTATTATTATCTTCAAGAGGTTTATTAAAATTGCTTATAGCAATAAAAAGTAATAGTGATGTTGTGTCATTACCAATCTTTCAAACTGACCTAGATCAAAAAACAACATGAAAAGTGCTTTATCAGTAAATTGTTCTACTCTGTAATTCCAAAAATAAGTTAAAAAGGAAAGGAAAAAAGGAAAGAAAGGTAGTTGAAGATCATTGAACCCTTTTGATTAGCTCTGTTTAGCTTAGACTGGCTAAACAAACCTACATTGTTTTATATTTCAAGCTTATGAAAACTATTAGTAGTCAGATTTGCTAAAACACAAACAGCCATTTTATATCGAGTTCGAGATCAAGCTAATGAAGGAGCGTTCTCAAGTCGATTCGCTAAAAAAAAATGAAAGAAATTGTGAGTCCTCCCAAAGGGAGTCTAACTCATGGCCTTCCAGGTGCCTGTTAGATGCTCAATTTTTTTTCTGGGTAAGTCGACTTGCGAACGCTTCTTTTTTTATTTTATTTCTTCCAAGGGGTCATTCAACTTATCATATACTCATTTCTGAGTTTGAGGTCATTGCATTCATAGTACTCAGGGAGGGGAGGGGGGCCTTATGTTTGTGTATACAGGTCCACAGGAGTCATTTCCAGAAACGTTTCCTGGCCTGTGCAGATTGTTCTGACATTTAACAACTTCCTCTATGAAAGTGTCCCCTTACCCATGCTACCAGGCTACAAAAGAAGTGTTCATCGTGTGTTTTTCTTGTGATCGATTCTGAAACCACTTTTCCACTTGCTTGACTCGTGTTTCCATCCAGTGTATGTTGCTCTGAACTGTCTCCAGTATTTTCTTGTTGGATTGAAGCTGGGCTAATGCATGATGTTTTCGGATGAAATCCTTTACCTGCCATTAAATTCAACAGAGATTTGATGTCAACCTTCCGTAATAAACAAGCCAATCGCTACAAAATTATTCCAAAGCATTCGTTATTGAAATTGTTAAAAGTGCACTTCGTTGTTGAAAGGGTTGGAGGAGAAAGCAGATCTAGGGACCTTGTTCAAATAACACGTGTCCCAAATGAGCATTTCTTCAATAGACTATACCACTACGTCTTTGATGTGTTATTTTAACTCTCCCCCCTCCCCTCCCCTCCACGTTTTTCCCCACTCCAATAAATGCAAAGAACTGAATTCTTGTAAACTGCTTTGCTCTACTCTACCTCTTCTAACTGTTTTGGCGTGTTCAGATTCTCTGTTGTCTTCTCTAGCAGGAACATACCTGCTCTTGACTCTTTACCAAGCCTGTGGAATTAAGAACAGATATTCTGAGAAAGGCTGAAAAAGGATCTGAAATAACATAAAATATGATACAGTAAGTGATTATAATGTACAAAATCCGGAAATTTCGGTTGGAGTGTAAATGGTAGGGCTATTTTGGTTTGTCCAAAATAAACGGAACATCTTGAGAGGTAGTCGAAAATTGCCAACCGGAATATCCCAAAGGAAAGTTGTGTACCATTTGCGTTATTCTACCCGTTCAAGGCCCTGCGCCAATAGTCAAACTAGTTCCTGACTCACAAGGAGGTTAGTTTCTAAAGAAACTGTGGTGCTGCGTCGGTGGGGACGTGAAACACAAAATTTTGGATTTATCAACTGAGTTGATAAGGTAAATTGGCCACCGTAAAGAGATTGAAAGCTGACGTTTCGAGCGTTAGCCCTTCGTCAGAGCGAATCGCGAAGGGCTAAAGTTCGAAACGTCAGCTTTCAATCTCTTTCTGGTAGCCAATCTACCTTATCAACTCAGTTGATAAATCCAAAATTTTGTGTTAGTTTCTGACTCTCTGTAAGTTAGAGTGAATTTGCGCAAATGGAACACGCCAATCTTGAACGGATTGTCCCATTCGGGAGTTTTGAGTGCCATTCGCACAAACTGTGGACCAACCAGTTTCCTTTTGTAAATGGTAAACAACCAGATTGGTGTGTTAAAAAGGAACTTCTATAAAGTACCCCAAAAGACAAGTGTGACCACTTTTAATTAATTTCCATACTTGCGTGGAGCTCATCATCCAATCAAACCAACTCAAGTTCACTTGTGGCCTAAGTGATGTTACACTGAGCGATTCGTAACGACAATTTTCAGCGCAACAAATTGATGCCGTGTAACATGGGTACGCGGATGATTTTCTGCGCAATGTTTGCGTTGAAAAACTTGCAACGCCAGATCACGAATTCTGCTCAAGTTGTTTCGTGTAACATACCTGCGCCAACTTTTGTTTTGGGCAACGCCTTCTCATAACCCTATTCGCTGCCCCCGCTGCGCTAAAAATTGCCCTGTGTAACACGGCTGTTGCCAACAGATTTCGCATTCACATTAATGGTTGTTTGTTTTTGGTGTTTGTTTCGCGCAAGTTGCCCTTACCTTTTTCCAATTCTGTTGAAGCTCTTTACAAAAAATTCCCAGGACAGCTGGCGTCCGACGGTATTACTAGCCACAGTACTGATAATCTGGATCATGTCTTGTGGACGAACCTGTCTGCTATCCAGAGAGTTCTTCAGCAACCTTAGGTATAAGACAAAGAATTAAATGCATGATTATAAACTGTTTCGTTGTGAAACGTACCCACATCGCCCAATGGCAAAGGTAACACTTTACACTTTCAGAAAATGAGTTTGAGCTAAAGTTTGATATGGGTACTTTCCAACAGCACTCCACGTAACATTGTGACTGTACTCATTTTCAGTTCTTATGCATTGAGGGTCGAACGTTCCTACCTGTGTAATATGCCTTTGCTTGTTGTGGCCCCCAGAGCGGAAATCATCTTCTCTCTCTCCGTCGCCATTTTACTGTCCTTAAATTTTCTCCACAAAAATTCCCATTGTTTGTTACCTCCGTACTTTATAGCGGTGAAGTAAACATTCTTTCGAAGGTGTGGAGCGATGGAATGGCTCCTGAAAGGACAAGAAAAAGCTAGAGTTTTGAATGCAGATGGTGCGCAGGGCAACTGAAAGTATAAGAAAAAAGAAAAGAAAAGATTAAAAAAATCGCCACCGCATTTCAATCTGCAGAGTTTGGTTATTTCAGGTCCGTTGTTCCTTGAAGGCGCCTTTTTTGTTGACAATTAAGACTGACAAATTGTTGGTGAAAAATAAAACTAGGCAGCATGAATTCTTGCCAACTTTTTCGACAACTGTTTTGGAAAACTTTTGGATCCAGTTGACGTCCAATCTTTTGTCAAACATTAGTTTACGGACAAGAAAGCCAAACAGAAGTTTACTGAGGAAAGTTCTACTATACCGAGATTTAAAGCAACAATTTCATGATTGAAATTATGAATATATGAAATTCAAATATTTGAACTGCGGAATGAAGAATTAAATGTAAGGAAGATCCTCGCAGTTATTAACGAAACTTATGCATATTGATCATATTGATCATCCCGGCAAGCCTGATTTTTTCAGGCTTTCTTTTCGCAACTGCATAAGTTGCGTTAATAACTGCGAGGATCTTCCTTACATTTAATTTCATGATTGGAGCGGTTCCTGATCTTGTGTGAAGAAATGCGTGAAACGAGAGCGACCCGGCTATGACGAGTGTGCGTTTGGCTTGAATAGGTTTCAGCAAGACCGCCGCTGCCATGAAATTGCCACAGGGACAAAAATAAGCAAGACCAAAGGGGAGAATTCTGACTGAGGGACTAAAAATTCCTATCTAAATCTTCCATGCCACCTTATTGGTAATCTAAAACAACTTTTTAAGGCAGTTTCAGCGATCAAGAATTAAAATCACCGAAAGTCCGAAATGGCCGAAGGAACGTCGGAGAGTTTTTTGTCAAAAAGTAAAAGGCCCAGAAAAATTCAAAGTTGAAATACGTCCCAAATAGGTTTCTCGGGCGCTGTATGTTTGGAACCTCCTAGATATTTATTCTCACCCATTTGTTCTCATCCAGGCGTTGAATAACTCCTGGGATTTTTTAACAGATTCTGAATCACCATGAAAACAAAGTGTAGAGAGTGTTAGTTCGCGGAGAAACCTGAAAAAAAAAAATGAAAAGCGATTTCATGAATTTTAAAGACCAACTCCTTCACAACATATTGGTTCTGTACCCAACTGCGTGAAGTTATTATATTTTATAACGAAATGTTGTCGAGTCAACCTGTTGCAAGTTTAGAAAACAATTGAAAAACTTGCAGAATGTTACTGTAACAAAACTATTTCTTATGAAAACATTCGCGACCCACGTATTCGTTCCGAATAACAGTGTTTTTAACCCTGTAAATAATAATTTTTTTCTAATTAAAAACAGTGAGAAAATGTCTCAAATTTTTAAGCATTTAATTTGTCAAGCGGGTTAGACAGCGCAACAATAAAACATTGGAATCACCATGTTTGAATTGTCATAGAATAATTTATTATAATTCCATCGTTGCTTGAGTGGTTCGTTCCCTTTGAAAGTGTGAGGTTAATAACGTCATGCACCTACTTATCAATATTTTCTCCCTTGTCTTCCCATCCTAATATTGCTTCCAGCGGCTTCACTTTTTCCGTGATGAATTGCTTGTTGAAAAAAAAAAAGTGATCGAAAATTCTCGGTCAGTATTGACAAAACGCTAGGATTTTTTAAATTAGTACCTGTCTGGCTTTCTTCGTTCCATATGCGATCGCAGCGTCATCGAACATGCAATCGGCACGAAGGGCGAGAAAACATGCACCGTTGCGAAGCGCAGGGAAACGCGCGCATTGTTTTGCAGTTTGCCCTTGATTGGTTATTCTAACATTTTAAAGTTCGAAACAGAAAAGTTTTCTTGAAAACTTGAAAAGTTTTCTATTATTAACTTGAGTTCATTCTTTAGAGAAAAAAATTAGAATCTTTCAACTCTGTCTGAAAAAGGAATTTATTCCTCCGACTGTTTACCTCATAAAATTTGTAGGAACTTTTTGAGCTCAGCATGGTTCCAATGTAAGCCAGTGAACGCAGAGTGACCGCCCACGTAACATATTCACGCTCGTGTCTTATGTATTCTGCCATATCTAGGGCGATCTGATAATCAAGAACACCGGCCCTGAGAAAGAATTAAAAACAGAAAACAGTTGGCAAATGAAACATAGCTTAGGGTAAAAGTTCACGAGCCTATTGTCGTCCAACTGTCGCCATAGTCTTTCTTCAAACCACAAAAGTTACCTTGCTAAACTCAAAGCATCATCTATAAGACCACTTCTATCTGACACACTGAGCACCTGTAATGGGAAAATAAAGCCGATTCTGTAGATAAAGGAGAAACCAGATTGACAAGCGCAAGAAAAGTTTTCAGTGATCGCAGTTTTTTCCATTGTAGACGACAGCCGTTGGTTTCTTTTGGTAGGCGGTGCCTCAGTACTAGAACCCATGCCAAATGCGTGGTTCTGGAAACAAGCAAAAAGAATAACACTTACCGTATGGTTTTTGAGTAACTGCTGAGTAAGTCGTTTCCAGTTTTCCTCATCATAGTTGACTCGATAGAAACCGGTTTGTCCAACGTTGGCTTTTACCCACCCAGAGAGACTGCTGGGAAGCTGGAATGTTACTAAGGATTAAAAGTACATAGACTGCTAGCTGTCCTTTTTCAGTCAGTCGAGCGAGCGGGCGAAAAACAAGCAAAAGAGCGAACGAGCCGAGGGAGAACTGAGGGAGAGAAGAGAGGAAAAAAGTTTTCCGCCTTTCCTCACTTTCCCTTGGCTCGCATTAACTTCGCTCGCCCGATCACTGCGTCACATATCGTTTGCCCCTCGACTATCCAAAGAGGGACTGCTAGCAGTCTAAAAAGTACATGGTTATCATTCCGATGCATAAACTGCCAGTGGAGCTTTTATAGCCCTCTGATTGGGTCAATACTCGATGCATACGTAGTTCATGTCTTTCAGTTTGTCTAATGGTCATTTCATATTAAAAGTAGGAAGCTGTTTCATACCTGAACTCTTGTTCATCCAAACAGATCTGTGATGATCTAGTGAGCGCTCAGTAATGTAGGTCAGAGGAACATACCATCCAGGTCTAATCAAAGAGAAAAGAAAACTTTCATGCTAATTTCATTCTTTTTTAGGGTAAATAATAATAACAATAATAATAATAATACAATTCTTTTATACAGATGGCCTATAGCACGCAAGGTGGATTTCAATAGGGCACTGTGAAAATATAACAAGATAAAATTTAACTAAAAATACTAGCATTAACTGAAATGCACTAGTATTAACTTACAGTGGAATTTCGAATTTTCGAACCTCCAAGGGAAATGGAAATTGGTTCGAAAAATCGGGAGTTCAAAAAATCGAAGGTGGCATCAAATCACACCTGTTTTATGCATCAGTCAATTCCAGCGGTGCCCATCCTCCCCCGGGCATTAGCCGGGCATTTGCTCATGTTTCAATCCCGGGGGTGGGGCATTTGAAATTTTATCACTGCCCGGGGGTAGGGCATTTGCCTGCTCCAGGGACGATCCTGGGGCATTTGACATCTTTGTCAGGTTTTGGTCTAGCATGTAATATATGGATTTTAAAGCTATCCAAGATGATCACTTTCGTAAAAATCTTTTACGATTTTGGCCGTTTGATGAATACGGATAATGCGTTTTCAGTTCCTCGATAACTTAATATATTTACGCATTTCTTAGTTTATTTTAAAAATAAACACATGAATTGTGCAGGTCAAAATCACATAAATGAATGAATAATTGAACCAAAAGGAACTGTCTGTCATGTACACAATTTGGCGTGTTTCTGATAAGTGGCATTAAAGCAAATGAACAACGGGATCGAGGATAGACGCACGGGTGGTTTCCGTACGGTTGCTACGATCTCTGTGATCGCTTAAAAAAACGCTCAGCAATCGTTGCAATCATATAGAAACCATTCTTCAGCGATCGTTGTGAAATGATGTGAGCGCTACGATCGCTGAAGTGTGGTACCCATATGATCACAACGATTGCTAAACGTTTTTTCCAGCGATTGCAGCAATCATAGCGATGATATGGAAACCAGCCTTAATGGTCTTAAAGGTCAAATAAACCAAAATTTCGACATTTTTTCTTTCAATCCAATTTACTTGTTATGTGTTGATTTGGTATCAAATAAACATGTTCTGAAGTTTCAAGTCAATTGGACTTAGGATCGCAGAGATAATGGCACGTGAAAATTGCTACTTTTTGGCCTTCATAATCGTAGAGTGGTCGGGAAAGACACCGCGGCAAAATGCACTGCGCACGCGCTGTATTTTTACTTCTTGTCAATGCTCCCCGATTGAAAACTATTGGCAAGAATAACAAACTCGAGTTCCGGCCGCGAATTTTGAAAAACTTAAGCTCCAGACATCAAACTTAAGGTTTAAAAATCCAGAGCAGCTTCAATATAGTTTTATCTGTTTCTACACCTTTGCACCTCGTAGTTTCGGGCTTGCACCCACAGCGAAAAACATCATGAAAGTCGATAGTTTACCTTCGCATGTCGCCATTGTAGTGGCATTAGGGAGTTTAAGCAACCACCACAGCGACGGCAACGAGAACGTCGAAAAACAATAGCCTTTAATGAGCAAAACAATGACTCTGCACGTGCGTTACACATTCTGGTACATTTCTTTTCCGTCCTCTGCAAAACAACAACGTGAAATGACCAGTTTTAAGTTTTTTTTTTGGAGAACGGGAACACACGAGGGTTAATTTTTCTTCTCTTACCGGACTTGAGCGCCATCCCTGCGAATTCAGTTCCCGGACAGTTCGAAAGCACACCGAATGAAAATGAACAACATAAGCTCGAAACCGGAAATGACTGAAGTGAGCGCATGCGCAGACGTTTGGCCGCGGTGTCGTCGGGAAAGCTGTCGGTAAATTGTCGGAAATAACACTAATGACGTCACTGTTGGCGAGCTGGAAAATTGCGGGGATTCGAAGTGTGAGGACTTGAGCGGAAAATCATGGTGTTTTGTGCTGCTATGAGAGTAAAGTAAGTAATTTTAAGTTTCCAGAAGATCCAGAACTGCCTCAAGAATGGCTCAAAGAATGAAAGGAAGATCGTTTCAACCCACAAAACACTGATTCACTTGTCTGTGCAGACCAGTTTACACCACAGGTAACCAAGCGATTCGATCGAAAATAATCGGCGGTTTTCCATGGAAAATACCTAAAAATCCAAATAAAGTTTGAAGAACCTTACCTGTTATGTGTTTGCTGTTTTTTTGCCGGTTTTCCGAGCTTGTGGAGATTGTTTTGAGCGGTAAGTTACAGCGGTATAAACCATCCATGTCCGCCCAAGAACGGAGCAACTTCACACGGGAATTCCAATTGCGTGTTCAGCAGTTGCACAACGTAGAAATTTAGAGGTAGGAATTTTGCATTTTGTTCAATATAACTATGACTAGCTTGTATCTTCTGATGGTTGTTAGCTCTTTCAGTTGATTTATTTGAGAATTATAAGTCATAGCAGTTAGTACGCATTAACAATAACCTCGGGTTTTTGGCGCATAAATTAGGCTTCAATAATTATAAACAAACGTAATTTCGAGCTCTGAATGTAATATTTTTCACACACTAAAACATTTCACTTTTATCGCTTTCATACAGCGGCTGCAGGCCCTTCTTAAGCCTCTCACAAGCCAACAATCAAGACAGCCAACAACATAAACCCAGATTTAACAACTGGCCTAGTTTCTAAGTGTTGTGGCTTTTCACTGGCAAGCAGGTTCCAGGGGGGGGGGGGGGTACTCTGGAGTTCAAGTGACGGGGATAATCGAAGGATTTTTTTTGGGTGGGGGTTGAAATTTTCCATTCCGGGATGTTTTTGGGTAGGAAAATCTGGCAAGTATTTTTTTGGGTGGCTTGATTTAAGTAGAGGTTTTCTGGGTATTCAAAACAATCTGAAGAATTGTGGTAGTGCCTGTGTATCTTGGCCGCGTAGTTCTGCGAATATTAAGTACTGACAACCAAACTTGTTTTGCGGTTGTTTTAATCATATTTAACGATGGTGTCGCATTACATTGCATCTGATTTCTCATTCATCGTGTTTATCACCCGGCTTTATCCTCACTGGAATTCCCTTTTGCTGTAGTGAATTCTTGATATCTTTCGCTTGTGACTTGTGGGTTAATCCTTTCTGGAAATTTTTGAGGCTCGAAAATTCGGCATGGGATTTTGGGGGGTCAATTTTTGGTCCAGGGATTTTTTGGGTTCCTTGGAGGCCCTAGGGATTTTTTTGGGTTTTGATTTTTGCCCCCATTCAATCATCCCCGTCACTTGAAATCCGGAGTACCCCCCTGGGAAGCAAAAGGTTCCAGGCTGTTCCATGTTCATGATTTTTAGGGGAGGCAGAAATGACATCATATCAAGATGAATATGCCCCTATCAAGTTTATGACAGGTGTATCACTTTTAAAATATAATTATGGGGTCCACCCTTCGTACAGCTGCTATCTAAGTACTTTCAGGAGGGGGAAATGGTTGACCCATAAAAACTGAAGGAATTGATTGTTGTTTGAAACAAAAAAGAAACTTCTTTTGTGGGTGTCGCATATGTTCCTTGTGACTCCAAGAAGTACTAATACCTCTTGAAAAGTTCTTCCTGCCAGCATGAATTTCTGACATTATAGTACCTTAACACCCTAGAGAGTAACAAAACATGCTGACAATGGTCATTTTTAATTCAAACACCTAAAGTGGTACCAAAGCATGAATTGTAATCACGGTGACCCGTTCACTACACTATGGGAGCCCCTCCCCTCTCACCTCCTAGGTTAAGTACCACTCTGTAGTAATTGAAGAAAATACAAAGTTTAGAAACATTTGAAAGAGTAGTACAACTGTCAACCAAATATGATGTTAATATTATCTAGCAAGACTGCCAAGCTGTTAATGGACATATTCAAAGCCCTTTCAGCTTCCACTTTTACTTGGGAAGCTCTCTCTAATTTTTAAAACCAGACAAGATGGAATGGCTATTGGGATTTGTCGTCCCAGCTTCATACGTATCCAGTAAGTGTATTGCCTATAAGCAACATTACTGTATACATGTTCTGAGAACGAAAGAGGAAACAACAGACTATAAGAAAGATACACAGATGAGTAAAAGGTAACTCATCAGTAAAGGGATTAAATAAATATGTCAACTACAAAAATAAATCTATATTAAATAAATAAACAGGTTAGCTAACCAGTAACAACGGTAGAAAAACAACATTAACTCGATTTCACAGCCTTAGAAATAATCAAATCACATTTGATTTGTTTAAGCTAAAATTTGAGAGTTTGTTTTTGCTTTCAACTAACAATTATATTACTTATATGTTGTACTGGTACTACAACTGATTGTAAACCCAATACTTGTTAAACCATATACATCAAAGGAGTCATAAAGTGCACAAGGTTGCTAAGAACTTAACAAGGTATACTGTTTATGTAGTCATGTTCATTCATGTAATAAGGGTTTTTGTAATTGTCATTTCATTATTGTTCCTTGATCTTTTACTACTTTTACGCCACCTTTTGTCAAATATCTTAGTATTTAGCAAACAACCTCATAAGCATTGCAACATCTCATCATGTATTAATGAAGGATCTTTTCTCATGAACACAATTTATAGGGTATTCATTTTCGGACCAAAATATGTAACTTTCCCTCCCCACTGGTCCCCTGGTTCCTCCCCTGCTCCCAGAGGTTTTTCTTTCTCCTTTCCCAAACAAAATTCAACCATAAAGCAGCTCTCATTGTGCCCACTGTCAGAACATGTAATTTTCCTTACCCATCTTGAGAACCAGATGTGTAATTTTTCCCACCCATTTTCAGAACTGACAAAATATAACTGTCACCCCCGAATCAATTACCATTTTCAGACCTGACTTTTAAGTCAACAACCATTTTCACACCAAAAAGGCTTTAAAACCATATTCATTTGGGTTGCACCAATCTATACATGGAGTTTGTTCTCTGCCCCCCACCCCCCACCCCCCCCAAAAAAAGAGCCCAAAGCAAAATTACGTTAATATGTACGTACTCCGGCCCTCATTTTCAAAATACTAATTATAATCTGTCTCAATGACAGCTGGATTTAAAAAATTCTCTTCATCTGTCTCTAGGACATAGCAGATGGTATCTTATCACAGGATTTGGGGATTGCACGACAGCAAGACACTCTCTTGCCCAGCTGGCATTAGTACAAAGTTGCCAAAATTTAAATGCACCTAAATTTTGAACCTAAGATTGTATACATGCAAAAAAACAAGTGACACTTCGCGATGTAGACAGATACATTCAACAAGATTCAAATACATTCAACAAGAACTGCAACCTGTTTTCGGCTATGTTCAAAGTTTGAGCTGGATTTCCTGCCGCTGTTGCCGCGAGGATGAAAACCGTGCTCACACAGGAACCATAATGGATACATGTATAAGAAGCTTTGCTTTACTCTAGTCAGTCTAGTCAGTAAGGCATAATGCACCTATCAATGTTAAGCCCGAGGGGGGGGGGGTCGGGCTGACCACAGGATTTTGATCGTGAGCGCTGTCCCCAGGGTAGGGATTTTGATCGTACGTGATGCCCCCAGGGTAAGGATTTTGATCGTATGTCATCCCCATGGTGGGGAAATTCCTCTTGTGTGCAACAAGGTTTGAATGACATTTGACCACCTTCACTTGCCCTGGGTCGGGATTTTGACCAATTATTTTGTCCCGGGGGTGGGGAATTTGACTTTTTTTTATGGAAAATGTCAACATCCCCACCCCTTGCCCGACCCCCCCCCCCCTCGGGCTTAACATTGATAGGTGCATAACAACGAACATCGATCATGATAAGTGTACAAAAGGGCTGCAAAGAACAACAAAAATGCCTCAAATAAATTGGTAACTCATTTATTAACAATTATACGGCGAACTTTTGCAGTGTAATGAATAAATAAGCTTAACCGCTCACCATTAAACTTTACCAATTCCGTCGTTTACTTTCGAAGCCATTGCTGTCGGTTGAATATCATCTGAGATTTTGCAGTCCGATTCTGTGGCAATTAGCTCAAACTGGTATGGCTCTACGTTAAATGCCACAGGTTTGAGCTCCTCGGCCATTTTCAACGCAAAGAAAACGGGTGAAAACAGAGAATTCTCCAAAAAATTACAACAATACTCTTCAATACTCGCCTCTGGATCTTGAGCTTTCTTTGCTCATCAACAGTGACGTCACAGAATCAGCGTCGTTTCCATTCCTTCAATTTAAGCGCGCGGTCATTTCAGAAACGATTTCGTGAAACCTTCGGATGTCTTCGTACTTTTGGCTTTATTACTCCTTTTAAGGCCTCAGGAAGGAAAATTTCGGCCCAGTTTGGCTTTATAATTATTTCTTTTTGTGTCAAGACGCGTTTAAACGGCTAAAGCGGAATTATCAAAATTTGGGTTTATTTGACCTTTAATGATGAGTGAAACTTGCTATGATTTATTAAATCTTGAGCAGTGTTGCTTTCTAGATGAACCCGGGAGTGGGGCATTTGCCTTCTTTTTTGGTCCCAACCGGGGGCATTTGACGGACTTTTTTATCCCCACCCCCGGGAATTTGCCATTTTAAAAAAAATGCTAATGCCCGGGGGTTGGCCCGGGGGGGATGGGCACTGCTGGAATTGACCGATGCATTACCGTGGTATTGTTTTATAAGATCCAAGAGGGCAGACAAAAACGGTATATCACTCTTGTTAATGTCTGAACCATGATCTTTAATTACAAACAAAACGTCCATTTAAAATACCCGAAAATTTAAGGATTTAAGCCAATTTCCGCAGAACAAAAACCAGTACTGTACTGATACACGTGTCTGTAATTTTGCGCGGACTCTTGACTGCATTTCCTTCCCCTTACTGTATCAGAAAAAAAGTACCCTGTACTCCACGATTTAAAGGAACAGCAAAATTTATTAATGTGCTACGGCAAGAGCTTGAATATTGCAACCACCTCGATTGTGTAACAGCGGCGTTGTAGTTTCTTATGACTTCAATGACAGGTTTGTAACTTGCTTTGTAATAAAAAAAAATGCCTGAAAACACCTTCTCTTCAGGTGTATATGTGGCTAAAACCGGTTTTCGTTGGTTCCTGAGTTTTTAATTTTTGAGAAATTGAGTGTACATTTTTGAAAGGAAGAAAGAATTAGTTCGAAATATCGGGAGTTTCGAGAAATCGAGCATTCGAAAAATCGGGGGTAAAATTACAGTGTTTGACTAAAACAAATCCAGGGGAAACGACTTTTGGTTCGAAGAATCGGGAGTTTCGAATAATCGAGTATTCGAAAAATCGGGATTCCACTGTAAATACACTGTGAATGTTGAGGGGTTTATAATTAACCTCCATGATCACTCATTTTCACTGTTACTGTAATGACAAATTGTATAGCAGTATAATAATCTGGACTCCGTTTGTTGAAAGTAAAACTGTCCGATTTGCCGGATGACTTGGTGTGTAGAGAGAGAGAAGACTGCAGATCGTAGTCTAATCCCAACTTCCCAACTTGAAGACTGGAGTTGGCCTTCATTAGGCCCCAGAGAACAAAAGAAATACCACAGACTTACCACACAGGTTAAGTGGTATCCCTGCGACACTAAGTAACACGAGAGACTTACACCTTCCTATGGTCGTTTGTCAATTGCGACCCAGTCAAATCTCTGTAGAATCTCTTTTGACTTGCCGTGTACGACAATCGTCCATCTTTCCTTTGAGCTTTGTTACTGGAGATTGTTATAACGGGAAATCCCTGCTGAGTCACCCAAGAGTCCATGATTGTTGCAACATCGATGAGACTCCCTGAAGCCTGTAAAAAAACGCGAAAAAAGGTTAGAGGATGGGTGTGGACATCACACATAGACTAGGACTACTACGAGCTAAAGCTTTCAAGTAGGTCTTTTTAATTTGAACTAAGCTCACCAGGGGCCCGTTTCTCGAAACTCCCGATACCTTTCCGGGCCCGAATCTTATTTTAGGTGCACAATGTTCTCGAATAGCTATACGAGTTTTATTGATTTTGAAAGTTAAATTTTAATCTTTATAATTCCGTGAAGCATGTCGCTAAGTTTGCACCAATAATTACAGTTAGCAGGCAAATAAATGAGCTCGAAAAAATACTTACCGGGCCCGGAAAGTTATCGGGAGTTTCGAGAAAAGGACCCTGAACCCATTTTGTTTTTCCTTTGTTATTAGAATCCCACTGGGGTTTATTAAAAAAAAGTCTTAATAATCATGAGAGAAAAAACACTGAAGGATTTCTGGTAGTTGTAATAAAATAACTTCGCCCTCGACACTGCTTTGGCTGATCACGTGCAGTATTGAAAAAGCCGATACTGTTCGCAAGTATTGATTACTTTCCAGGCATACCCAATTTTCTTGGCATCGATTTAAAATTTGTATCGGTCTACTCTTTTCGCGCAAGCTTTTCTAGCTTTCACACATGGACAATCATATTTACACAAACTCACTTTACTCATCGCCTTCCAAAGGTCCGAGGCCTTAGCATTTGAGAATCGATGTTCTTTCAAGTATATCTGAAGAACAAAGAGAAATGAAAGATAAACGAACATAAGTCTACATACATTTTTATTTCAAATGAGAAACTTGCTCAAGGTAAAGTGAAATGAACGATAACGAAGAAATGGGAGTGTTTTTATACCGGGTTTTAGCAAACTTACCTGGATTCCTCTTCTAAAGGTTTCAATTCCAAGAAAGTTCTGCATCATCCGTATGACTGCTGAGCTCTGCGTGAATAAAAAATGAATATCATTTTTATTTTGCTGCTTTTAATTCAATGCAGGTAAGTAACAAACGACCGAAAAGTTGTTGAGTGAGTCAGTTCCTTTTACAGGGGAACAAACAAGTTTTAACACGACTATCAGTCCAGAATTAGGGGAACTTTCTTACGGCTTTGGAAAGTTTCTTGCCTGCATGTTTTCTGCCCTGTATCACGATGCAGGGAATCTTTTGATTGTATTCGAATTTTGTCTCTTTGACTTTTATTTTTGATTGTCCAATACGGAATATGTTTTCTCCCTACTAGTAAAAAGACTGATATATGTAGTATAGCGTCTGCGGTTTCCACAGCAAAGTTTCAGCGCTAGGTTCATGTAGGAAAACTGAATTTGTTTGCTTTTAAATACCTTGTGATATGTTATCTTGTCTACTATCTCGTTTATTTCCGCGGGATTACGAACTTCTACTGACACTGGGTGGGTATGCGGTGAGCTGTCCACATCAAGGGCGTCCCTCATGGAGTCCAACATAAACTGATCCGCCTATGACAACACAGTTAGTTAGCCACATGACCTTTCTATACAGCACTAACGATGCAATATAAATAAGGGCTGCCCAGGATGAGGGGGGAGGGAGAAGGGGGTGGTCGGGTTAAGTGGTATACCAGAATACCCTTTCAAAATGACCAGGTGACAACTACGAAACACTAGACTGGTGCAGCTAGACTGGTACAGCTATAGCTATTTATGCATGATATTTGGAGTAAATACTATAATGATTGCGTCGACGAAAATCCATGATTTTTGCCACCAAAAACTACAGATTGAGTTGCCAATGAAACGGTGCCGTATTTTATCTTTCTACTTTGTTAACTGAAACGTTCGAGCCCTGAAATTAGATAACGTGTTTCTATTTGAATAATGGAATGAAATAGTAAGACTATTATTTCACGTTTCTTCTCACCCGTTTCCATTTATTGTTGTAATTGTCAGTGGCGAGGTATTCCATGTACACGGCAAATCCTTCGTTCAGCCACAAATCGTTCCACCATTCCATAGTCACTAAGTTGCCAAACCACTACAAAATAAAGAAAGCACTCAAAAGCACGAATAATCTTAAGAGACATAAATCTCAAAGAAATTCATAGCATTGCAATTTTAACAAGAGAGAAAACAGTTACATTTATTTTCCTCTTAAGCTACCTATTACTTTGCCAGTACCAATGGAGGGATCCAATGGCGTGCGTTTCTCGAAAGTCCCGAAAACTTTTCGGTTCCGAAAAGCTATTTGTACAGACATGGACCACTCATTCTTCAAGGCTGTCATTTTAACATGTGATTAAGACCAGAAAATTTTGACTTATAACAAAGTTTCATGCTTAGAAACGTCTTTGTTTACAAGATACAGTGTGAATTAACGTGCTCGAAATCAGCCCGAAAAGTTTCGGGGCTTTTGAGAGACGCACGCCTGAACTCAAGGGTAAAGAGGTTGGGTGCGGGATCAAAGAGCATGCTACACCACAAAATTTTATTTTAAAAACGATAATGCAGGGTTTGAAAATGTTGAAACATGATTGTCTAATTTTCTACCTGGTGCGCAAACTCATGATCCACAATCATCGCCACAAGCCTTTGATCAGCGGCGCTTCCTGTGGCTGGGTCAAACAGCATGGCCGACTCACGAAATGTCACAAGTCCCCAGTTTTCCATTGCACCACCCATGTCAGGAATAGCGATTAGATCTGGAATCAGATTATAAAGGGTATGTATTGCAGAAACATTTGAAACTTACTATCACATTCTCCTTCATTGAGAAACACCGTATGATTACACATTGTGAACATTTCAATATCACCACGTAAACAAAGCTGCCTTTGACATCGATCATCCTAATTCGCTAACTTGTTTGCGCTTAGTGTTGAGGCAAACACCAAGAGAGGATATCCTCTCTTGAGCAAGCAAAATACAGCTACAACGTTTTTAGATCTTACTCAAAAAGCTTCAACAACCTCCATCAAACTGAGGAAAGAAAACTTTACCTAATCGTATTGTCAAGGCGGAGCAAATCCACAAAAAATATTGTCTGTGCGGCCAGACATTATGAGCTTTCGATCGGGACTCGAAACAACTTTCAAATCTCAACCCAGTCACGTGTGCACAGCTCTTGCTCCTGATTGTTGCTTAGCAACAGAGGAAAAGGATCAAAGAACGAGACTAGCCTTCATTAGTAACGAAACTGGTGTAACATGGCAACAGAAGATAACCCAAAATATGAGCTGAAGGTAGTCATGTTCTGTTTTGGTGTGAGCAGACCAAACCTACGTTGGATACGGTATAAAGTCTTAAATCGATGCAAAGTTAAGCACGACGTAAGGAGCTAGCGTATGGTAAAAGTCATTCTCGTACTCACCCATTTTAGGTAATGGATACGAAACTTTGAAAAATTCTTCGTAATACTCCAGGGCATGCTTGGCAGCGTCAAGAGCAAAATCCGTACTGTTGATTGCGTCTGGTTTGGACCACACCCTTATCTACGATTTACAGAAGATGTGTTTCTAGGCCAGCCACTCTAGTTTTGCTGGACAAGTTAAAAGACCTCATTATTTTGGAACCTTGCATTACGCTTAACCTTGTTAAGCCCCAATAGTGATAAGCGTCCACTTTCTCCATACAATATCAATTCTTGGTTAAACACACAGGTCATGATATTAAAGAAAATGATCACCAAAGATAAAAGTCTTAGTATTTAAGCAAACTCTCTCAACAGGTACCATACGAAAAATACATGAAAAACAGCAAGAAGAATATGCATGCTAATATTGGAGCTTAAAAATATTACCTTTTTGCCACTCTTCGTATTTGCTTCCTTGTAATCAAAGTCACACACAATGAATGCCACTAAATATGTTGGCATGGGGACACTTGCACTGAATTGGCTTTCCAAATGCCCGTCGTGCCTTTTGTCACGTGACTCCAAGGGCATGTTTGACAGCGCTGTGTGATTGACGTCATGAACTATTGTGATGCGAAAGACCGCTTTGAAGGCAGGCTCGTCAAAGCATGGAAAAGCAGAACGTGCGTTTGTAGCTTCAAATTGAGTTGTGGCGAGGTATCTGGAGCGAAAAAACAAGAAGGATATTAGGTGCAAGAAAACTTCTCATTATTTCCGAAAAAACAGTGGTAGTACGGAAAGAAAAAAATGGAATGGTTTGCCAAAACTTGAAAACTGAAAGAGTGTCACGGGGAAGCACGTATAGTGTTCAGCGACATCCCCATTGATACTCAATGGTCACCCTTTAGGGTTAGAACCACACAGCATAATAAACAACTCCACATTTCATAGCTTCATTTGGGCTTTGTCACCGACATTAGCTAGGATTTCATCCACATACCCATTAAGTTAGAGCCACTTTGCACAGTGTGATAATCAATGCAGGTCATTATCAAGGACTGCTCAGCGATACTTATTTGAATGATCACAGTTTTTGATCAACCGTAAATCTTACGCGAAGGGGTTTTCATTGTTGAAGATAAAGCGTCAAAAGTGTCGATTAAGTCCTAACCTTACTTGACCTTTCTTCGTTTTGTAGCTGCTTTTGTAAAACCCTTCCATGTTAGTGGATAGCGCTCCCTTGAATTCCATGTAAAGTGTATAAGACGTCGTCTCTTTGAGCTCTTCGTCCACAGCTATAAAATACTCCTGGTTTTTCTTGTATTCCATTCTTCGTGCAATTTTCAAACGGTTTTGTTTTGAATCCGTAAGTCCTATATCCCCAACACGAAGATCACGCAGGTGAAGTATGATATTCTTCGTTGGTTGAAGACACCTTAACACAATCTTAACTTTGCCAGAAAATTTGAAAGTTGTTAAATTAGGATGCACATACACATCATAAGACAGGGGACGGATGTTGTTTGGAAGACGGATATTTTTATACGGCAATGTCACTTCCTTGTCAAAATTTGCGCTTTCCTTTGAAGTTTCTCCAGTTCGTTTGAATTTATAAACCATCTCTTCACTGTAACCATTTATGAAAGTGTAAACAGAAGACGCAGCGATTACTAAAGCCACGCTAAAGGCTACGGCTAATGGACAAAGACGTGATACAGCCATGGTATGAAACAGGTGAAATTTCGATTTATAGCTTTGTTGTTTATTTTGTCAGCGGTCTCTCGGAGGAAACGAGTTCAACAGGTGTCGATTGACAGGTCAATAATTAGAGTAGCCTGTGAACAGCCACCCCCTTCCCTCAAGAAAAAATCGGGGAGGGGAGGGGATGGGGTGGCTGTTCACAGGCTATAAAAAGAGGGAAATGGACGTTCAAGTGCAGGCCCTGGTTTTTCAAAGAGCGAATAGTTCTACCCACCGGATAAATCACTATCCAGTGGATACTTTGTTCTTTGCGTTGTTAGCATTTATCTCTCCAGTGGCCAGTAGCATTATCCACCCTTTGAACATCCGGGCTCAGATGTTTTGAAAACAGTTTACGATTATTCGATCACTATTTCCTACTGTATCATCGCTTAGACAAAAAGGGTCTCTACCTTGAAGTTTAAGTCTGGTTGTTTTTTCTTGTGTCTTAGCGATGTCAATATTAAAGAGGGATTTTTGACAGGAAATCTTTGTTGTGTGCGTTTCTAGTGGTCGTCGCCAAGGAGAGAAACACACTGACCAGCAGTAACAAGAGTTCAGATTCGGAGCGATAACTGGATTTGTCCCAATATCCTTCCCAGTGCTTACGAGTTTTGAGCTTTTGCTGACCAAAAACTACGCGGACTTTGGTATGTTACTGTAAATGTTACTGACCGCACATGGGCTCGTGTTCAGCGGTTTAACCTTACCCAGGTTTGTGAAGCGAAGCGAGACCAGAAAGTCAAACTGCCACCTGCAATAACCTGTCATTTGTTTGTCACCATTGCATTCAATCTGTCATGTAACTTAGGGGAATTAATACCGCTGTTTTTATCACCAAACAGAGGATAAAAAAGTAAAAACATTTTTCATTAGCTTTAGATTTTCTAGCACTGCTGTCTATCAAAGGTAAGATAGCTCATGCTGTGTCAATATTTGCTATGATTTGTGACCTCTCGCGCTCGCCTAGTGGCTGAGGTTCTCATTGGTTGTCACGTTTCTTGCGTCACAAGAGATGTTTGAGAATCGTTGTAAATATTTCAAATCCAATTCGAAAATAACTGTATGATCTTATTAGTATAGAAGAAGTTTTAGATGATTTTGTTTTCTTTGCGTCAAAGGATTGAACTATTGAGAGAAAGAGTGCCGAGAGAAAAATCAAGACGGGTTAAGGACAAAAATAGCATCGTATATTAATTGAAGGTTAAACTTAAAACACAATGCGCTACAGAGCAGCCCCGGTCGAAGATGACAGCGAGGGTCCGTCGTCTCATTCGAGATCGCGCGTCTCTTATCAGGGCAACAGAATGTGCAGTGGAAAACTGTGCGCCATATTTTTAACATTAACCATCGCGTTTGCAGCTGTAGTTCTCTTTGTTTTCTCTGCGTTCTTCCACGCGTCCGACAGCGAAATTGAGTTCTACCGGCGCGCTGTTGACTATATCACTGGAGATCGCTTCACCCGCTCGGCAGTTAACGACGAGAAAAACTTCCCTCACAAGGAAATTCTTCTACCTAAGGATATTAAGCCCGAAAGGTATCAGGTTTACCTTCATCCGAATCTAACGTCATTCAATTTCCACGGAGGAGTAAAAATCGACATAATCTGCGACAGCCCGACGAGAAACATTCTTCTTCATATGAAACGATTAAACATCACAAGTTACGGTGTCCAGGATTCACGCGGCGATCATCTTCCTGTGTTGCGAGTGGCTGAGAGCAAAAAGCTTGAGCAGTACTT
The DNA here is from genome assembly GCA_964017195.1 of Siderastrea radians. Taxonomy (NCBI): domain Eukaryota; kingdom Metazoa; phylum Cnidaria; class Anthozoa; order Scleractinia; family Rhizangiidae; genus Siderastrea; species Siderastrea radians. Next base: position 39,647,439 of record OZ024897.1, on the reverse strand, counting down.
GGTTGAGATGAAGGATGAGTTAAAGAAAGGGGAAAAATACACAGTGAAGCTTGAATTTAACGGCCAGCTGGCAAATACAATGGCGGGATTTTACAAGAGTTCGTACAAGACCAAGAGTGGAGAAATGAAGTAAGTGAGACAAAGCTCTCGATTGTAATCTCTAACTTTTTCACATAACTTTAAATAGCTCATTATTAGGTTGAAAACTAAAAAACAAAAACAAAAACAAATCAACTTTGCAAAATATATATATAAAAAAAAAAGACCAACGCAAATGAACAACTTGAATGGTCACATGTATTTTGGGCAGTTTCATTCACACACTGACTCAAAACGTAGAAAAGATAGAAGTAACATGACGAAAACTGGTAAATACCTTTCATCTGAGTGGTAGAGACTCGAAAGTTAGAACTACCGTGTACAAGATCATAGAAAATAAGCTGTTCAGAGTTGCCAGAAAAAAACTTTTTTCCCCAATTCAAAAGAACGAACCTATTCACACTAAGCAAGTAAGGTGATTTACGTTACTTAGGGCGTACCATTCCTGGCACCAGTTTATCGTGAACTGTGCACGTGTTCTACGTTTGAGTACTGTCTGAGTGTGACTTTTGAGCAGGTCGCTTGGCAAGCAATTTCAAGGGCGCTTTAACCCTATTCAGAGGGGTGGGGGGGGGGGGGGCAGGGGGCAGGAGCACAATCTGCCCGTGCTGATCACCAAACTTGTTGACTTTTCCTAAAAACAGTTTACCTGGAAACAACTTGGCATAACTTGTCGTTGTTTATCAAATTTGCCGTTACCATGGCAGCCACATTTTTCCAGGTAGTTTTTTCGGGATTTTTAATTTTTCTTTTTTTTTCCACAAAAAAAGATAACTTAAATACATTCTTAGACCAGTGTTCAATCAGTGTTCTTTTATTGATTTTGAGTACTTTTTAGTCAACTTTGGTGATTTTTGGAGGTTTGAACATCAGTTCAAGTTGGCGGATCCAAGTTGGCCGCGTGTTATCTTATCTTTTCTCCGTTTTTTCTTTCCTCAAGGCACATGGCAACAACACAGTTTGAAGCCACAGATGCTCGTGCAGCTTTTCCCTGTTTTGACGAACCTGAATTTAAATCGCAGTTTATCGTGACCTTGGTGCACGAGAAAGGCTACAAGGCCCTCTCAAACATGCCTGTGGCAAAGGTCGTGTCACGTGACGATGGCTACCTGGAGAGCCACTTTAAAGAGACAGTTAAGATGAGCACGTACCTGCTGGCGTTCATTGTGTGTGATTTTGCGTACAAGGAGTCTCACACCAAAAGAGGAAACAGGGTATGTAGGGAACTTTGTATTATTTCTGCGTTCCACTAAAAGAGTGTTGTAAGTCATGACCAGGGAACGTAAAGATTGCTTCATGGAAAGCGCATGTGCGCATAATATTTCAATTAAACTAAAAAAAGTCATTTTTAGATCGTTTTCTTTGACTCAGGAATCTTAAGGCTGATCAATAGCATATCACATTTAGCTATGTAAGACTCGTGAAAAGCTTATTGTGTACAACACTATGTCAAGGGCTGCATGGCTACTGTGCTCAACAGTAAGGAAAAGCGTAGGGATCGTGGTGCATCGTCCTATCCTCTTGGGTCAATACGGATGATCTCAACATAACTTGACAAGAATTATCTTTGAAATACGGGGCATCCGTGAGGGATTAAGGAAATGGGTCTCTCCACTTTATCCTCTCTTTTTCTTCTATGAAGAGTATGGCTTCCATCCCGATTTTCTTATTTTCCTCCAGATTAGAGTGTGGTCCAGAAAAGACGCTATTAACAGCACGGATCTTGCTCTGAGCGTGGCAGAAAATGTTCTCAATTATTATGAGAAGTTCTTCAATATTCCTTACCCACTGCCCAAGATTGGTAAGCTGCATTAAAACACCCAAAATATAGGAGAAGCAAGTGAAAAAATTGGGCGAGAACTTTCTTTTTGAATGATCGCACTTAAGGATATGTTTAAAGGCTTAAAAACTAGAACCACCTTATACAGCACAATAAATCGTTCTACAGAAAGTACATGCCGAGTAGATTTTATCTCGAGTGCTCACACTTTAAATGAAGATTTGTTTAAAAGCTTCAACTGTTAAAATCGCCTTTTACAGCATAATAAATAGTATCACAGGAAAGTACTGAGTACTCAGTAGCTTTTATTTGAACGGTCACACTAAAGGATCTCATTCATACATAATAAACAGCGCCACAGGAAAGCACTGCTCAATGGCTTTCCTTTGAATGGTCACCTTTAGAATTTCATCCACGGATTCAAAAGTCTGAATTTAACCTTGCACAGCATAATTAACAGTACTACACAAAAGTACTACTCGCCAGTTCCATTTAAATGGTCACACTTTATGGACATTCAATCTTTTATGGCTTGATAAACAGTTTCAAAGCAAGTTAGTATTCATTAGCTTCCTTTTATCCACACTCTGTTAGTAACACATGATTAACGTTTCCATTCTTAAAAGACCAAAATGTTTGTTTGATTCCAATAGATCTGGTCGCTGTGCCTGATTTTGCCGCGGGCGCCATGGAAAACTGGGGAATACTTACGTTTAGAGAGACTTACTTGCTGAGTGACCCAGCCTCCTCTAGCGCCGCTGACAAGCAGGATGTTGCTATCGTGGTCGCTCACGAGCTTGCACATCAGTGGTTTGGAAACCTGGTGACGATGAAATGGTGGAATGACTTGTGGCTTAACGAAGGCTTTGCTAACTACGTGGAGTACATTGGCACTGATCATTTCCGAAAAGATTGGAAAGTGGTGCGTTTGTTTGTTTGTATGAAATTTTTGACGTCGTTAATGCGGGAAATCTACGGACGTCACGGGTGATAAGATAATGTCCTAGGTTTTTCTTTTGGTGCATTTTTACGTTATCAGGTCAAGCCACAAACGTCAAGCTCTTCTGCTCATCCAAACAACTTTTTTCCTTTCTTATTTTGCAGCTGGAGCAGTTCGTGGCGCACACATTGCAGACGGCTCTCTCTTCTGACAGCATGGTTAACACTCACCCGATCTCTGTACCGGTCAACAACCCTTCCCAGATCACGGAAATTTTTGACAGCATCTCTTATGATAAGGTAAGGCCACCAGCAAAATCGTTGTCAGCAAATACAAAGTCGTGTTTGGAAATAGAAAGATATCCCACTTTTCGTAACGTTGCGCGACTGGCGCGTCAGTGGAATCTGTCATGCAAATCAACCAAACGTCGCGCTGTAGGTATTTAAGGACAACTGCAGCGTTTAACTTTGACCTGACGGGCTAATGAGGTCTTCTGGAATTGAACAGAGTATGGGGGTGGATTCTGCCCTCTTTCATGTCTGAATAGGGGTAAATTATGATGTTAAAACGTCAAGAGATAATCTCCCTTTTGTTTCATGTATGGTCAACTTTTCTTACAACGTTTCTACGGACCTAGTTCCTGCAAATTTTTCGGCTTTTGTTATCTCTGTCAGTAGTGTTTATTTGTAAGCTTGATTGCCTTTTTCTTTTTTTTTCACGCAGGGTTCTTCAGTTATCCGTATGCTTCGAAGTTTCATTGGAGACAAAAAGTTCCAGAAAGGATTGGAGGTCTGTTTGTTTGTTTATTTCAGTGTACGTGAATTCTCACTGATCTAGTCGATCTAGAAGGCTTTTTTAATTTTCACTCCATGTGTCCATCTACAGCTTTATCTCAACAGACACAAATACGGGAATGCAGAAGCTGATGACTTGTGGAAAGCCTTGAGCAAAGTAAGTTGACTTTGGTAGTTTATTTAACAATCATTTCTGAGAGCGCGTTGATAGCGAAGCCCGCGCGCTAGCGCACCAGTGGAGCACCATTGCTTTGCAAATTTGGTAACCTATCGATCCGAGAAATTTTGGTTGTGACGTCAGCCTACAACCACCCGCCCGTCCGTCCGTACAGACTCTGGGGGAGGGGGAGGGGAGTTCCAAGACAACCTGACGGGGAGGGAATGGAGAATGCCATCTTTTCTTGGCGGGAAACCGCGCTTTGCTTTTGGGCAACGGGTGTTCCGGTGTTTTTCTTGCCGGGAAATCGCATGACCACCGTCGCTTTTGAAAAAGAGGTTTAAAAGAAGAAGAAGTTTAAAAGAATACTCAGTTGTCTTTTTGGTGGAAGGCAAAAAGTTCAAGTTACTAAATTTGCCTTCGACTTGTCGGTTCTGCTGCCAACTCGCTCGGCACAACGCTTGAGTTCACCGCATTTGGCAGCAGTCCTGAAGCCAAACCTAGCAGAGCTAGTGCCTTCTGGTTTTTTCTGTCCACAACCATGGTTTTTGCGGCGGTCCGAACACATTTTCCCAAGAAAAACACCCGTGTTTATCGGCGTAACACAGTAACTTGCGTAACTCGTGTAACATCGATTCGAGTCGAAGTACAACGCTTGAATTCGCAGCATTTGGCAATGGTTTGGACATCAAACACTGCAGAACTAGTGCCTTCCGGTATTTTCTGTCTACAACCATGGTTTTTGCAGCAGTCCGAACACATTTCCCTAAGAAAAACACCGTGTTTATGTCAATCCAGCTGCAATCAATAAACAACTGTTTAAGAATAAGACGATTTCCGCTGAACGTTTGATCAATAAGTGCAAAAATAAAGTTACCACAAACTACTCATAGCATGGTAACATTTTGAATAAGAAAGAAAGAAATTATCAATACTAAAGCTCCCAAGCTTACCCCGCGAGAGAAAATTGGATTTAAAGTTACTCTATATTTTAATTGAAAAGACGCTTCATGTCAGTTCAAAACAAAATGGCGCCCGTTTTTAGCATATTTTTTTTAACGTGATTTGACATGATTAATATTCTCGAGAATGCTTGAGAAGTTAATCGTGGAGTCACTTGGAGAAGCAAATTTGAGTGAGGTGTGTTTCAAATAGTACTCAAAATGTTACCGTGCTATGAGTAGTTTTTAGTAATTAATTTTTGCACCTATTGCTCCAATGTTAAACGGAATCCGTCTTAAAATTAATTCCTAATTTGACAACTTAGCAGAGGTTGTGCAGCGGTTAGCATTTTTACTTAACATTCCGGCGGTTTGGCATCACAGCGGTCCGACCATTTTTTTTCTTTTTTCTTTTTTTTTTTGGTAATCACTTAAGAAAAAATGAATAACTTCCAGCAATTAAAAAAAGTGGGGCTCCTCTTTTAGGCTTGGCTAAATGCACCATGCACCGAGGCGCGTAGTCAACTTGGTTATAATCACCTCCAATCCAACAAGAGGAGTGGAACAGCTGTCTAATTATATTCTTAACTTCGCTAATCGTTGCTGAATGTTTTTTCTATATTTTTGGACAAAATGTTTGCTTCAGAGCGTAAACTATGAGATGCCGCGAAACTTGACATGCACGGCATCCAATTTCCCTATAAGGCGAAAAGTAGGGCTATTCGTAGCCTGCGAGCAGGCTCACTAAGTGTGTTATTTGCGTGAGAAAAAAGGGGCCGGGGCCGCGATTTGGGAGCCGGCGAGAAGAATGGGGCGAGGAAAAGTCACTTTTCAGTCCTCGCCCCATTCTTCTCGCCGGCTCGCAAATCGCGGCTCTGCTGCCGAGCGACTCCGAGAATAACACACTGTGAGCCTGCTCGCAGGCTAGGCTATTTGCTGATAAACTGTGTGCGATTAACCAGTATCAAACTTGGGTACCGAGGATTTTATTAGTTCAAGTTTGAGTCGAACTCGAGATAACTATTTTAAATCTAAGTTTAATAGTATTTAAGGTAAGTTGCGTTTTTCACATAGAGTTAAAGACACCTCTTGCCAACGTACTGGGAGAGTATCTGGAAAAGGAAGGGTTTTTTAAGTTAAAAAAAAAGTTAAAAATTTTAGACAGAACAAAAAAATTGGATCTAATTAGGTAAGGGGAGTTCCCTATTTACCTCTGTTTCATGTTGTTTCGGTCTGAGTTTTGACAGACTGCAGTCGGTCTGCTGATAAGTTCACCCGGCGATGGTGATGAAATGTGTTGTGCACTTCCGACGTTGATATTTTTACGAAATCTGAGGCGCTCTAAACCAAAGTAAATCTTGCAGTTAGAAAAGTGGGGAAAAAGAAATGTTTTCTGCGCCTGCAATCTTCACTTAAGCAATGTAACCCGTAAAGGAATCATATAACGCCGGTATCTCTGTAATAAGACTAAAAACATTTCAGGTATCTCTGTAACAAGACTGAAATTTTTTATTTTACCCAGGTGTGCAAAGATCTCGACGTGAAGGCCATTATGGACACGTGGATTAAACAGAAGGGTTACCCTGTGGTATTCATTACTGACAACAACTTACAGGCCAGAGATGGCTCGAAAAAACTGATTGCCAGTCAGAAAAGATTCTTGAGAGATGTTAAGCAGGGAACACCAAAGTTCAATGACGAGGCAAAGGGGTAGGGGAGATCTCTAAAAGTCACATTACACACAGCAAAACTCGATAAAACTTGCCTCAGTTTGTGACAGTCAGTCGACTTATACACCGGCGTTTGCGTTTTGTTTATCTTTTTTTCTCTTACGGTTTGTTACAATTCTCAACCAGCTAAAGAACTTAAACATGCATGTTAAAACACTTGAAATAGAAGATAATACTGTGGTGGTAAAAGCGAGAGGGAGACCCGACCCAAGGAGTACTTGGATTTAAAACCCTACAACCTCCCCCACAAAAAGGAAGGGAATTAACGTCGAGAAGACAAAGGTTTTACTCCACCCCAGAGTTGCGCCTGATTTATGGACACCCCATGGCCACTTTTCGGCATCAAATATACACGTTTAGCTGAGGACAGTAGATTAACTAACGTAATATTATGCCTTGACGTAATACTTAATGAAGCTGCAGTCCGTTTTCGACGCAGAATCGAAATGAAATCTGAAAGATTTGCTCAAGGCCTAACGTATCTCACCCCTCCCAAGCGTCATGAGGTTTAGCAAGTGATAAGATCTAATTCCATGATAAAAAATTACGGCTGGGCCTCCTTTTTGATGTAGTGATCTCAGTTTCAATCCTTCCACAGTTACAACTGGCATGTGCCTCTGACGTATGTGACGTCACACAAGCCTCACAAGAAACATACAGTATGGATGAAAAACACACACGGTAAGAAGAGTTTACAAAGAGTGGGAGGATGAGGAAGGGTTGGGGCGTTACTAAGTGGCTAAACATTTCATTTGCCATTGCACAAGGGTGAGAAGCTGATTGTTGATGGTCTGTTACGCATCATTGCGAGCTCCTCTGGTACTTCCTTTAACTATCGAAGAATGTGTTGCCTAAGAGAGTAAAAAGGCGAGAAAAAGGGATAGATAATGTTGTTGTGAAATGAGGTGTGTTTTGCCATTGGTCTGAAATAGGGCACAGAATTTGTTGCTTTAGCCTTAAAGCGAGGGACGATTTTACGACTCAGATCTGGCATAGCACACGAAAATCATATATTTCGTCGAAAGCTGAGTATTCTAGTTACTTCTAGAGGATTTCTAGTCGTGGTTCTCCACCACCCCATTTAATGCCGAGGGATTCCACTTCGGGTACAAAACCTCTTTTCCTTTCCTTCGTCGGAATGGGCAATTTGCTAAGGAAAGAAGAACACTAATAGGAGAAGTCCGTAACTAGGTTTAAATTATTTCTGATTTGATGTGGAATAAAATGCTGTTGTTGGGTGTGTGTGTGATCTAAGTTAAGGACTGATAAGTCTGATGTTAATGAATTGATTACATTTTTAACAGCTCAGATACCCCTCGGCAAAACTAAATACAGATGGATCAAGGCAAACGTTGGCCAGACAGGATTTTATCGTGTAAACTATGACCAGAAGAACTGGAATAGACTTACCAATCAACTCAGTAGCAACCATAAGGCAAGAATATTGTTTCCGTCTTATTTGTTTGATTCTATTTTCAGATTAGAAGCTCAGTTATAATGATAATAATAATTATAACAATTGCAATAACAGTAACCGTGACAGTAACAGTAACGATAACGATAATGATAATAACGTATGTTTTTAGAAAATGTTTGCAGTCAGAAATATATTCATGGATTGTTTTCCTTTAGGTTTTTGCAGCAGTGGATAGAAGTGGGTTGATTGACGACGCTTTCAACTTAGCAAGGTAATACTGATAAAAGCGTCCTAAAAATAACTTGCCCTTCTTTTCTAAAGAAAGGAAGGCAGTAGTTATTTGAGGGATGTTTCTTGAATCGTTTCCAGTAGCCGCATTCCTTATGATCAGCGCCATGGAAGTTGACCTAAGATGCACGTAATTTGGGAACGAGACTTGCTTCTAACTGGCATCTCTGAGGAAACTGCCTGCGCCCTCAGTTAAAACTTAAACAAGATTGCCGCCCGCAACCGGTACTTATTCATTAAAGGTGAAGATCTCGCGACCGACTAATTAGTAAAAGAACTTCTGACCAATGAGGAACTGAGCGGAAATTTTTGCAAGTTTGCGTGAAACAAATGACGATTCTGATTTGGCTTTACGGAGTAGAGCCTTACTCCATTTCTTCCAGTTATTATCATCTCTCCTTCCCCAACTACACCTGGTATATAGGCCCAGCAATTGATTGGCTACTGCAAGTCTCCAAGTCTCCAAGTCTTTGAAATTCGACCGCCAACCGCAAAACAACACTAGTTAAGTTATTATTAGTCATGAGTTGTTTGTGATTCTAAATAATAGAGCTGGTCAGCTAGGAATGTCTACTGCTCTTGGCTTGACCGCTTACTTGGACAAGGAGAGAGAGTACGTCCCATGGTCCTCTGCGCTCAGTCACTTGGGATTCATTGGCTCGATGTTGAGCATGCGTCCTTCTTACGGAAATTACCGGGTAATTAAGTCAAGATTTCTACATAATAAAAGAAATATAATAGGTAACAGAGGATAAAGCCGTGAAACGCAAAGAGATAATGCAACCTTACCGCTTTCACTGCCTTGTAACTTGCAATAATGTTCTTACAAATTGCTTGCATGATTGAAGTCTGTACCGCTCTTTAAATTGTACGAATTCGAAAAAACTCGAGGTTAATTTGTATACAGTTGATAGCATCTCCAAAGAATCTCAACATAAAAACCTTATCTTTTCAGTGACAGCTGTCTTCTTTGTTGTCACCTGTTCAAAATTTCCCAGCAAAAATTTGAGGATAATTGTGCACGCGCCACAGTGTTGACTAGTTTTCCAGTCAGTTGTGTTTAAAAATGTTAATATATTCCCAGTACAATGAAAGTAAGTTTCATAATTTTTGTTTTGTGTTTAGAAATACATCGTGAAGAAGGTGAAGCCACTTGAAAAATATGTCGGATGGGAAAGCGAAGGAGACATTTTGAAAATGTAAGACGGCATTTTGTTAGTTCTTTACTTTGGTAAAAAAAGAAAAGAACTGGCGCAAGCCATCCCGTTTACACGGACACTTTAAGAGTGCGTCAGTCGGTCTGTGGGTTCAGGAATTGAAGGGAGCTGATCTGCGATCAAAAGTTACAGGATCGGGATTAGGTAATTGGACCGTGCAGCCATCGTTGATCAGGGATGAAAATTGAAACTCTCTGGGGATCATGGATCGGGAGCCTTTCTTACATACATTGTGGTTCTCGCGTACAAGTAACCAGGTTTGAACGCACTGAAGGGCAAAAACTCTTTTCGAGGTTACCTTGAATCAGTTATTTGCTCGCTTTATTTCAGGTACCTGCGAAACAATGTGTTGTCAACTCTTGCCAACCACGGAGATGAGCACGCAGTGAATTACAGTTTAACTGGATTCAGGATGTGGATGAAAAATCAAAGGTTATTTAAAATTCAGTAACTTCCCTCTTAATCTTGAATGCTGAACTACCCTAAACGGCGACGATTACTGAATTGAAGCGAGCGGAAATAAAGAACTGAAGTATTAGACGTTGATCATTTGTGTGGAAAAGCCAGATTTTACCATGCAGACACAAAACCATGTTTTTTCCGATACGAGAGAAACGACTTCCTTAAAGTCAGTGAAATCCTAAAACACAGACGCTGAATGAAATATTTTCCGGTTTCTTTGCAGCCTTGCAATCTCTCCCCACATCCGGGGCATTGTGTACCACACGGCCATCAAGTTTGGTGGAGTAGAGGAGTGGGAGTTCTTGTGGACTAAGTACCAGAGCACAATCGACCCCACTGAAAAGTCCCGGATGCTGTACGCGCTCTCAGGAACCAAGGAGCCTTGGCTATTGGACAGGTTTGCCTTCAGTTCTCTTTGTGAAGCCAGTATAGAGGCAGACTTATTGTGGAGGAGTTTGACTCTCACCTTGCTTTGGCATTGGCTGAACTCTCATTCAGTCCCGGTGACTTGAGTGCACTCTCGAAGAGTTTGATTCTACTAAATTAATATAGCGGTTTTCAATTGAGTGTCGAAAGTAATTCGTGTTTTGCTTTGGTTTTGCTTTACTTCGCTCTGTGATTGGATAAAACCTTTCGCGCCACTTTCTCGACCAATCAGGAGTAAAACTCAAACCAATCTGTCGCGACTTGCTCGCGCTCGCACGCGTTTTCCCGCGCTTGACGCCGGTTACATGTACTTGCTTCGAGTTCTGATTGGTTCATTGGGTAATTTGTGTCTGTTGTGATTGGCTGGGGTAATTACTTTGGTTTTGGTTTTACGACACTCATTTGAAAAGCGCTCTATTAGAATCGATAGAAGTTTAAACTGTCATTCTCTTTCGGCCTCTAACTCTCGCACGTTGAAGGCTCTCATCAATTTTCGTGTACTCCGCCTCAAAGGCTGCTTGTCGACTCTCACGCTGGTTTGATCAAGGCTAAATGTTTCTCTAACCAGACTACATTAGAGAAATCCCATATGATCAATTAAAAAAAAAGCAGTCAAAAAATAAAATACAGAAAAATTAGATTGAAAAGGGAATCGAACATACAAAAAAACGTGTTTTATAGTCTTGTCGCACCAGAGCCCTTTCCTTTCATAAAACTCCTCCTCCCTGATAATTACCCGTTTCCCTTATCATACATTCCACCCAAACTTACTTGACAATTACATTGATCTTCAATTGTTAACCACACTCGGCTTTGAAACGACATGATTTGCAAGACTGGAGAGATTTGCGACGGCACCGATTGGCCATATCTACGTTGGTCGTACGCAGTTCACGCCAACGATACAGGTTTACGAATTTGACAAAAAGGAAAAGGATCGAAATGCACCAATATCAGCGAACCAACGTGCTACAGATAGCGACTCGAAAACAATCGACCTCACCGCCTGGTAAGGACTAGCAGTATTAAAAGCAGTCGAAACGTTGTGATCAACACCTCAAAGTGACTTCATCATGAGACAAACGAATAACGTTCGCCTACTTGTTAGGAAAAACTTTATCTTTGACACTTGATGATATTTTCAGGCTGCTGGAATATTCGCTGGACGAGTCTAAGATCAGAACGCAAGACATGCTGCATGCTATCTCCGGAGTTGGTTCCCATATTTACGGACGTCTGCTCACCTGGGATTTCATCAGAAAAAACTTTGACAAGATCGCTAAAAAGTAAGTAAACAAGTGAAACAAACACTAGTGAGCTGTGTTACGTTTTATGTCCTAGGCGTTCTCTGCTCAGGAGAATTAAGGCCTGGGCCTCAATTCATGTCGTGAAGAAGGGAGGGGGTGGTCTACTTTTTGTAGCATATAACGCAACGCAAAATAACTTTAGGATCTATCTTAAAGGTAACAAGTTATGCAAGCTGGAATATTTATTGCGGTCAAATAGCGTCACGTGACTTGTTAAGGTTATTTTTAGCCCATAAATCTTTTGAGCAAAATGGGAACACTTTTTCCTATTTTTTAGAGGCTGCTGTCAGTTTTATGATGTAAAGGCTGTTGGGTAGGAAAAATCTGTGCTTGGAAATTTTAAGATAATTTAAAATAACGGTATGAAAAACGAAACCACTTTACAGGGGACTGGGTACTAGTACAAAAATACTACAAATAGTTAAAAATGCCAAAATTTCCAAGAACAGAAAAATTTTCTGTTGCCCTTGTGACCTGTCTAATACCCATAAAGCTAACTTAGGTTTGACAAAAAGTGTTCCCATTTTTGCTTAAAGGCTTTGCGGGATTTTGTGGCCGAACTAGGTCACGTGACTTAATTTGCATAAGTTCGGCATTCCAAAATGTTTTGCATGCTTATTACTCTGTTAAAATTTGACTCTGTTAGTGTCAAAGCCTCAGAAGATAGACCACCCCCTCACTTTTTACGCAATGTTGCATTGATACCCATGCCTTAACAGAGAGACGTGCAAACTCTAAACAATATTTTCAAAATCGTCTCAAAAATGGTCAGCAAAAAAAAAGTTTATCAAGTTGACCAAAGTTAACGTTAACGTTAACAGCTTCTTTCGTTTACCCTCAAAGACATTTGAACTCTCCGCTTTTGTACATGGACTTGGTCAGGAAAGCCTCTTGAAGGGGAAAAGTGCTTATACACACAAGTTTTGCTTAACCACAAAACTAATTCAATATGGTTATGGTCACACTTTAGCCTACAGGTTCTTTTAAGAACCCTCATATAAGAAACTAGTGGATCAAATTCCACAAGATTGTTATAATGAGGGTATTTACTGTAGTACAAGTAAGAGGACAAAAATCGCAATCTAGTTCTCAATACTTGTCAATATACTGACAAATGATGAAAAACTTGTTGCGTAGGGTGGGAAAAGATGCCATGGAAATCAGCTATTTGATCAGCATCGCCACCCGAGGATTCAACACCGAGTTCCACCTTAAAGAGGTAAGAATCACGTGACAAGAGTGGGCGGATCAGCATTTCAACAAATGAAAATAGTTCGTGTGACACTTACTCTTGAACATAGCCTTGACCATATCCTCTACATGATAATGTATAACAAATCTGTTACAGTTGGGGAACAACATAAGGCTTCAGAGACTCGACTAGACCCAATGTCCTTTGCCGGTTACTTGAGGGCAGTGACATTTTCTGTTCTTTTAGTCTGCGTGTATGCTCCCATATAGAAGTGACAGTCCATAAAGGACCCTTAGGGGCTTCCCATAAGGAAATGACGGCTGACGATCTGTCAGCTTCTATAACACCTTATGGTTTGATGATGATGATGATGATGATAAACTTTATTAATGTGTCAAGGCCACATAGCCTGGGAAAATCCCATACTAATTTGGGGACACAATTAATAGATATTAAAAATATGTAGAAAGAAAATTTATAATACTTAGCCCTTAGCCCTTATAGCCCTTGTAGTCAGTTCGAGACTAAATAACTTCTTTCCTTGTTGTTTCTGTAATTTGCCACTTGTATGAAACAGACTACAGGTTTTTGTTGCTGTAACGAGATAAAGGAGAAAGATAATAAAAATCATATACTTAAATTTGGTCCGAAATAGGGTTAAGCATTGGTGGGCATATCCCCACCGAAAAGTCAAACTCTCCGGATCCAACGACTAACGCCTGCATCCCTAGGAACGACAGACGAAAAGGAAAAAAGTGCCGCCACACTGACAAATTTTCTTATGTTGAGTGGTCCCCTGCATCTTGAACTCTTGAAAAAGTAACATTTTTAAATGATAGTTTAAAACAAATTTGCTCTTTGCCGCAGGTCAAAGAATTTGTCACCCAGAACAAAGAAGTGTTAGGTCCTCTGCGCGCCACTAAGAAAGCGTTCGAGTACATTCAAGGATGTATTAACTGGATGGAAGACCATAGCAAGGAGGTGGAAGATTGGCTCCAAACACAGGTGGACTCGCTCAGCAGCCGGCTGGAGGACCTTTAAACAGAGACCTTTATGAGAGCCTTTTGGTCCATTAACTAAAAATTTATCTTACGCTCTTGTTCCGACTTAGAAGTCGAAAATAAAAAATAAAAAAGTCAAAAACTGAACTATTTACACACAAAAACATAATACGACTTCTTTTTTGGCTTTATAGTCGCGAAAAGTGAAAGGCACTAAAAAACATGAGTCATTTTGTGACATTCAGCAATGTCTTTTATCATAATACTACCTTGGAATCGGGAAAGAGCTGTTTGGAGATGAAAACTAAGATGCTGAACCCAGAACTGAAGTGTGGTTGAAAGTTCCTATTTTTGTTTAGATTTACAGTTTTAAAATTTGGCGACCTTGTACTTCTCAGTTCATGAGCTCAGATGATTGTACCGCAGAATCGTAGAGTAATGCGGTAGTATCGGGGGCGGACACTCCCTCCAACTTCATTGCGCGCAATGTTTCACACAATATTGAACTGTGTTCTTGGGCCTTTACTCTTTTTGAAACAATTACTGAAGATTTTATGCTTGTCCATACCAGTTTGAAAAGCCAGGATGTCATAGGTAGCTATGAATATGGGAGTACTCTAGCTTTATTTTTATTTTTCGTATATGATCAGTAAGTTATTGAATAGTCACACAAATAATAAGTTAAAAATTTGAAGTTTAAAAAGTTGTTATTTTCGTGCGATGGTCATCGTCATTAAAGAGTAAATCAGTTTCAGAAACACCGTTACATCACTTATTGACACTCATTTGTACTTTTGCGCTTGGTACAAACTGTTCTCTACTTGAGAGAGGAAAAGTCTTTAACACACTCTTACACACTGTGAAGATCCCTTTGTCTGTGTCTGTTGTTACGAATGCCTGATCTCAGCCGATAGGCTTTACAATTAGAACAAGAACCGGCAAGGAATGTTTAGAGTGCGAAATTAAATGAAACGGCCCTTCAACCTCGTTGGAGAGAGACCCTGGGAACGAGGTTGACGGCCCTTCCGATTTTATTGCCTGTAACATTTGCTTAAAAACCAGAACCAGCGAGGGAACTATGCAAGTATATGCAGCCAGACGAAAGAATGTCACAAAGCAGCTTTGAATCGGCCCCAAGTGATTTGAGACTTCACTTGAGTGTAAAAAGAAGCGCTTTACATCGGTTCCCTAAACTGGCACTTTTACCAGCGTGACCAACTGATTCAAAAGATTTTCCAATGGAACATACGTTTTCGCTCCATTTCAGTTCTTGAGAGAAAACAGTGCAGTTCCATTTGTCGGGAAATTCCCGCTGAAATTTCCATGTAAATGGCCTGGCAAGCCCTGCAGTGATTTTGCGCTTAGGTCTTAAACGGTCAAGATGAACGACTGGCTCCGGAAACGAGGATAGATAGCGGGACCAAGAGCTATGGGAAACATGACGAAGGTTCTTTTGAAGAAAGCAACTGAAATATGTCAACACTTTAATACTGAATTACCATCTTACGGTCAGTTATCCAGCTTTGATTTCCACATCTTCACTGATGTATCTCTGTTTCTCTCCGATTCCGTTACGTGTTTGAAATACATGCCTTAGAGCGACCATTTTGAGTGTTTGCTCAGTCGTAGTTCTACATCGATCACAGAAAACCTCCAAGAAAGACTGTTTCTTGTTTTTTTTCCAGTGGGTAGCGTAGTGATAATTTTATTGAGGTGAAGACATAATTCAGTTGTTTGCTTTAAAAAAATCTCGAACTCCATCTCCTTGATTCCCATAGCTCATTGGGAGCAGGGCAACAAATCTGCTTTGGTTCATGATCAATCTCGCTCAGTCACCCTCTATAGCCCCAAACTTCCCACATTTTTTGGTAGGATTCTATAAAATAATGACAATGAAATTTTATTAAAAAGAAGTTCTTCAATTATTAACATGTTAGCAAAAAGTTCACTCACAAACTGCATAAATTTTAATTTACAACTCAGTATCTGGTTGTATATACTTTAGATACCTCACTCTCATTAAGTTTCATAACGTTCCTCCGTGGATTTCATCAATTGGCGGATCCATACGATTTTGCAAGGCGTTAGTTTGAGCTTAAACCTTTAAGCCCTATCATCATAAATTCTCCTTGCCGGTCTCCATACCGTAATTTCAGTGTTTAGAACTACTTGGGAGAACTGACTTGTTTAAAAATCAAGGCAATTCATCTTTGATGACCATTTGCTTGATTCCCATGACCTGTATTCTTATAATGCACTAATATAATGAGGAGAAATTTGAGGCTGATCTTTACTGGGGCTTTAAAACGAGTTCTATGCTTTAATTTTAGTTTCAAAAAATGACCTTAGTTTTGCTTTTTGTTTTCTGCATCCCAAAAATGAAGACTCGCGAAAACAAGTGACAATAAGGTAGGTCTATTTAATTTTAAAGAAAATTTAAATTTTACGTGAAATATAGAGAGGATTTGTTAGCCTACAGATGCAAATCTGTAGAAGAGAAGGGCGGCCAAGAGCCCTAGGACCAAAGCATCTACAACACTAGTCTTTACAAAAAAGTCTTAAACCTGCAACGCCTGCGCAGTTTCCTCAAAACAAAAGCAGATTTTGTCCATAGTGTATAGTAGCAGACTACAGAATCCAAAAGGTAAGAATGTGAAACTCTTGAATTAGTTTAATTTCCGAAGACGGAGTTACCAACTTTTCACTACAAGATTTTGGGCCTCGAATTTCGTTTTTCCACTCTATCTTTATCGGAGGAACATTTCTCTTCGATATCTTTTATAAGAGTAGCAGTTAATTTTCAGTGTAGATACTGCATGCACGCCTTAGAACTCACCGACATTTTGTTTGCCAAGTCACTGCCACGTGCTTTTGTAAAATGTTCTGCAGCAAAAACCGGAAATGATTTTCATGTTTGTCCGATGTGAATATAACCTGAAACTGGTGGTGACAAGATATCATCCGGAAATTGTTTTTTAAGTTATCACAATATCCGGTTATGGTGACGACCCGCCAACAAGAAATTAAATTGTTTTGATTAAAGATCCACAGTTATGATAAAAAAGCAATTAACGTGCTTTTCTGTTTAGAATATTTCCATCCCTCTTCTGTTAGTAAATATTTATGAAACGCTCCGCTAAGAAGTGTTCTTCTCGAATATTCAGCTGAGTGACCCTTAAGGTTTCGGTCACAGTTCACTTCACTTCAACTGTTTACAAATTGTCAAGTCAAAAAATATTACGATAAGACATCACACTGACTCCTCTGTTCGTTCCTACTGAAATGCTGTTGAGGAACTGTTTAAACCCGAATCGTTTACCCGTTCTAATTCTGCGACCCTTCTGATGCTATTGTGTATCATATTATGCAAAGCAAAAGTCGATTGAGTTCCACGTCGCGGCGCTCGTATAGAAAATTTACACCGTATGATTTCCTTGAAAGACTTGCGAAATTGTGCGCTGTAGAAACAGTATAAAATCGGATTCAAGGCAGAGTTTCCAAAGATTATCAACTGCGTGAGTTTCCACAGTTCATTCCCCTCGTAAACGTAAAAATAACGTAGCGCTCGCACCATAATAAATGGAGACCAGCAGCAGAAAAACACAAGGGTCACCACAGCTAACATCTTAGTAACTTTGTGCTGTTTTGACTCGACAGTTCCCACACCGGCGCTGTTCCTAATATGTTCTTGCAGCACGCGCAGAATTTTCGTGTGTGCCCAGACCATGAAAATCAAGGGGCAGATAAATATGAGCACAGCTTGGAGAATATAGTACGTTTGTCTCCCGCTGTCACCCCAGTTTGTATTCAGGCAAAGTTGCTTGCCTTTTTCTTCTTTAGTCGCGTAGCCGTAGAATAACGGCGCGCACACTAAAATAGATACAATCCATAGTATTTTGATGACTATAGTTCGGTGCTCAATGCCCCGGTTTCTTGCTAGAGTAGTTGATGTGACAGAGCGAGATCTTTCATAGCTTATCGCCACTAGAGTCAATATTGAAGCGGTGTAAGAAATCTCAATCAAAGTCCCCTGAATTTTGCACATTGCATTGCCTCCCGGCCAGTCGCCCAAAAAGAAGTAGGACACATCGAACGTCGACAGGATGGCGAACAAGAGGTCGGCAGCGGCCAAACTCGAGATGTAACAAAGGAGAATTGATCGCGAGGAGTGATATTTCTTGTAGCAAGTGAGCAGTGCCATGATGTTACCAAAGAACGCCAGCGTGAAAAACACGACGTAGAGGATGACATAACCGATGATCAGCGCTAAAGGATACTCGTCACCCGTTTCAGGCGTTTGCTGAGTTGAGTTTGCTTTGAAGCTGTCATTTGCACCGTTTGCTTTGAAGCCAAGCATGGTGATCACAGATTGATCATTGAGTTTACGTGTCAAATTGAATACAACTCGCTGTATAATGCGTTTCAGAAGTGTAACGCTGCTATCAAATTACACCCAAAAAAGCGTGGGCTTCATGATCCTTGACTGGCTGCCCGTCTCCTACTGCAGAATATATAGCCTAGCTAGCCAAACTAGACGGCTTTTAAAAATGCAATCATCTTATTCATGTGTGTTGTTTTGACTTCCACACTCATAATAAACAGTGAAAAGAATTTGCAATCTTATTAAGTGTCCGATACGGTCATTTGCCCATTGCACTGTCATTGCATATTGGTAGGCACCGCGGCACATCCGAACTGGAATTATGTCACGCCGGGCCGGGAAATGGCATCTTTTCATCACCTCCTATAATTACCAAGTTAAAAATTGAAGAAAAAAAAGCCCAATCTCAACGCCACAGGAAAGAACGTATTCAGAACTTCTATTTAAATGGTTGCACAATAGGATAGGAAAAAAAAAGAAGAAAAACAAAGGAAAAAAAAAAGATAAATCACAATCTATAACTCCAAAGGACAAAAATTGCTACGACCTCATTTCGTGGTTCGAGGTGTGAACGTCCGATATGGTTGTAGTGTTTTCTTGTAGAATCAGTAGAGTGGCCTGAAAACGCCTAGATAAGCTGTCTAAATGTCAGAACTATCTCGAGAATGCAGTAAACGACATGTTTTCGTTGTTTTTCAGATATCTGTATGTTAATGATATATTTTGTTTGTTTGTGGGTTCCTGCATGATGTCTTACAATGAGGACAATTGAAAGCTATTATCTTCTTTGTTCATTTGTGTACAAGACTGTAAAGTAGACATATATTGCGAACCTCTTTAGTCAGGATTAATAGAATTCTATACGAAAAATTAAAATTTAATTCATATTTGTACCACATTTGAAGTGGGCCATTAAAACCAAGAGTTTTTCTCGACAACTGTATATCGGCCGTCGAAGCCACACTCTAATTATCTCATTGACATTAAGGACAATTTATTCTTTATATAGGTTTTTAGTAGCTATATTTAATGCTGTTACTAGACTGTAGTCTGTTCCCGTTTTATTGCGGCTAGGAGCCCTCCTACCCGTGACTAGTTTCATCGAGTCTCGACCAAATGATCTTTATATATCAGTAACAACAGAAAAACCAGAAACTAAAAACTAATTTAAAAACTTTTAACTTCAGCCTAAGGGAGCGATTTTAACTTTAAATTTCAAATTTTATTACATACTGGTTGCACAATGCACATTAGATTACCTAACCACCCGCAAATAGCACAGTGCTAATCGAGGTGGGTGGCAGAAGAAATTAGTATTGTATTTTAAAAACAATAGAGTTCTTCTGTCGAAGGCACTATCGCGTGATAGGTTACCCGAGGAAATTTAATGTTCACAACAAATATTAGTATGAATATTAATATGAAATTGAACATCAAATTTCCAAGGGAATCTATCACACATAGGGCCTGAGACAAAAGGACTATTGTTTTTATTGTACAACGCTAAATCTTTTGAGCGAAAATTGCCAAAAACGGGCACTGTGCGCTGCAGATAGGCGCCCGTTGAGGAGAGACACTATCGCGTCACGTGATCGATTTCGACCAATGGGAGCACACCAAAATTTAGCGTTGTACTATAAATAGTTATAGTGTACATGGCATATTGTTAAAACAATACAATGGCTCTACAGATGAGAATCTTAATTGAAAAATAATTTTAAAATAGGATAAGGATGTCAAAGAAAAAGGTAAATCTGTGAACGAAACCTGTACCATTTGCTACTCATATCCTGCTCATATGTAATACTGCAAATGATAAATGACGTGTCAACTCCTTCACAGGCCATTGAGAGTCCCTAGCATCTAACTTGATTAAAATACCCTGAATCTCCTGAGGCGCTAAACGTCCAGTTGCAATGTCCTCATAGTTTAGTAATATTACTACTGAAATCTCAAAGATGTGATAACAATGAAGCAATCTTTCGTGTTTGACCACGTGTTGTGTAGATTGGAGCTCTCCGGTAATTAAAAAATAATTTAATTTTTGTCAATCTGAAGAGCAATTCCATGTGGTTCTATTCGTAAGCAACACCGGAGATGAAACACCTCAAAGAGGTAAAAACAACTTACTGTGCTCTCTCTACTTCACTAAATTTACTATTTAGTATCTTTTAATTAATAATCGGGATCACGTGTTTCCTAGACTTGAATCAGTGGAGCTGCTAGACAAGCACTGTTCTTTTGATAATTTATTTTCAAATATTTAGCAACCAAAATAGGAAAGACAGTCAAGATTGCTTGATTCTTTTGATGGAAAAGAATTAAAAGCTAACCGACGTTGGAACTTTTCGACTGCATCTTTTTCCTTGATGGTTAGCAGGTAAAAAAAAGTTTGAAGAACCACTTTTAGGTCAATTATAATCAACAACAACAACAACAACAACAACAACAACAATTTATTTGCATTCCCATATTCATAGATGATATTGCATAAAAAGAAGAAAAGAAGTAAAAAGAAAAAAAAGGTAACAATGACAATAGTACTAATCCAGCAATAATAAAGGAACTCTATCTTAGACGCAGTGAATTACAATCATGACTGTTTGCTCCTATGGAAAGATTAAAAAATAAAATAACATAATTTCTTACAGATAAATAGGTCTGTGTTATTGAAAAACAACTTTTTTCGTGGTCACTAAGAGTATTAAAACTGCGATGGGTGAAACGTATATCGTCAGAAAAACTTTTTCCTTATATATTTGTTTAAATCACAGACAAAAAGGAAGTGGATTTCATTTTCTATCTCACTGGATGAACAATTTAAACATATTCTCTAGTTTTCAGGAGTTTTCGAGACACTAAACCTGCCAGGTTCAATTCTTAAATCATGATTCCCTGATCTTAGTTTTGCGCCGGATGTTACTAAAGGGAGGAATGGGGAATGGGGAATGGGGAATGGGGAATGAGAAATAATGGTCAGCGGTAATATCTAAAAAAGTAAGTTGGAGTTTGCGCAGTACGGCAAAGAGACGACGACTGGACGTGGTAAGCGAAAGATGGAAGGTAAGAATATTTATCTGTCAGTTTTTCCCGAGTTTTGCAATTACTGAGTTTCTGTTTATCAGAATTGACCAAAACTGTTGTTTTGCAGGTAATGTGAGCGACGATAATGCTAAGGATCACGAGGTTTATACCGTTTTCGACAGGTTGGTGTAAAAAGATTCGTATCACTTTGAGTACAGTCACTTCGAGTGTTATTATCAAAACCAAGAGTAAATGTTCTGTGTATTTTGACGTTTTAGCGACGAACCAGTGACAGAAAATGATTCTATGTTTGCAAATGCCGAGAATGAATCTTTGTTTAAGGTATTAAAACGAGAATACGCCTTGAAAATTGAAACTGATCGCGCTGAATTATTTTTAGCACTTACCATCGAATTTTGAATTGATTTTAATTTAACGGCGTTCATATTTGAGTTACAATGTAGATTCATTTATGGTTTGAGAAAGAACTGAGTGAAGTGACTAGAATATTGAGCTATTCTCCATAATTCTTCTCTGGGGTATTTTCTATTTAATTGAAGAACAGCTTAATATTGCAGTCACTTCACTGACTTCTTTCTGCAAACCATAAATGAATCTAGATTGTAACTCAAATGTAGACGCCGTTAAAGTCAATTCAAAATTCGATGGCAAGTACTCTAAAAGTTAAGCAGCGGTCGGTTTAAATTTTCAAGCCATATTCTACGTTTTCGTACCTTAAACAAAGATTCATTCTCGCCAGTTCAAACATAGAATAATCCTCTGTCACTGGTTCGTCGCCAAAACATCAAAATACAGAGAACATGTAAGTTACACTCGAAGCGACTGTACTCAAAGTGATATCTTTTTACACCAACCCGTCGATAATGATGACCTCGTGATCCTAGACATTATTGTCACTCGCATTACCTGCAATATCTCTGTGCTTAGTCCGCCGGAAAGCGGTCTATTTACGGATCACGGCACAATTGTGTTCAGTGTGAAAACAGCAAAAAAAGCTGCACCTCCGCTTACGCGAACAGTTTTTGATTATCGAAGAGCTGATTTTGAGGGATTACGGGCTGCTCTTGAGGCAATCGATCTTACAAGCACTATTCATAAGGACGTCGTAAATACTAGCTGGCTGGAATGGAAAGACACCTTCCTCGCCGCCGTGCAGGACTTTATTCCAACTAAAAAGAACAAAGGAAGAAATTCTCCCCCCTGGATTGACGGTGAGATAATACACGCCCTAAGGAAAAAAGATGCAATTAGACAGAAAATTAAGAAAACTCCTACAGACGCATTAAGATCTAAATTCAAGGAACTGAGGGCCAAAGTTAAGAGGCTGGTCGCGGAAAGCCGCGAAAACTTCTACAACTCCCTCGACGCTGACCTTCGCTCCAACCCTAAAAGATTTTGGTCTGTTTTCAAGCTAAATAACAAAGAGTCCAGTCTCCCGGAGAGTGTTTCTGTTGGATCGACCGCTGGACAGACATCGCCGGCGCGTTCAGCTGAGGTTTTCAATGACTATTTCGCGTCCGTATTCTCAGATGGAGGGGACTTGGAGTTAACAACACCTACGGTGGATCATAGCGTGTCATGTGACTCATACCTGTGTGACGTCGAGCTTACCATACAAGAGGTGCAAGAGTCCCTGCTGGCTCTGGACACTACAAAAGCTACAGGTCCAGACGGTATACCCTGCCGCCTCTTAAAAGAGACTGCAAGACAAATCGCTCCTTTGCTCACCCAGCTTTATAATTTGTCGCTTCTGCAAGGTGTCTTGCCGAAAACTATCGTCCGATTTCCTTGTTGTCGATAGTTTCAAAGGTTCTCGAGCGGTGCTTGTTAAGCAGAATTCGCGATCACCTGCTTGATTTCATTAAGAAAGTCCAGCATGGCTTCATACCCGGGAAGTCGTGCACCACTCAGCTGCTCGAAGTCCTTGAAAAGATTGGCTCCCTGTTGGACGCTGGGAAGCAGACGGATGTCATCTATATGGACATGACGAAAGCGTTTGACAGAGTCAATCACAAGGCGCTTATTCACAAATTACAAACTTGTTTCCATGTCTCAGGAAATCTGCTATCGTGGTTTCGTTCACATGTTGAAGGTCGAAGACAGCGTGTTACTGTTCTTGGTGCCACCTCTGCAGACAAACCAGTGACCTCAGGCGTCCCTCAGGGTTCCATTCTTGGACCCATTCTGTTCCTCTTGTACGTCAACGATCTCCCGGATGTTGTGCAGCACTCGAACATTGCTTGTTTTGCCGATGACACGAAGCTTTACAAGTGCATCGATTCTAACCCCGATGCGTCACTATTACAACGCGACCTAACCAACTTGGGGAATTGGTCTGCTTCTTCTGGCCTAACCTTCAACGAGGACAAATGCAAATGCCAGAGGATAACTAGAAAAGTCAAACCAGTCGAACACTCATACCAGCTAGCTGGCAAGCCACTTGAAGTCACCACCGCCGAGAAGGACTTGGGTGTTTGTATATCAAGCGACTTAACCTGGTCCAGACATGTAACGGGGAAATGCGCCAAAGCTAATAAACTGCTTGGGTTTTTGCGCAGATGTGCTTTAGAGATATCTAACCACTGCACCCGCCGCACTTTGTACCTAGCAGTTGTTCGCCCAGTCTTGGGATATGCTACACAAGTTTGGTGCCCACAGACTGTAGAACTCATATGGCGTACGGAGCGTATACAACGCCGGGCTACAAAGTTTATTCTAGACTTACCCTTTCTTTGCTCAGAGACTTAGAAGGACAGACTCGTAGCTACCAATCTTTTGCCAATATGTTACTGGCACGAGTTTATGGACTTGACTCTATTTTTTAAAGCAACCACAGGCATGATTTCTATTTCTCCTAATGTTATACCTCAGAAACTAATACCATCTCGTAAATGCAAAACTGTAACTTATCAGAATTCTTTTTTCAATCGCACTGCAAGGATATGGAACATATTGCCTGAATGTATCAGAATGCCTACATCAATTCAGAGTTTCAAGCTTAAACTACTAGAATATTATTTCGAAGCCCTTCGTACAAGCTATGATCCTGAAGAGCCTAGAACCTGGAAATCTATATGTGTTAAATGTAAAAATGCTAGACTGTTGAATTGTCCTGTAACTTGTTGCTTTTAATCAGTTTTTGTTTCCTTATGTACCTTGTTAATTAATTAATTTGGGCCCACAGTAATTGGTTCTTACTGTTGTGGTGTCCCTGCCTGGTTTTGTAATTGTCTTCAATGTTTTTTATATACGTAACTCCCAGGCGAAGCAAAATAAATAAATAAATAAATAAATAAATAAATAAATTCAATAGTTTTGGTTAATTTTAATAAACAGAAACTCAATAATTCCAAAATCTCAGGAAAAACTGACCGATAAACATTCTTACCTTCCATCTTTCGCTTATCACGTGAGTCCTCGTCTCTTTGCCGTACTGCGCAGACTCCAACTTAATTTTTCAGGTATTGCCGCTGACCACTATTTCTCATTCCCCATTCCCCATTCCCCATTCCCCATTCCTCATTCTCCATCTCCCGTTCCTCGTTTGAGTAACATCCGTTTTGCGCCTGACTGTGTTGAACATTTTTTAATTAATTTCAGTTGAAAAGAACAGCTGTGATCGGTTTTGAATAAAGAATAAAACTATAGTTTCCTATTAGCCCGAACGGTCATGATATTTTGTTTTATTTTAATTAAATTATTTTTAGCTTTTTGAGTGTTATAGTCTACAACTGAATTAACACTGAGTACTCCCTCTTGATCTGTAGAACAATAATGCCGAAGGGTGGTTTATTATTCTCTGCTACCTGTTTTGAGATTTGGAGACATTGTGATGCTATTCTCTGAAAGCTGCTCAATATGTGTCCTACATTTTTCAATTTTAAAATTTTTGTATAGATGTATGATTAAGAGACAACCTTCCCTACCTTCTTTAAGAGCTACAAAGTTTGGAGCTCTCCTACTTAGGCTCAAGTAGTGTATTAAGCAGTCTATAAAATTGGTTTTAAAGTAGTTCGATGGAGTCTTTTTTGCCATTTCTTAGTGTCGATATTATCATATGTCCCAGACCTCTGAACTGTATAACAGTATAGGAGGAAAAAAGTTATGAAAAAGTTTGTGGCACATAGATATCGGGAGTTTATTTAATTAAGTCAAGATATTTCTTGCTCGCAAATATTGATCTTCTAGTATCTTTGGTTTGAAATTGAGAAATTCCCACTTAAAAAAAAGGTTGTACCTAAGTAAGTGTATTCCTGGGCATTGTCAATTTCTTTTCCATTTAGAAGAAACGATGTTTTTCCCTTGTAGATTTTCGAGTTTGTTTTTGGAAAATGACGGTTTTTGTTTTCTTCAGATTAATTGTTAGCAGCCATTTCTCGTAATATTTGTGTAGAATATAAGTTGTTTCTGCAGACCACCATCACTGCGAGATGAAAACCAAATCATCTGCGTAAAACAAGCAACTAAGTGATAGTCCATTCAAAAGGCGCCAATTTTGTGTCAGTTTCTCGCCGGTACGCAAAGAATTGCTCACCACAGAGCTATGTGCTGCAGATAAAAGTAAACTCCAACAGCAACATAACAATTTAGAGGACATTTTACGACGAACAGCTGCATCCGTTGACGGTAAAATTTGACAGCTGACGATTAAATTGTCGAGTAGTTTCAGGGTCGACGGTTGACATTTTTCCCCTCAAAAGGTCATGAAATTTTTCATACCCAGATGCTCAAAATTTATACCCTTAGGTTATCTTTTTCATCTGGACTGAAATAGACATAAAAGACATATTTTTAGGACACTGGGAGATTTTAAGGGTCACATGATCTGCTATTTGCAAGGCTCTTCTTTCGGGGCCATTTTCAATACCGACATGATCCTGGGGACGAAGTGGAGTAAACTCGCTTTCTCCCCAATCCCCTCGCGGTTTCACTAATCTCTCGCGCTCAATTCTTCGGTTTTTTATGGCCAAAATTTTACAAACAGCTACCCAGGCTAATATTTTTTAATTTAGCTCTACGTTGGAACCTACATGAAATACATCCGACCTATCTTGTATTTGAAGAACAAAGAAAGTTTTCTTCAAAACATCGATGACGTGCATGGTGGGAAGAACCAATCAAGTTTACTGGAGTTTGTTTGGAAAGGACTCGGGATTAACTGATGTAAAGAATGATGTTTGACCTTTTCAAAATTAGCTCCAAATTGCTTACTTTTTCTCACGCAACTTTACATGCACCAAATGGAGACATCAAGACTTTGGGGCATCAAATGGGTTTTAAAGTTTTCCCAAATGGTCTTTTTAATCACTGTTAATTATAACCCAGTGAAGGATAATGAGAGATGATGGGGAAATAGTCTAAAATGACTGCCTCTCCCCTCGAATTCTGAGCATACATATCGTTTGTTCGTTTTGTTTGCAGTCACGAAAGAAATATTGGCACATCTCCCCGCTTTGCGTGAGAAAACATCATAAAACACCACATGCACACATGCAATTCACTAAATTTCTCAGGGTTTTACAAACTATAGTCTAATTTAGATGATGCAAGAGGAGGTATAAGATTAAATCAGTGTTTTTGTTAAGTTCATAAATAACTGAAATAAAAAGATGGCATTGAATTTGTCATTATTCCTGGCCCGCAAAGTTTTTATTTTATAAAAGAATATAACCCTTTGATAATCACTTGTTTTTTGTTTACTTTCATGGATAAAAGAATGACTGACGCATCTATCTGAAATTTTCTTTCGAAACTTAACACGTCTTTCATATTTTTTGGCGTTAAAGAAATCCTTTTGAATACTTAACATGCTTAACGTCTTACAGTGACACGAAACAAGATAAAGTCGATAACACGATTTCCAAAAAATTTCGGCTTAATTACAAGTTTCTGTCCTATTTCCCGGTTAATTTACATTTACTTGCCAGAAAAGTAGCAATGTTAATGAGCTTTGTGTTGCGAGCAAACAAACTTTAAATTTCACAGTTTTAAAATAAACACAAAAAGCATTTGGAAATTTGTATATACCAATATCTTTCTTAACACCCCTCACCTTCGCCGGGCAGCTGTCTGTTGCAAAACAGTAGGTTTATTTGTTTATCGATTGTTTCTCCCTTAGACATGCACGGAATATTTTACCTCGTCAAAATTTAATAGCACTTGAATGGCTTTTGTTCCTAGAGCGACGCAAAAGAACTGAAACTAAATCCGTCGTTGGTTGTTGATTTTTGCCTTTCTCGTCTTCTCACGCTAAGTTTTACGCCCCGTTTTGCTCATTGCGAGCATATATAACAGCTAGAAAATGCAGTTGGAGACAAACATTAGCATGGGGCCAAATTCAACAGCTTTTGGTGAAACTGACGGAGCTGCCGCGAACAGTATCGGTCTTAGCTCGTTCATGGGAATTTTCATCCTGTGTTTCTACATTATAGTATATTCAGCATCCAGTGTAGGAAACTTTGTTGTGCTTTACATTTGTAACAGAAGTGGACGCTCAGCGGCTTTTCGACCAACACGCACCGGATTTTTCAACAGTTACATCGCAAATCTCGCCATTGCAGATCTTCTTTTTACACAATTAACAGTTTTTGACGCTGTGTATGCGGCTCTTGACGAGTGGGTCATGGGTGCGGCAGTGTGCAAGCTTCAGGGGTTTCTCGTTGAGTTGTGTTATTCTGCTTCTATCTTGACACTAATAGCAATAAGCCGTGAACGGTTGAACTCTCTCTCTGATTTGGAAATGAAATCAAGAATTCAAAGAATCAGGGAGAGAAAGATTCGTTCAATAATTGTGTGGATTGTAGCATTGTTCCTTTGTTCGCCTCTTTTGTACGCTTACAATTTGGGAAAAAATAGCGGGATTATCCGATGTAACAACACTGCTTGGTCGCACATTGGAAGACGGATTTATTACAGTTTAACCGCTGTAATACTGTTCATTCTTCCTTTAGTGATCATGATATGGACACAGGTGAAGATCAAAGGTTTTTTTAAGTCGCAAGTTGCGTCAAATCAACAGATTGCGGCTTTGACGAGGGCGCGCCAAAAGAAAGTCAGTCGAATGCTAAGTGCGGTCACACTCGCTTTTTTCGCATTCTGGTCGCCGTTTATTTTCATTCGAACTCTTCGTTATTTCAATTGGTACGAAGGAGAAATAATTTGGAAACTCAGTCAGCTTTTAACTATCGCTTCTGCGGCGGCAAACCCGTTTATTTACAGCTTCTACAGCTTGCATTTTAGAGTTTATCTCAAGAGGTTTGTTACCTGCCGATGTGGTCTAATGGCGGCAAGCGCCGAAAATGTAGACAGTTCCACGGCGAATTCCCTGTATTGAAACTCGGCTACGATAGAACTGGGATTTCCTTTCTATTAACGAGGAAAAAACCGTTTAATATAAGTTTACAAGCAAGGGGAGTTAACACGCCATTAGGGGACAGATGCTAATTTCACAACCGTGTTGAACATTACGGATGTAACTTGCTAATATTTTAGACATGTTTTTGTCTTCTGGTTACCAAGAAAGCTTTGCATTTCATTTATGAGTTCAATAAACCATCCTTTTTTGGAATTTTTTTCTAACTTGCCTACTTAAAACTGAATGCAAAGCCAACGAATGTATGGTGGAAATATGTTAATTTGTTTACGAATTCGAAAACAAAGAAAAACTAAACTACAAACAGGGTATTTTTCTGCTTACGACGATCTGTGTACCCTTGCTCCAAGCAAATTTTAAACGATGCATATTTCTAAGAAATAAAAGCGTTTTGAACACTGATCACGTTTGCACATCGCAATATTGAATTTGTCTTCTTTGAATAACAAGACGAAAAGGCTGGTTGCTAAGATTTAAACTTTGACTCACAACATGACAAAAGTGAAATTTCGTTTCATTCGATCAGAACTGATAAAGTATTGAACTTTGAGTTCAATACTTTATCAAAAATACATATTTTATCAAGCAGACGTTGTAAAAGAAAGCTATCGAGCATTATTCTTTTTGTGTTGCTGGTTGTTTTTCTATACTTCCCACAATGACTTTTGGGGTATGCGTTTTTAATTTTTCAAATTTATTAAGGCTCTCGTAAGGAAAGATTAAAATTGACAGCTGTGTAGCAGTGATAATATAGAAGAGGAATTGCTAACGAAGAGAAAATTGAGGCTACTAGGGTAATGACCAAACACCAATTTGTTCATTTCGGTAGTCCATAAACTGAATAAATACAGGCAAACGATGCGACAGTTTTCATTTTTCTCTGCATGCACAATTACCTAGACTAATCGAACATTCCAGATTCCCGGTGTGATTTCTTTTTAAGAGAACCGCGAACTGAAAATAGATCAACAGCTGATTAAAACTCCTGGTTTAATAAGCCACGCTTTACAGAATATCTCAACGAGGGAATTTAAAAACTTCACATTGTCAATCAGCTGCAAATTGTGTTTCCTATGTCATTTTGTAAAGACAATAGATACATATTTGACAAAATTAGCAGAACGACCACTGATCTGTGGCTGCCAATAAGTTTGAGAAGGGACTCAGTGAATGTCTTGCTATTAAAAGAATCGAAATTATAATAAAAGAAGAATTGAAAAGAATCAGTATTGCAATGTGCAACTTTAGTATCGATGTGGAGCACTTTAATTTATGGAAAAGTTCTTCTTTCCTGACTTAAGTCTAAATGAACCATTGGTTTCAGTATTGTGTGAACATTTCAGATACAGAATATTTTGCTCGTTTACTCCATAATTGTCCATGTTTTGTTTAACATTCACCGGGTGGTCAACTTTATGACGAACGATTCTCATTATTTTTTTTCTACATGTTGCTAAGAAATTTACTTGTTTGCTGGAAAACTTTAAATTGCTTTTCAGCTAATAAAATCTCAAAGTTATTGCAACACTAAATTTTGAAACATTGGAGTTGGCACATATTTAAAGACAAGTCGCGATTCATTGCACAAGGAAGGCAAAACTAGATCACAGAGGATACCGGGGAGACAAGTTTTCCAGTTTTCCTAGAATAAACTAACGTGTAATATCTGAGTAAGATGAAGCCAAACAAAAAGTGGCAACTTGATTCATTTGTAAAGATCTTTAGGCGTTTTTACAGATACGCTCTGCAAAAGGCACACAAAATGCACATGCATGATCAATTTTTGAAACATCTGTTTAATTTCTACTCTTACATCAATTTCTACTCTTACATTCAACTACCGATGATGCTAATATGCGCAATTTGCGGTCGACGAAAAGTGACGACTATTTTCGAGGGCCATTAGCAGCGACGCCGGTTGGATTTATTTGTATTTGCGACACTGCTTTGGGCCGTCTTTAAATTACTCGATTAAGCGCTGTTTATGTTGAATGGTAAGGAGCACAGCTGTGTTGTGAGTTGTACGTAACACACTGAAATCACGAGCTTGTCTGCGTTTTTAAAATAAAACCAGAACGAGTTGGACGTTGCAATTTGTCTTTAAGAATGGACAGCCCTGAAACAACCAAAGATAGTACATCATTTGATAAGGCGATCTGTATTATAAAATATCAATGTGTGGTTTTCTTCCTTTTTGTCCTGTTAAATTTTCACGCAGTTTCCGTAAATCGCCCTCAACTTCTCACCCCTAGAGCCCGTCAGACGGTCTACATAAAGAGGTCGGAAAAGGGATTGGGTACATGTCAATTGCTTTTCTTTGCCTCACAACCTTAACTCGCAGGGAAACTTCCAGTTGAAACTAATTTATTTTGTTTGAAATCACAAGATCATTTCATCGTCTGAGTTGTTCATTTGCTTTTTGAATGCGACGTCTGCGAAGTAGAGAACGAGCCACCCCTGAAGCGAGAGGATTGGGACGAGACGCCCTATGAGGATACAAACACTGAGGAATATTTTCATATCGCCTTTTCACGCAAATTCGTTTAACAGATGAAGTTTTGTGTTAGAAACTGAAATATCCCTTTATTTGCAGAGTTTAGCTAAGAAATTTACCAATACAAGAATCTATAAGTACGAGTAGAGCCATTGCATCGGACTAGAATTAATTCAGGGGGAACCAGCAAGAAAATTTGAGCAAGGCATTTACAATGTAGCTTTCTGCCTTCCCAGATCGTTGTATGAAAAATGAGACATTTGTGTAATCTAACATAGTTTCATCTATTCTGATTGTTTAGCACAATATTTTTAATAGTCGTGGTAATAAGATATCATATCAGTATTCAAGATTCGAGAGTCGATTATAATAAAAAAGCCATTAAATGGAGGAATAATCTTTAGGCAGGATATTAAAAAATATTACGAACGATTTACGAGACAGGTTAAGTGAAGCATTACCTATTAAAACGGAACTTTAAGTTTAGAACTTCCTGATTTTGGAACTTCCTGTGTTTTGTGCAATATTATTGGGTTTTCACCGTACAATATTGTTCTTGCAAATGTGCTTTATGAAAAACCAACAAAATTGGTCCACTTCTTTTCAGACAGTACAATATGAAAAAATGCTCGATTTCGTTCAGTCAAAAAGTTAAAAATATATTCGTACCTGACTCAGGATATTACGGTATCTTATGTGAAGCAATTCCAGAGAGCAAAACTTCTGGTCAGTGTAAGAGTTCGATTCTAATAAAAAACATTGTCAGTTTTCCCCTTTCATGTTCATGAGACGTAACTTGCAGAGACATCCTGACAATGGTAAAAATCAAACTTTGTGAAACCGCCAACCAATATATTCCAATGAAAGACTACGGGAAATCTGAATTTTATCACGTAATAATCTCAATCTCTTTTACGGAACCTGGGAACATAAACTAGCGTTATCTTAGGGTGCCGGTTTCTTTGGGAAAATCCAAATCCGGATTCTTGTATCCAAAAACGGATTTTGCGTTTCTTTACCTAAATCCCAAAATGGATTAATCAGGGATTAGCGATCTGAAGAATCCACACTCCGAGTGGATACATCAGATCAAATCTAAATCCGGATTTTTAGGATTCATGATCCGTGCGTTTCTTTGGGGGACGGATCCGAAAATAGTACATCTGTCAAGCGGTCTTCCATGCAAATTTACTGGTCTCGCCATATTTCCTCTCGATCTTGCGTGACAAAACATTCGATCGTGAAAAAAAAATTCAGGTGATTATTCCGTTCCGTATATTTGAAAAGTTTTCTCCAAAAGAACAGACAGAAGCATTGACACGTCAGGATAACTTCATTGGTGTACCATTTCTGTAATTCAGGGACCAGATTTTGCTAATTGTGAACGCAAATAGTGAGTTCACTTGAACTTCTGGCAGATACTGTCCTTGTTTATAAATTATTTGTATTCCATTCTAGTTGAATTTGTCTTCTTTGAATAACAAGACGAAAAGGCTGGTTGCTGAGATTTAAACTTTGACTCACAACATGACAAAAGTGGAATTTCGTTTCATTAGATCAGAACTGATAAAGTATTGAACTTTGAGTTCAATACTTTATCAAAAATACATATTTTATCAAGCAGACGTTGTAAAAGAAAGCTATCGAGCATTATTCTTTTTGTGTTGCTGGTTGTTTTTCTATACTTCCCACAATGACTTTTGGGGTATGCGTTTTTAATTTTTCAAATTTATTATGGCTCTCGTAAGGAAAGATTAAAATTGACAGCTGTGTAGCAGTGATAATATAGAAGAGGAATTGCTAACGAAGAGAAAATTGAGGCTACTAGGGTAATGACCAAACACCAATTTGTTCATTTCGGTAGTCCATAAACTGAATAAATACAGGCAAACGATGCGACAGTTTTCATTTTTCTCTGCATGCACAATTACCTAGACTAATCGAACATTCCAGATTCCCGGTGTAATTTCTTTTTAAGAGAACCGCGAACTGAAAATAGATCAACAGCTGATTAAAACTCCTGGTTTAATAAGCCACGCTTTACAGAATATCTCAACGAGGGAATTAAAAAACTTCACATTGTCAATCAGCTGCAAATTGTGTTTCCTATGTCATTTTGTAAAGACAATAGATACATATTTGACAAAATTAGCAGAACGACCCCTGATCTGTGGCTGCCAATAAGTTTGAGAAGGGACTCAGTGAATGTCTTGCTATTAAAAGAATCGAAATTATAATAAAAGAAGAATTGAAAAAAATCAGTATTGCAATGTGCAACTTTAGTATCGATGTGGAGCACTTTAACTTATGGAAAAGTTCTTTTTTCCTGACTTAAGTCTAAATGAACCATTGGTTTCAGTATTGTGTGAACATTTCAGATACAGAATATTTTGCTCGTTTACTCCATAATTGTCCATGTTTTGTTTAACATTCACCAGGTGGTCAACTTTATGACGAACGATTCTCATTATTTTTTTTCTACATGTTGCTAAGAAATTTACTTGTTTGCTGGAAAACTTTAAATTGCTTTTCAGCTAATAAAATCTCAAAGTTATTGCAACACTAAATTTTGAAACATTGGAGTTGGCACATATTTAAAGACAAGTCGCGATTCATTGTACAAGGAAGGCAAAACTAGATCACAGAGGATACCGGGGATACAAGTTTTCCAGTTTTCCTAGAATAAACTAACGTGTAATATCTGAGTAAGATGAAGCCAAACAAAAAGTGGCAACTTGATTCATTTGTAAAGATCTTTAGGCGTTTTTACAGATACGTTCTGCAAAAGGCACACAAAATGCGCATGCGTGATCAATTTTTGAAACATCTGTTTAATTTCTACTCTTACATAAAGTGCTTATTCAACTACCGATGATGCTAATATGCGCAATTTGCGGTCGACGAAAAGTGACGACTATTTTCGAGGGCCATTAGCAGCGACGCCGGTTGGATTTATTTGTATTTGCGACACTGCTTTGGGCCGTC
The DNA here is from genome assembly GCA_964017195.1 of Siderastrea radians. Taxonomy (NCBI): domain Eukaryota; kingdom Metazoa; phylum Cnidaria; class Anthozoa; order Scleractinia; family Rhizangiidae; genus Siderastrea; species Siderastrea radians. The sequence goes on along the minus strand of OZ024897.1, from coordinate 39,613,411 downwards.
TTTAAATTACTCGATTAAGCGCTGTTTATGTTGAATGGTAAGGAGCACAGCTGTGTTGTGAGTTGTACGTAACACACTGAAATCACGAGCTTGTCTGCGTTTTTAAAATAAAACCAGAACGAGTTGGACGTTGCAATTTGTCTTTAAGAATGGACAGCCCTGAAACAACCAAAGATAGTACATCATTTGATAAGGCGATCTGTATTATAAAATATCAATGTGTGGTTTTCTTCCTTTTTGTCCTGTTAAATTTTCACGCAGTTTCCGTAAATCGCCCTCAACTTCTCACCCCTAGAGCCCGTCAGACGGTCTACATAAAGAGGTCGGAAAAGGGATTGGGTACATGTCAATTGCTTTTCTTTGCCTCACAACCTTAACTCGCAGGGAAACTTCCAGTTGAAACTAATTTATTTTGTTTGAAATCACAAGATCATTTCATCGTCTGAGTTGTTCATTTGCTTTTTGAATGCGACGTCTGCGAAGTAGAGAACGAGCCACCCCTGAAGCGAGAGGATTGGGACGAGACGCCCTATGAGGATACAAACACTGAGGAATATTTTCATATCGCCTTTTCACGCAAATTCGTTTAACAGATGAAGTTTTGTGTTAGAAACTGAAATATCCCTTTATTTGCAGAGTTTAGCTAAGAAATTTACCAATACAAGAATCTATAAGTACGAGTAGAGCCATTGCATCGGACTAGAATTAATTCAGGGGGAACCAGCAAGAAAATTTGAGCAAGGCATTTACAATGTAGCTTTCTGCCTTCCCAGATCGTTGTATGAAAAATGAGACATTTGTGTAATCTAACATAGTTTCATCTATTCTGATTGTTTAGCACAATATTTTTAATAGTCGTGGTAATAAGATATCATATCAGTATTCAAGATTCGAGAGTCGATTATAATAAAAAAGCCATTAAATGGAGGAATAATCTTTAGGCAGGATATTAAAAAATATTACGAACGATTTACGAGACAGGTTAAGTGAAGCATTGCCTATTAAAACGGAACTTTAAGTTTAGAACTTCCTGATTTTGGAACTTCCTGTGTTTTGTGCAATATTATTGGGTTTTCACCGAACAATATTGTTCTTGCAAATGTGCTTTATGAAAAACCAACAAAATTGGTCCACTTCTTTTCAGACAGTACAATATGAAAAAATGCTCGATTTCGTTCAGTCAAAAAGTTAAAAATATATTCGTACCTGACTCAGGATATTACGGTATCTTATGTGAAGCAATTCCAGAGAGCAAAACTTCTGGTCAGTGTAAGAGTTCGATTCTAATAAAAAACATTGTCAGTTTTCCCCTTTCATGTTCATGAGACGTAACTTGCAGAGACATCCTGACAATGGTAAAAATCAAACTTTGTGAAACCGCCAACCAATATATTCCAATGAAAGACTACGGGAAATCTGAATTTTATCACGTAATAATCTCAATCTCTTTTACGGAACCTGGGAACATAAACTAGCGTTATCTTAGGGTGCCGGTTTCTTTGGGAAAATCCAAATCCGGATTCTTGTATCCAAAAACGGATTTTGCGTTTCTTTACCTAAATCCCAAAATGGATTAATCAGGGATTAGCGATCTGAAGAATCCACACTCCGAGTGGATGCATCAGATCAAATCTAAATCCGGATTTTTAGGATTCATGATCCGTGCGTTTCTTTGGGGGACGGATCCGAAAATAGTACATCTGTCAAGCGGTCTTCCATGCAAATTTACTGGTCTCGCCATATTTCCTCTCGATCTTGCGTGACAAAACGTTCGATCGTGAAAAAGAAAATTCAGGTGATTATTCCGTTCCGTATATTTGAAAAGTTTTCTCCAAAAGAACAGACAGAAGCATTGACACGTCAGGATAACTTCATTGGTGTACCATTTCTGTAATTCAGGGACCAGATTTTGCTAATTGTGAACGCAAATAGTGAGTTCACTTGAACTTCTGGCAGATACTGTCCTTGTTTATAAATTATTTGTATTCCATTCTAGCTGAATTCTAGGGCAGTACGAGAGAAATATCGTTCTGATATATATATTGCGTGCCTGCAGCCTGTCTTGTCATAACAAAATAATCCTTTTTCGGATTTTGCGTTTCTTTGGCGTCGAAGAATCCATATGATCTGGGATCACAAATCCGTTTTCGGATTCTCCCAAAGAAACGCACCCTTAGTCTACATAGCTGTATAGGGCTAGGAGACGACATACTCCTGAAAGAGCGCAAGAGTTTATGTCAGGCGCGTTTTCAGGAACACGCGATGATTACTCGCGCGTGCGCGTGCTCTCCACCCGCGTCTCCGACACTTCCTACGCATGTTTTGCTCCAGACTACTTACAGTTAGTATGCAAATTACCCAATCCGGTTTAATAACACAACATTCTCTTTCCCAGAGCACCACGGCTTTTAATGATTAAAAGAAACAAAGGAAAGACTTTGCATGTGGAAGCCACATTCACAATTGTCAACATGCGACACGTGTGCTGTCCCAACCTGTTTTTGCAAAAGAAATCAGTGTGTCGATTTCATGACACCAGTTCCAGTGCCAGAGTGAAATTGGTTTTGGCACTGCGCTTTTTATAATGTTTTGTACTGATGCAAGTTTTTAAGGCATTGCGTACCGTCTGTGGTGTAGTGGTTAGCGCGTATTGATCATGGGATCTAAACGTCGGTGTTTAATGCCTGGTCCCTGCCATCGTGTTGTTTCCTTAGACAAGAAGCTTTACTCCACATTGTCTTTCTTACCCAGGTGTATAAAATACTGCTGGGGGTAACCCTGCGATGGACTAGCATCCTCTTTCCAGGGGAGAGTAATTATCTCAGTTGCCTCATCGGCTAAGGAAACTGTGGGTGTCCTGTGGTGTGGGTGTCCTGTGGTGTGGGTCCTGTGGCTCGTGTGCTACTTTACCTTCACACAGTGGTGGTTGGACACGGTTTGCAAAGCATGATGGGGCTATCGATCGATGCGAGCTCAGTTGCAATGAACCTTCGTACTGTGCGGATCTCGAAGAGCCAAAACAAGTTCAACTACAAGAGCTGGAAATAACAAAGATGGAAGTTTCTTTGTTTACCTCTGAATATTTGATGTAACATTTTAACGGCTGGTTTCATGCGTTGATCGATTGAACGCGTACACGTGGAGACTTCAATCCCGGGTTTATCAGGAATAAGCCTCTTTAGTAACTTTTATGTGCAAACATCTTACCATGAATAGCCCCTTGGGCCGTGAAGGACTTATTTCCAATCATCAAAAGTGAAAACACAGATGCCTGGCTTTCTGAGGACTTGTAATTGCGTCAGTTGTGTGAAATCGTAAGTTTTGCGTCGAGTACGTGTCATGAAAAACCTTACGAATGTTCGTTTTATAGCAGTCCTTTTAACCTCCAGGGTGTCCAAAAGCTTCTGTTTCTCAAGAATATCGTTGATGCAGGATGTAGTAATCCTGAAGGGTTTGTCTGAAATTATACTTTCACAGCTTAGCTAAGCAAGGCTGTATTAATATGAATTAATTAATTAATTTATTTTGCTTTTGAAAGTAACTGATGGTGACAAAGTAAGTCTGTGATTGAACGGGAATTCCACTTTCTTTTGCAGCGGACATGAAAATCTGTCTTAAGAAAATTTAACAAAGCTCTGTTCAGCCTGTAGAATGTGTGAAAATATTGTATACAGTGTAGCCATATTTTTTTCTCAGCTACTTCAATGAAAGCATGACTCATTTACCCACAAGGACCTCGATCAAGCAGAAAATAGTTTTCAAGACAGGGTTGCTGGGGGCTTTGCACTGATTATCACGACAAGATTATCGAGGTCACAGAGAACCTGTTTAGCTTGGATCCTTTTAAAACTAGTGAAGCACATTAGAGCAATACATCCAAGGTCATTTCTACAAATCTGTCAATTCTTTTACTCTTTTACAATGAGTAAAGTAATATTTTTATAATTATTAGAATGCTGTTCCAACTACAGAGCAAACTCTGACTAAACTTGACCTTTGTGCATTTACTCCTTGCAAACAATGGCCCAGTCCTTCATTTGTTTACTTCAGACCTATACCTTGTTGAAAAGTCAATGGTGGATCCAGAGGAGGGGCCAAGGGTATCCCCCCTTTTTGTTGAAAAGAAAATAAGGCTGGACAAAACAGACTAACAGACAGCAATATACATGAACAAAACAATTATGGAGTTATACATTTACTCCAGACTACAACGAAGCGGAGCGCAGATTAGCTTGTGTACAACATCATACTCCACTCGGAAAGCATCTGATTTTTTTTGTCGATTTACTTATAGTCAGAATATAGTACAGAATAATACCAAGATATAACTCCATAAAAGTTTTGTATTTTGTTGTCTCCCCTCACCCACCATTAAACTTGGACCCCACCCTCCATGAAAGTCTGGAACCACCACTGGGCACCAAGTCTGCCTGTTGAGTCAAGTAACAGAAACATAAGGGGTGTTTACATAATACAGGTTTGAGTTTCATTCCGTCTTATGGCTCTGTATAATGATACCAGCACAAGATTTCATACTATTACGAGTCATACCAGTGCTAGTTTATTCTGGTTGCTGTACCAGATCAAGATTTTCGATCAGTTGCAAAAAACCTGTACCATAATCATGTAAACACGGTAAGACCACTCATTTTGGTGTGAAATCTGTCTCCTGGAAGACAATTCAGTAGAAAACAAATAAGGATTGATATCAGTGTAAAAAATTGATGAAGAAAGCGAAAGTTGTGAGTTCCATTAGAAAAGGGATATTTAATCAATTCACAGTTCTCAACCCTTTTATGGGTCTCAATAGCTCTAATTGTTAATTGTTATTAATAACAACTAAACTGACAAATTGAAAGGGATGTTCAATCAATAATTAACAGTTCTCCCTCACTAGCTCTGGATTTTATTTCTTACAGCAGACCCCACTAACTTGAACCCAACCCCCTCCCCCCCCACCTGCTCACAACTATATTGAAGTGAAAATATTTTTGTTTCCTCGGTTGATCTTGCTCACTTATTTACTATTGGCTATCTCAAATTTTTGATATCTCAAACAAGTTTTGGTTTCTCTTGCCTGTCTAAGATAGCACCGCGAATTTCCAATCTGAGTTACTGATCAATACTGAATTAGTTTTAGTTTTCTCAATGGTTCACTGCACAGAGGTTGTAAGTTAAGAACCTTAAGGGATCTTAGGAAACCAATCCGCATGAGATGATGTGACTATATATTAAGACCCTAAAGCCCAAATAATTTTGGTCATTTCAGCAAACAAAATGCGATTCTTGGAAGTTTGTTGCATACATGGCAACAGAGCAGACCGAAGAAACCATTTTGCCTCTTAACCTAAAGACAACAAAACAAAGAAGGGAAAACACTCAATTGGTATGCCACACCATACTGTTGATACTTGTCATAATTAAAATAAGACGATCACTCGCGTTAATATTTCGCGGGTAATTTTCACATCTCGCAGCGTGAGAGTAATATTGGAGAGAAAATTCGACAACTTAAACAACGCATAATTCTCAAACTAGAGGGGCGCTATCGGGCGCTATATGATTTTATAAAAGCAAATTTATCCATCTTGATCTTGGTGTAAAATAAACGGTTTTAGATTTTTGGGTTAGCCTACAAATTCTCAAAATGTAAGACCTCAAATATCATGAAAGCACACGTTGCTCGATCCACCTACAACGAAATTGTGCTCAAACTTGACTTACAAAAGAAGACCAGATCCAAAAATTTCAAGACATCCAGATACACACCAATCCTAATTATTCTTGTTAAATGTAAGTTGCACTGGGGACAGATAGCACGTTAAAATCACAAGAAGTGAAGCTCACATTCCCGTCAAAGGCTGCCATGTTGATTTCTCGTCCTGGTTGAGAGACTGCTCGTGATTGGCTAATATAATGATCCACCATGCCTTTCGGACCGTGTCCAACCACCACTGACCTTCACATAAGTTTACGTGGCTGCCGGCTTCATGCTCGGTCCAGTTCCTTCTCTCGCGACGAAGATTTTCTACAAGATTACAGACTCGGTCTGATAGCTGCAATTTTATAGCGTTGCCAACCGAAACATTAGGTGAAAAGTTGGATTCTTGACAATTCGGGAAGTAAACTGAATGACTTCTGTTTCACCAGGATTGCATACTAACATGTTATTGGTGTTCCATGTTATAATATCGCAAATACACTTCTGAGGGGTATTCATAGCAGGAAGTTTATCGAGAGGATCGAAGAGCCGGCCTGGAAGCTGATGAAACAGTTACCCTAGACCCTTCTCACTGGAAAATTACATCAAACAAAAATCAGCTGACTGTCAAAATTATGATCACGGCAGCTTGACTTACAGTACACCCAATCCGCCCTAAACCAGGCCATTGGATTCAAAAAATTGGTTAAGTACTAAGGTCATGAAACAGTCTAAGTGAGTTGATTTTTTTGATTTGATATGATCGTAGCAAAAAGATTTTGACAATTTTGTCATGAAATGTTTCACAGAAGAAATTTGCTGGCCATTTCACTGATAGGGTCTTCCTTGATAAATTTGAGACCTTTTTGAGACCTCTCGCCAGAGAGAACTCTCTAAAGCAGAATAAGACGTTAACAGGATTAGTTTTTTTACATTTAGAATCGCTAATGTAAGGTTCTTATAGAGCCCGAAGCCCAAGTGAGTAAAATATACTAATTCTTTTTACTTTTTTGAACGTTCAAACAGACCTTATGCACCGGGGAAAACGTCAGTAAAAAATTCCCAACAACTTAAAACTCGTTTATTGACTTCAGTGGATACCGTACATGCACAGTTTTTGTGTAGATAATACCTGTTGCCACTTATTAATGAATTTCAACCACGCTTTTCATCATTGTTTTCGATTATTCTTGTGGAAACCCCCTTCTATAGGTAAAGGTTTAAGTAACGGAGGTTATTCAACTTAATTAGGAAATCTTACAAACTGTTTTCCGGCTATTTTCAGTACGAAGTTCACTTATCCTCGTTCTACAGTTGATAATGTAAGCCATTATAGTAAAATTAATACTAATGGAGACGTGGAAGGTGGCTTATCATTCAGTTTTATCTCCACTCATTTGCATAGTATACATGAAATACAGAATTTTCTTTGCTCAAGACGCATTATTTGTATATTTTCGCATTGTTTTGGATAAATGCATCCTATGAATATAACTTTTAAAATAACAAAAGCGGAAATTGGACTTAACAGTCCACATAAAATTTTAAATAAGATTAAACAGGTAACAGAAATGGTAACGGAAGCTACTAACGCAGGATCATTCAGGAGTTGTCGCTTCTTTCCAGGAAAGTAATGCTCTTTTCTTTCTATAAGCTCTTGGGATTTGTCAGGGAGACGTTTCTTCTTAGGGTGGGACAACTTTTTGTTAGCGTTGACCAACAATTTCCGGCCGATTCCAGTCATTTTGCTAAGGGTTCCGCAGGCAATGGTATCTTTTAATGACACTCCCAGATATAATGCTGGCGGTAAGACCTCGTCTAGTGTCACTCTACTTGGAGTCCCCGCTCTGGACAGCTTTTTTTTTAACTTCTGCCGATACTGCATGAGCTAATACTAGTTGCTTTCGTATTTGTCGTGGCACCTTGCGTGGACTCATTCCGGACATCCTCAAATCTGAGTTTCATTTGCTGCGAGGGGTTTTCGGACACTTTTCTGGTTCAGTAGCAGTGGCTGCCGGCTTTTCAGTTTTCCTTTGATTTTCGTTGAAGTTTTTTACTGCAGTGAACATGTCTTGCGCTGTAATTTTAAGCTTGTTTCCTACAGGCTCTTTATCTTTATATGGGCCCTGGCGACCCTCGGCTAATCCATTTCCTGCTCGTTGTCTTCTTGCCCCTGTTAAAATCCAGCTTTGCAACTAATGATTGAGAATTATCAACATCAGCATTTTCTACGCTTCCCGCTGTTGATGGCGTCGGCAGGTTTTCCTTACTTCTCCTTAACCTTTCCCTGAAACGCATGGACTTCTCTCTGCCTTCTTTCCGTCGCTTGGCTTGCTAAGATTCCATGAGAAGAGAAGCTGGCTGATGTAAGATTTCCTTCTACCATTTCTCTCTTTTTGAAGAAAAGCTTCTTGGTTCTGAAGCTTCTTCCTTTCTCTGTAACCTCGCTGAATCCCACTTCGCGTTTCCTCGGCTATTTCATGTAACCCCATCCCTGTTGCTTTCCCTGTACGCCCTTTGAATTTCAGCACGTGTTTTTGGACCCATTTTTCTGAGAAAAAGCAAATGGTAATAGTAAACGTAATTAAAAAACGATTCAAAGTAATACAATGGTATACACACCCGGTTAATCTCTAGTGTGAGAGAAACAGGTAAGCAGGGTGCCTTAATAGAACCACGACAACTTTTATGTATCCAGAACCTCACCTCCGCTTGAGGATATTTAAATAACCCGCCGTGACTTGTAATATATTCTCTCCATGAAACCTCCGTTACTATTTTAGTTACGTAGACAATTTACGCGACTTTAATTCAAGAAAAAGATTTTCTATGTAGGAAATTAAAAACCTGTACTTACCCTTAAATCTTCGTCTCAGCGAAAGGTAACGTTACCCTTTTTGCCGGCTTTTTTTGGTTGAATTCGCCTCCACGTGTGCTTCACCAAAGACAGGTATCTCAGCAAGAAACATTTCGCAACTTTTATAAGTGTCATATAGCCTCCTCATAATTGCGTGACTACAAAACTATTCAGCTTTTGTTGTCCCAGTTAGTTTTTAACTAAATATAAATAGAATTGCGATACTTCGTAACCACGTGGTAACGGAGGTTACGGTAACGCTCGGTAACAGAGGTTACTATTTCGATAATCAGCATTCAATATTTTGCTTCAAATAAGTTGAAATGGAACGATTTTCTCTATAAGACCTGCTTATGAGGGCATCTGCAAAATAACAAGACGTGATCATATTGCTGCATTTTATTGCAGAGAAATTCAGGTAACGGAGGTTACGCTCTTAACCATATAAACCCTCCAGTCCTTCTTGACTTAGAGTAAACCTCAAATTTCCGAAGTGAGCACTCCACGATTAATCTGGGTTAAGCGATTCGTCATAGAAGCAAGATAAAATTGCCGTAATAATAGACCCCAACGTCTTGATTGAAATCATTTAGACTTGTTTGGTTTGTTAGGTAACGGAAGTTACCAAAATTTTGAGGACATCCTTGCTAAAATGATTGTATCAGGACTATTGAACCGAAATTTAAGAACAAACCATCATTGTAAGTCTTACTGAGTGTACTTTATTTTGCAAGACTTCACAAGAGAGTCCGATGTTTAGTTCTTGTTAGATTAGACATGATTTCTTAGGTTATAGACTGTGGACAACAATATTTTAGGAAACCGAGGGCAAAAAATAGAGCAAACAAGCAGGTCCTTGACAACTTTAGAAGTCGAATTTGAAGCAAGCATTGTATACCTACAAACAATGCAAAGATAGCCAAAATATCGTAGTTTTTAGTATGATTTATTGCTCAAAGACACTTCATTTTGGCCTGGTTTAAGGCGGATTGGCTGAGTAGTGAACTTTCGAAAGTATCAAGTAAAGACCCTTCCAAACTAGTATCGACTGAAAGTCCCGAAATTAACGAACCCAAGAGTCTTCATATTGCATTGTAGCTTCTGAGGCCGCCTTATGTGCTGCATGGTATGACAAGGCTGAGTGCTTTCTACCAGCTTACTGAGGAAACCAAAGCTTAAAATGAAACGGCCAGAGCAAACGCTGATCTTTTGAAAAAATTCTTGAAAAAAGCTTCAGTGTTCGTTTACGCAAACATGACAGTATAGATAGACTAGCAAGCATCCGGTAGACTGCCGCACTTCATGTACTGCTAAACCCAAGCTTAAACTGAAACAGCCAGAGCAAATTCTGATGTTTTGAAAAAAATCTTGAAAAAAGGACTCGTTTAAGCAAACATGTCAGTATAGGTGGATTAGCGAGCATCCGGTAGACTTCTGAGCTTCCTGTACTGCTAAAACCATACTGTAACAAACCTAGCCTAAGTGTGATCCAGCCAAAATCAACTCAGTAACATTTCGGTCTCAAATTGATGGAAATGTCTACCTAAATGGTTTCCTAACGGCTTCAGACAGACGTAAAAATCTTGCAACTGATACAACTCTTGCCAATCGCAAGTGTCATTGTCTGTTGCGGTGTGGATTTGTTTTTGTTTTATGCACACATACTACCGTGAACTGCCGCGTAGAGTCATCCTTCCAGCAAATCGCATATCCACTGATCTTCTTTTACGAAGAGATGCATTTGCTTCCCAGTGTACTGGTGCTCCAGTGAATATAGTTTTGAAACCATGATGAAGGCTGTAGATGAAGGCTGTAGCTAGTCTGAGATTCGGGGTTAATGATGGGTCTGAAATAGAGGTTGGGATTGAAATGGAGCATTAAATATGGAACATTATGGTCTGAAATAGGGTATGAGTTTTACAGGGTCAGGCCTGAAATAAAATATTAATAATAATCACTAATATAGTCAGGATTTTGATTCCCCAAAATTTCAAGAAGTTACTTGGAGGCAAAATATTGATTAGTCAATGATCGTTATTTCTACATAGTCAAATCCAGACCATTGTTCCCAACTTTCCATGTAGGGAGTCCACAGAACTGCGGAAGAGACATCTGAAACGGGAAACGGGTTTCTACCTGGAGTCAAGGTCGTCAGAGCAAAAAACCTGTCTACGCCTTGTTTTTAATTACGCACATTATATTATCCACCTTAAGCAAAGCTAGCTGCCTTAACTCGCATTTGAAACAAAAATCTCGTGATCAGTCTTTCGCCGACTTTTCCGGGTACAACAGATTAAAAATTGACCACTAATCTTTCTCATACATAACAAAAGCTTAGCTGAACTGAGTTTTCAGGCGTAATACCAAAACAGGATGTACATTGAAAGCACTTGGCACGTTTCGCCCCTAGCTTCTAAATTTACATACCTGCATCATGCATGATTAAACAGCTATTTCCGGACAGGGTATAAAGTGTGTTTTGATGCGTGACAGGTTAGAATCTTGCACGTTCTTTGGAGCGAGGACACGAAAATGCAACCTTCGAATGAAAGTCTTGTCAGCGAGAACAACTCGACAGGAATCGGAGATGAAGTAGTCCCTGCCTTTTCACCTTTGATATCGACAATATTTTATTGTTTGTATGCAACAGTCTTTAGCCTGGCGTTCGTGGGCAACACCTTTGCGTTAATAACATGTTATAAGACTTACAAAGTCACGACATCTGTTCTTCTGTGCTTTATCGCCAGTCTTGCCTCCGCGGACCTTATGTTTACGCTGCTCTCGATTTTTGACTTGATTGCGTTCATAGGCGATGGTGACTGGTTTGGCGGAAACCCAGTATGCAAAATCCAAAGCTTCCTCATCGAAGCCTGCTACACAGTCTCCATTTTAACACTGGTGGCCATCAGCCGTGAACGACTGAAGGCAGTCTCTTCGCCCGTTTTAGCCCGAACACAGCGAAGCACTCAACGTACGGTTCTTCCAGTTTTAATTTGGGTAATCGGAATCGCAACCTGCACGCCATTATTGTACGCTTACTACATCAAGAAAGAGGAGGACAGTGGCAAGTCCCTGTGTGTCAACGAGTACATGGGAGACAAAGGAAGACAGATTTATTATGCAATCCAAGCGGCGCTGCTCTTTTTGTTACCGCTGGCTTTTATGAGTTGCGCTCACTTCAGGATCTTCCAGCTTTTGTCTCGTCATGTTCGGACAAGAAACTCTATAATGACGGATAATCGAGAAGGACTAAAGCAACGTAAAGTTACTAAGATGTTAGCTGTAGTGACGTTAGTGTTTTTCATATGTTACGGACCTTTTATGGTTATCCGCGCGCTAAGATACTTTTACGTCTACAACGGAGACATAATTTGGAGGTTGGGACAAATGATGATTTTCATGCAAGCGGCGGTTAACCCTATCATCTATTGTTTCTACAGCAAACAGTTTCGATTCTCCTTCAAGGATTTGCTCTGCTGTCGCTTCAGCACAGAGGACAAGTTAAGAAAACCGAGGTCAGCTTCTTTACGGTCGGTCTCAAGCTTAAGATCTTCTCAGAACACATTTGCAATGAATGAATTTTACGTAGTACAGCCAGAACTTCAGGGACATTACATCCCACGTCCTGTTTAGTATTTGTAAAGAAAAACTTTGAAATAGTTATATTCTTATTTTCGACCCTTCCGTAAGTGGACCGATCACTGAACGAAAAGATTTTAATCTAAAAAGAGATTTTTGTTAAAAGAGTTTTTAATTTGTGTTCTAATGTACATATAAGATTTCAACTGAGTTTCGTTCTAAACTGAGTACAAAGGTCGTTTAAATGCCCTTATCTAGCCACCGTAGTCATTCCGTAAATACAGTCGTCTTTGGTTCCCTCAGTTAACGATTTTTATCTGTATGAACTCTTTATGGTAAAATGTTGTTTTTACATAGAAACCAAGACAATTCTTTTGTTATCGAAGATTTGATAATTCATAGATAACTGTGATTCATCAGAGATGCAGAGACACAACAGAGTACAAGAAGCAACCGAGTTGTTTTTCATTCCTTACGCGTTATTATAACCTTATTTATTTCTAATAAATCACGGCAAAGTTTCAACATAAATCAACGTTGTATTTGCTGTAATTTATACGAGATCAGAAAATAAAAGAAGTTTTGCCATCGTGTTTGTTAATGTAATAAATAACTACCCATTTGTCAGGCTTTTAAATCGTCTCACGCTATTGAGAATAACGCCGCGGTAAATTAATTAACAAAGTCATTTACGAAGTCCTTTCTACTGTTTCCTCGAAATTAATTTGCAATAAAAAAATCTGCGATATTAGATACGGATGTGCGACTACCTGTCTATTTGACATGATCATTAGTGCATGAGTGTCGGGCCTGACGTATATGATTAAAAAAAAAGGGCTATTGAAGATTGCAGAAGACAAGTCAAAATCGGTTTATCGTCGCTTTTCGAAATATTGATTAGGTAGACAAATTGCGTGCAAGTTTGCATGTTGATCGTGTTTCACACCGGCACCAGAGATGAGTGGGCGACGTTTCATTCCAACAAAATGGGAAATATCTCTTGCTCTCGCTACTGAGTCTGGGAGCCATATTGTTGATGTCATCTTTGGGGTCTTTTCAAAGAATTGTTTATTTCCTAGGCAAAAATGACCAAACCTTAAACCGGCCAAAAAAAAAAAAAATCCGGATATATTTTACTTGACAAAATATTGGGAAAAAATGGTCATCCCTATGGGAAAATAGAATAATACTCACTCTTAAGTACAACAAACAGGACCTCAGAAAATTTCAACACAAAAAATCAGTTTAATTCATATAAATGATCACTGTATCTTTCAGGACAGATGCTAAAATCACAATACAAGGTTTGACCTTAGAAAGGTTAATTGTTCAATTAAGCAGCCAAGGCGACCAAAAGTGGTCAATATTGTGAGGATATTAAACCTCTTATCCAAATATCATTATGAAAGAAATGCCAAGAATGCCACAAGATAGAGTTCATATCCTATGAACACGTTTGTTTGTCTAGAAATCGACTTTCAAATGGAATCTTAATTCTTATTTCCTAAGCGTAATTGCGCGTATATTTGTAGAGCCGATGAAGTCGTGTTTCGGCCCACGTTGTGTTTCTGGGCATAATCCTTGAAACACACCCGGAACCAAACACTGAGTCCTGCAACATGCGTGTGACTTTTATTCAATTCCGTGGTTTATTTTTAAGGTGCCGCCTACTTCAAGCAAGAGTTATTGAGGAAGTTACTTCTTGTGGTACTACTCGTTTTTTTTTTCAGTCTATTTTTAAGTGAAAATCGTAGAATATCTGGGAAATGTTACTTTTGGGCACCCTTACGTTGAATTTTAAGGGTAAATTTTGAGCGTCTTCAGTTCCTCAGTAAGTATACCACTCAATTAAATTATTTTTTGATTTCTCGCCCCGTTTTTCTTTTGTCTTAGCTTGAGCCCTTGAATTTTTTCGCTTTTGTATTGTCGAGCAGTGAAGTGAGAACGCATTTACGCATGCAAGCAAAGCCGTGCGGTTAAGACCTTATTTGTTATCAATGGAGCCGTTTTAATTCCACGAAATTGGAAAATAAACGGCGGAAATTTAGAGGATATGTCATCAGTATGCAATATGCAACCTGTCACAAATTTCATTCAACAAGAAACAAATCCTCAATTTAGAAAAGCAAACAAAAATATTTGGAAGCGTGCCGCAGAAAATGCCATCCTGACCGATACACGTATACGCAGTGTTTCGGCCTTACAGCATTGGTAACCACTGATTTTTTCAATGAATCTAGCTGTTGCAGAATTTTTTACATTTTCCTTCTTTAGCTGATTTGTATCTAGGTCGATGGAAAGAACCTATTTCAATTTAGCCAGATTAACTTTAAACGTTTTGCCCGGAAACTTTCAAGACTTACCACTCATAAAAAATTTCCCCATTCTCTTTCATACTCAACAGCTGACGTATTTTCTTGAGATAACACGGATACGGTCTAAAAATGGGAAGAAGTTTCAAATTCCGTCTGCAAAATTAAAACCAACCAGCTGCGCTGAGGGAAAAGGCTGCCAAAAAGCTTTCATCTGATCTGAATTGTGACATATCTGTTTAAGCACGTAACAGTAAACTAATAATAGTAAGGATTGCAGACATTTGCTGTTTTCACAAAGTTGAAAGCGAGAGGCGCGCGCAGAGCTCTGAAATTTGTAAGGTCATCTCCCACGTCTCGAGTGGTCATTGCTATGTTCACATTCTCGAGCCCAGAATTTTGGGGGCATTAGGATGAAGGATGTACGCGATGTGCAAGTCGGAGCTCGGAAACCTTACTCCATTTTGGACCTAGTCTGAAAATCCATACCTGGTCTAAGATTCAGGAGCAGGCAAGAATAGACCAAAGTGGCTGAATATTAAATCTGTATACCCTGTTTCCGACCATTTAGGTTCAGTTGGCACATAGCTGTTCAGATTATTATATCACAGAGGAGGATAATTTACAGAAGAACACACTCACTTCAGCTTCGGTTCGTTCATGGTTTAAATGCTTAACATTCTGTTGAATTCCGAGGGCCTATCGAGGGTAAAAATTTTCCTCATATTTAGCCTTAAGGATAAAATTGCGTTGTTCGGTTAAAGACCGTTTGTCCGGTTAACCTCAATGAGATACTCTTGCTTCGGAGAGCCACTCCTCGCTCAAATATTCTGCAAAGCATTGGTCTTATCGCTGCAGGAAAGGGAATATGATTCAGTCTTGCTGCATGCAAATCCACATGACAAAACAAAATCTTACTGCCATCAACCTCCCAAAGGTGAAAAAAGAATTCTTATTCTGTTTAATTCCGCTCAAATCTCATTCACATTGACTCTGGGTACGAGTTTCTTCAGATCCTTGAAATCCTTTTAAAATTTGAATCAGTTCAAACGTTTAGTTACTTCATTTTAAACACACGTTCAACGTAAAAAGCTTATGTTTTCAGAAATGGCGTTACGTTTTGCGGTTAAATATAACGTGAAAGATTTTACATTTGCCTGTTCTTTGCTTTGCAAAATTGTGGCGGGAACTGCGGGCACGCGTCGTACGTGTGAGCGCTTTGAAGTGTATGAGAGGTCGCTCTTGCGTGTTTTCGTGGACACCCACGCGAGAAAAACCGCTGGCAACATCTCACGTACTGAGAGTGACGTGAAGCCAGGTCGTTAAGAGCTGGCAAAATTATAAGTTCCGGGTCAATGAAAAGAGGATTGTCTGGTTTCAACCTGCTTTAGCGAAACTCGAACTAAACGGGAAGTGCCGAATAAGTAACAGCGACGAATCTCTTTCATGGAGTGCTCGCCGCTGAAAATTGTTTCTACTTTTGAAAATCCGAGTATAATTATTTTGTTTCGGCACTCGGAATAACACTTCAAAAGTTTTCTTTTGATAAGCTGATGCGCGTTTAATGCTCGACTGCAGAATGGGCTTAAAGGCCCTGGACGATTGTTACTTTTTTGAGGAAAAGAAAACACAAGGAAAATCAAATATCAAAGAATGACTTAGTACGAAATACAGCTATCAATATCAGGTATTCATTTATTTAGAAGGATATTTTGAAAAGATTAAGTAAGATTAAAATCAGTGGTAATCATGGATTCTCTATTTTAATTTTAACAAAGCTTTCGGAACAAATATATTCTTAAATAGAAAACTGTTTCTGCGTGAATAATTTACTAGGGAGCGCAAATCATGGCGTACCTCTTAAAATGAAGAAACCAGACTTTCAGAGCTCTTCATCTAATTCCTTGCTCACTAAGCGCAAAATTAAGATGGGAACGCGGGGACGAAAGACTGTCTATGAAAACTAGTTCGAGTAGTTCCAGGTCAAACCTTTCAGGCCAGGATTACCTACAGGCAACTCTTTATTACCGTGGGCATGGTTTACTTGGTCCCGTTGGAAAGAGAGTTATTCCTACATCACGAGCAAACCTCCATAACACGAACAACAAGGTTTGTCCCTACCTCTGGTGTTCATATTGAGAAGGTCCCATCGTAATCTTGAAGCAATTGCATTGGAGATTTTATATTTCTTCCAACTGTAAAAAATTAAACCCCAAAATAATAGTAATAATTAAGGAAAATGCCATGTCTGTATACTGTGACAAAAGATGCAAACAGAAACCATAGGTTATTTACGACGGGGGTAGATTAAGACGGATGTAGGCATATTATTTCACGCGAATTACGAACAAGTTTAAGAATTTTAGGGTTATCTTAGCTTGTCAGGATATGCGCAATCCATGATGTAACTCTGGAAAAAATATTCGGGTTTTATTTTTTCAAGCTGTTTTTGCAGTTACAGATTAAGTAAAGCCTCCCATCATCAGCCTACAATCACGGACTCAAGTGGAAAAAATACTTCCCGTCCTCTTCCTAACCACGCTTGCTGTGAAGTACATTTATATCCCACTCCCCGGAGATTTCACATCATGAGACGCTGTACTCAGTGTGTACTCAGTGCAGTGAGCAAGACCGTGTCGCCATATACGTCATAACGCAAACAAACAGTTCAGTTTTGACGTAACATGATCGGTGCAATAACAAACACAAATCCGGTTCCTGACGGTGCAGTTAAATTGAAGGGTCAAGGAAAAGTTAAGTGATTTAAAAAAGTCACGAACTACGGAAGTACGCACTGGTTATAGCTACACTGTAGTACCTCGATCTGACGCACATTCACCGGTAACTTCCGGTTCAGATCTTTGCGCCCAATTCAGATCGGCGGCCATTTACATTTTTACGATTAAAAAAGAACACAAGAAACAAATTGAGGAGATTCAAACATGTTATATATTTTTTATTCCTTTGTTTATTTATTTCACTTTTTTGTCTATTTCTTAAGGCTACAATAATAAGACGCAAGCTTCTTGTCCCAGTCATAATATAAACTACTTTTCACGTGCAGCACTTGAGCGTAGCCTCGCTTTGTGGACACCCATAAAGACGGACACCATTATTACGGACAGTTTTCTTAGTCCCAAACCACATATTTCTCTAAGCTAAGCGCTTATACGGCAACCCGATAATACAGACACTTTGTCTGCTCCGACCATTAGTGTCCATTTTCACGGGTATGAGTGCACTTTATGAACCGTTTTAGGAGATACCAGATCCTAAATCAGTTAACGCAAATGCTAAGCAACTGTTTCGCCAAAATACTTAACGAATCATTAATCCTAACTACTAAATCATTAATTAGTCAGTCACGTGTACTATGAGAGTTCTGCGGAGGAGTTGCTATATTGGCTAATAACACAAATGCAGGCTTTCCCAAAGTCTGATGGTAGGAGCCCATCAGACTTTTGCGTCACCGTTAACCCTATTCTGCCTGGGCTTTTTTTAGTTTCTGAGACTGGGGGGGGGGGGTGCCCCCCATAGATCTCGAAAAGTATCCACACTCTTGTGATGAAACTTGGTACGTTTTAGCACGTCGTTAGCTTAACAGATTGGGCTTATGACGTGTCGATTATGACGTATCATGACGTCAAAATGACGTCACAAAGCAGCCATTTTGAATTTTGAGCCGCCATCTTGAATCCCGAGCACGCAGTCATACAGTTGACAATGACGACATCGAAAAATATATGAATTTGTTCTAATAAACGTACAACCAAAACAAGCACAAAAAAGTGAAGGATTATCCTCTTCTTACAAACGAAGGGGAAAAAACTGAAAAAAAGACTGAAAAAAGACAGAAAATAGTCAAAACACCTCCTGAGTAGACGGTTGCCATGGAAACGTCAATCATCGGAGACATGTCATTGACACAGGAAAATTTTCTCTGATAAATTTCAGGAAAAGTCACGAGATTTGGTGATTATTCGTCTAGCTGTTTTAAAGTTATAATTCGTTAAAGTCAGCGCGGGCACAATGTGCCCCCTCCCCCCCCCCCCACCACAGGCTAAATAGGGTTAATGCGTAACGCTTTTTGACGGACAGATCTGAAGGGCCGGGAATACAAGTGACGGATCTGTTCAAATGCCGAGGACTAATGTTAACGCGAGCCTAGTTTGTTGTATACGAGAAGTTACTACAAGACCAAGTGAGCATCAGTCATTTCAGCTTTTAAACAGTGGAGAGCAGCGGCGGTTCAATTTACGGCTTCTCTGTTTTTCCTAAAAGAAAGAGGTTGCAAATTTATTAACTGGGGGTTGCCAGCTAAAGATAGTATTAAGCCGAGAGTTAATCTAAGGGCGGCTGTTGATGTTTTATGTTAAAATTATATCTAGATTGCTTTAATCGAAAGCTTTATACTGGCTTAATACCTCACTTTGCTCTTTCTATTGTCTTCCTTTTTGTGGATATATCTGTGATCGACCATGCTTATTCGTGTTTCAGTATAAAATTAGTAAATACACGAGACAAGTTTTCTGTTGTGAAACGCACCTTAAGGAAATGAACAAAAAGCAAAACTAAAACAGAAGAGAACAACTCACCAAAGGATTTTCCAACCCTCTATAGTCAATCGATTCAAATGATGACTCTGAGCTTGTCATGTCCCTTTCGTCCAAATCACATACATTTGAAAAAGGTTTGGAAGTAGTGGTGGGCTCCGGCGTCCTATTTCCATCTTTTTCATGGTCTGTCATGTTTTTCTCTAATGGCATCAAGAAAGCAAGGTCTACTTATTGTGATACCTCATTTTAATATTGAAGGTATCATAAAGTTAACGTTTCAATCGTTAACCCTTCGTCAGAGCGGATATCTGTAGAAGTTAACCCACTTCATTTTATTCGACAGTGGAAGAGTGCAATTAAAGGTACATTGTAAGACAATGTTTTCGGCGAGGACTCATTGCAAGTCTGCGTACGCAAGCCAGGTTTTAAGCCCGAAAAACTAAACACCTGTCATCAACACATCCATCTGTGTTATATAGTTTTCCGCTGAATACTCCTTTCTATTTCTAACTGATACATTAAAGTAAAAAAATTGACTGACGTTACCTTGATTTTTCTCTCCAGTTTCTCCAAGTTTCGTTTGTATCAAGTTGATGCGTTCTGTGCGTGGTGTGACAGGGCTTGGTTCCGCTGACCACAGCGTTGTTTCCTCGAAGGCTCGGCTAAAGTTCGGCGAAGGTTGGGGCGAGGGGGAGATTTCCGATCTAAACATCTGAAGGCTTACAAGCCTGAGGCCAGTGGCTGAGCTGTGGTGACCACTTGTGCCTATGGTAAAATCAGTGCGCGGGAAAGGTTTTAAGGTATATTAAGGATTGGCAGTTTCCTTTTCTGCAAGTAAGGGGGTGATCTATTTTCAAAGAGGAATACGAGACCATGGTAGCATAATGACCAACTAAGCTGGTAACTCCAGTTTTTTCCCTTTCGCCAGCTGCTAAAGACAGGGATTAGGTATTGGATAAGCCTACAGCCTCGTGAAAGGAAAATATAGAAGCCAAGAACTTAAGAAAAGATCAAACGACACTGAACATGACATCTTTTTAACCTTGTGCTGTGTCTGTTGTTGTGCTGAGTTTCCTGTTGGACTGTCCTGTCATGCCTTCTGTAACGAACCCTGCTCGTTTTCTTTTCTTCTCGGACAGAGCGTCTTTAATCTAAATCCAATTCAAATAGTTATAAAGGAGTTTAACCCAACGTAAAAGTTATCATAAGTTTCAGCTTTTCCGAAAAACAAGATACTACAAGATACTACGACAAAACTTGTAAAAATTGACCCAGTGTTACAAGTTGCCTTTCGTTTTCATGCTGGCCAACCGAAGCCAAACACGCTTTTACTAACAAGTGCAATTGCATAGTATTCACAAAACTGGACCATTATTGCCAGACAAGCTATTCTTAAAAACAAAATACAAGGCTGATCAAACAGCTATGAAGTTCTTTCGATTCGCCCAATATTTCAGCCAGACAGTTTTGTTTTTGTAGTCTTGGAACCTTTTTCACTTTTCTGGGCTGTTCGATGAGCCTTACAGTCCAAGTTTTAAGTTTGCCTTTTATTAGGTTCATTCCTGATTCTGCAGTCTGCAGAAAGCTGCTGCAAAGTCATGTTAGGTCAGATGTTAGCATGATCAGTTAGCTTTTCAGTGTCACTTTAAAATAGCTAACCGACATAAACACTCTGCTCGGTTTGCGTGGGTATAAATCACTTGACTAGATTTTGAAAGGCTAAGCCTTAATCTCGTTCCCAGATCTCGCGGGTGGGCGAAGCCGAAGGCGAGATCTGGTCAAGTAAGAAAATTCGATTTTTTTGATTGGCTGTTTCAAAACATGGCTGTCACAGCGCTAAAATTTGAACGTGCGTTGCGAGGCTTCTCAGGGCCTCTAGGGAATTCAATGTCTGTTTTTATGCAAATTAGACATTGTGCACGCAATCATGATATATGCATTCTTGGGACATTTCGTTGTTTACAGTCGGCCTCAAAAGTCAAGAAGATTTCTTCTCAGTTCTTCATAGCATTATAAAGCTATTTCTAACGAGTAACGATGTTCCGCCTTAAGTATCCACCGTAAGAATATTTACGTGAACCCATCAAAATTGCATAAAACCTAGACATGTCTAGTCATTGCATGTAGCCGCCGAATGAACACTTAATCAAATAAAATATTATTTACCCGAACTGAGCTTTGATGACTGCCTTCTGCTTTATTCTTAAGTAAAATACTTTGCTAGATATCTTTCCAGGAAAGACGAGATTGGTTAAGCATTCGTTATTTATTTGGTTAAGCGTTGGTTATTCATTTGATTGCCATTTTCTTAGAATTGTCTCGGGCATGCGCTATTGACTTGCCTGCCACATTCCTGACGGGCAATCACGTGGTACAAATCGGATTTGACCAGATCTCGCCTTCGGCTTCGCCCACCCGCGAGATCTGGGAACGAGATTAGCTAAGCCTTCCAGTATCAAGACATCGTTCACGGTATAACGCACAAAACATACCTGTTTGTTTAAGACGCAGTGGAAAACAAAGATAAGAAATCCTTGAAGCGAGTTAAACATCGCAAAGATGTAATTAAAGACGATCTTGTCTGAGGACATAGTTAGGACACCAAACGACCAGGATATTCCCAAGAGAGGTAGCAGCACAAAAGATGCTTTGAGCCCGCGCTGGAATCTTCTTGCCAGCGGTTCTTTTCGTAGACAATGGCTTGATAGCATGCTGTAGATAACGAGCGCAAAAACCACAATGTTTCCCTGGAAACAAAGAAGACAAATTTGCACGGGTAGTTTAAAACAAGGCGGTTGACTATGGGTCTTTGGAACAGACAAATCGTTCACGAGCCCATATCTTTTCTAATAACATACAGTATCATTAACGCATTTTAGTGACAACTGCCACTAACATTTCATACAACCATTTGTAAGGGACAAAGGTAGTTATTTCATTGAATAAAGTTGATTACAATTCATTTATGAATAACCAAAAAAGGTTAGGAATGAACTTAATTTCTTAATACATCAGCCAACAACTACCCAATTCTTATTGACAAGGTCTTTTTTGATGATTTTCTTTCAGTCTCTTTTCAGTTTTGGTTTTAGTTTCAAAACTGCGTTTTGGTTGCTTTTAGCAATTAACGCTAAGTGGAGTAGCCTTTTCACGGTGGATGCATTCAACCTTGGATACTTAAGTTGATGGAAATCCTGAAGAGCAGCCAAACTTACGCTGACAATGAGTAGTGCTGGCACCACAAATGCCCAAAGCACGTGATTCCGTGTGTTTAACCAACACGTGCGCATGTCAGTGTAGCCTCGACCCTGTGTTACTGCCAGGGAAATTGACACAACGAAAGCAGGAAGACCTAAAAGGAAAACGAGAAAATTCAACCACGGTATATTGAATTGAAGATGCTTGCGATCGTTTCCATGGTGACTTTCAACGTTTCGGACTTTCCCTTTAAACTTAAAAGTAAAGTTTCTGTTGTAGTAATAAACATCCACCAAATAACAATAGGCAAAGCTTGCCTTCAGTGCACTAGCATCCCACCCAGGATGAGATAATGGCCATTCTAGTTGAGTCTTCGGCCGGGTGGGCCTGCCCATGTTACCAGTGTTAAGGTCAAAGTTTTGTTCTGTAGATCTTGTAGCAAAATAAATCATACAATTAAACTTACCCCACCCCAGACAGTAGAAGAATCTGATGTTGATGTCAGCCCCGGCTCCAATAACTTTGACTAGAGAGAAATAAAGCTGTATGCCCTCTGACAACATCCAGCAGAAAATTGACAGGACAAAGAAATGAAGAAAAACTGCCAGAACCGTACATGTAGTCTTAAACATGAAAAAAAAATTCAATGAAAAAAAAAAAACAATCTTTGCGTTTCATCGTCCATGCAAAGCAAAACTCGCAAACAAGGCACTGTGGAAAAATTTGCGAAATTTTTAAAATATCCCTTTGGTTTATTAATTATTAATGTAATATTGCCTCGACGGAAGGATAAATCCTTAAAAACGAAGTTTACACCTTAAAGAAGTGAACAGCGCAGTGAAGTTGCTTTTCTAATATAATGTATAGAAAAGGTACAAACACATACTGTCAGTCGGCTTGATTGTCCAAACACACCTTAGTTCGTACCGTTGACAAGCCAGAAGCGTGTGTTAGCGGTTGGTCAAAACTAGTGGACAACAAGTAACTATCTTAATTCTTTAAGACTATGTTACACGAGGTATTTTTCTTGCAACTTGTCTCGCAATTTTGTTGCGACATAAGTTGTACGAAAAATTGCTTAGTGTATCATACCCTGCAACAAACTGATTTCTCGAAATATATTTTTTTTGTTGGGGGTAATCGTTGCGAGAAGTAGAAGTTAGTTCTACTTTTCGCAACGATTCTCCCAACGTTGCGTTGTGTAGTGTAACAAGTTGTGACATCAACCAATGAAGTAATCGTGCCAGTCCTCTGCGCTGTTCGTTGCCGTTCAAGTTGCAAGAAACGTTGCCCAGTGTAACACCCGTTAGTCAACTTGCCTTGCAACGCGCAACTTGCTGCGGAACAAAATTGCAACACAAGTTCCAAGAAAAATTGCATAGTGTAACATCGCTTTTAATCTAATGTAAAAAAACAACTTTCAACGAACCTGATTCTGTACATCAGCAGTCTCCATGGCAACTGTGAGGATGTCAGTTACTGCTATGGCAACACAGAGATTGATGAGAACAATTGCTCTCGGAGACCGCAAGTTCTTCCAGAAGTAAAACGTTGCTAGTAAAGTCATCAGGATTCCTAACAGAGACAACAGACAGCCCACAATGGATATCCAGGACAGGGCGACGCGGTGCCTGTTTGCGACCTTCAGTCACAAGAAAAAGGCATGGATTATTGTTCCAATTAGACTTAAAAAAGAAATTGAGTTTAGAAATTGAGGAGTCTAATATCATCTGGCGGTTGTCGTTGGTACTTTGACACAATGTGACAACCAGTATTTCTGCACCTGCCCCTCCACGAATAGTTAACATTGATAGTAGTAAATGCCGACGTGATATCATTGCAGGCCTAGTTACCTTTTCACCCCCGCTGTCCATAAGTACTGCAAAGAAGGTCATGTGATCGCAGGCGCATGTTGTAGTTGTACTGTTTGTACGCGAGGACACCACATGACATCCATCTGTTGACCAGGTGTTGTTACGTTCCCTTGTTAGTGGTGTAGTAATATTTAGGAATACGCATGCTCTGTTGATACCAGCTGTGATTGCCTAAAGTAGAATAAAGAAATATATGATGAAATTTAAGAACCTGTGATCTGTTATAAGACATTGAAATGTCAAAGCACTTTTAAGTCGACACTGAAATGGAGAGAATGAACGTGAGAAAGGAAAGTCAACTTGGGAAAATCGTATGGTGCATTCCATAAGTAACATTGAACAAACGAAATACACATGCATGGCAGTTAGCTGCGGTAGGGGCAGTCATGTGACCCTAGTGCACGTGGTTCCCACCAATCTTCACTTATCTCCTGTTTCTGCAGCACGCAGCAACAAAGAGCATTTCTACCATTCTTTAATGAAATCCTAGTTCATCGCAGAGCTGCCTTCAGAGGGGTGTTAGATTTCCGTAAGGGTATTTCTGGAACCCGACGCAACATCGCGGAATGAAGTCTCTAAAGGCGGAAGGGTCTGTCCTGAGATCTCATATGCTAAGCGTTAACTACAAGACCAACCCACTACCAAAAAAAAAAAGGTTCCAGAAGCAAATAGTCAAGTACCTTCTTCGTCTGGAGAGCTAGTTTAAATGGCGGTGTAATGACGTCAGGTGGGCGGGGCCTGACTGTGATTGACGCCAGTCTTGAGTTAAGGAACCAATCAGAATCATCCGTCAGAGATGCGTTGAGTGTTTTATGTGCCTCTGTGCTGGTGAGCACGTCACTCAGAGTCTTGAAGAACACACTCACCACAGTCACTGTTTGGTTTGTTCGGCTGAAGAGCGTCGAAGGAAGATGAAGCGAGTTTTGCCCGTGGGTCATCTGAAGACCTTTTGTTGATGCCTACAGAACATGTGTAGAGAGAAGTAAGTGGCAAGCCAACAGAAAACAGGAATGTACACGTTCGTCTCTTTAAAAAATCTTTACCACCAGCGAAATGAACGACACAAATCGCCATGTTCAACTTACAGAACTGTTTGCTGAAACCTTTACTGCTATCAAAACGACGTTTTCAGTGTCAATGTGAATGTCACTTGTCTTGTTGGTAGAATGGTGACCGTACTCATCAAGTGCTGTCACCAACTGGTACACGATGTCATCTTCAATCTGCGAGGCAAAAAACCATGCTAAGAAAGTTGTCCATTTTTCAGTTGGCGCATTTTAATTAGTATCATACACTCTCACTGGATGCCTCTATTACCCCATAGAGTTTATTTTTTGTTTCTCTTACAGACGTTGCCTGTACACAGGCTTCCGTTGAGAGAGAGTCACTGGGGCAGTAACGAGTCTTTTCTGAGACCAGACCACAAATATAATTATGATAATATTTTTCTTCCAGTGTTACAAGCTCGCAGCTCACCAAACAGGAATCGCTTTTTAATCGTGAGGAGCAGAATAAAGCTGCGTCGTACCTTCAGTGCTGTTTTCCAGGCTGGTAGATTAGTTAGTCTCAGCAGATTGCTTGAAGTCTTCACCATGTTGCTAATGTCGTGTTGATTGCTTAGAGGCTTTGTCGTATTCGCAGCATTGTATTTTATCAGTTCTGTTAATGCATCAACAGAAGCATTCAAATCTCCTTCGTACATGTGACTTGCTGCCTGTCCCACCCTAGGAGCACTGTAAGTTGCTGTAACGTTTTCCAGGTTCTCAAGTATGGCGCTTATAGTTTTTGTCACTGTATACCCCTCTATGACTGCTAACACCTAAAGAATAAAAAAAAAAGTGTATGCAGATTACTACACATCTCATACAGGTGAGCCACACTTTAGTCTGGTAATTTGCTGCTCGATATCAGTTTCAGTGAGAGATGCACAAGCAATGCACCACTGGCGCTACGGAAAAAAAAAACAAAAAACAAAACAAAACAACACCGATGGCCAATATTCCAACTAGGAGATTGGTAGAGTCAGGAAAACCGCAAATTTTCCGTCTAAAAAAGATTATAAGCAGGTGAGGGGACAATATGCTGTGAGCAATGAAGTTTGCAATGCGGGATTACGAGGAATTATATTGCTGTTGAAGTTCTATTATTCCTCGAAACAATGCACTCGAGAATTATCAGTTTGGGTTGCGGCTATTACACATATGTTCAGTATTTATCTGTCTCCTTACGTCATCGTGTAGCTCTTTTATTTGACGAGAGATGCAATCTGAGAAGTCGACTTCGCCCCATTTGGCGGATCCTGAGCTGGTAACAAAACAATGTCTGACTGCGTAGCCTAAGGAAAAGGAAAAGAGCAACCAAACCTGACAAACGTGCGAACGAAAATACGAGACAAGTTTGAAATTTCCAGTAATGTTTCTTACCAGTGGCATTAGGACATCGTTGAATGTCACTCATTCCATGAGACGTCACAGACCATGTGATACCTTCAGATAACTCATTAGCGCAAATAAGTGTATCCCCTGGAAGACAAAACATGAATATAACGCAACAAACGTTTTGGTAACGGTGCTACAACACAGG
Source organism: Siderastrea radians (assembly GCA_964017195.1). NCBI lineage: Eukaryota > Metazoa > Cnidaria > Anthozoa > Scleractinia > Rhizangiidae > Siderastrea > Siderastrea radians. The sequence continues at coordinate 39,586,751 of OZ024897.1, read as the reverse complement.
TATTACTTTAAGGATCTATCTAAGAAGGAAGGTTCTGAAAAAGAGGGGTCTACATCACAGTAAATCTAAGTAATTTGTGTTCAAAATCGCGTTTATCAACTTTACTTTTCCTCAAGCAGTACCATTTTGACCTGCCCTAGAGGCTAGTTGTCCATCCCTTTGCCTGACGTAACAGGTCTAAGTGATCTCAATATATAAGAGTGGAAAACAGTATTTTACGATCCGGGAATTGGTCCTTTTCAGTGTGTATTATCTTCAGTGTGTATTATCCTCTATTATCTTCTATTTCGAATTACCTTTTTGTAATACCACTAGCTTTGCTGATGAACTGGAACCGACTCCATCAGTATTTCTGACAATGCATCCGTAATAGGTCACGTGTCTCTGTACGCCGTCTGGCGGATCTCCTTGAACAGTAAGCGACAGTGAATTACTGTTGCCGCTGATCAGTTGCTCTGAACTGTTTTCCGTCTTTTGCAACCAGGCGACGTTGAGACGTGAAGTGTTGCCACGCGACAAATCACAATGAAATGTGACACTTTCTCCTGACAGGAATGCAAAAGGAGGAGGTGCAATAAATATCGATAAAGTCCTAGGTGTTTATTGTATTTTTTTATGGTTTAACTACTATCAGAATTACTGAAAAGCATCTGTTTATTCAATTTTTCTTTCCCATTTGTAAGTTGTCAACTAGTCACGTTCCATTTAGAACCACAGTTCATCGCCCACAATGCTATTTGAGCTATTGTCTTTTGCGACATGTACTTACAGTGCCCGATTTCAGAGCGCACGGCATAATAATTTACATGTTTAGAACTAGTCGGCTGTGATTTGTCGGCAGACGTAGGCATTGGAAACACCCTGAACGTTATCTAAGCTAGTTTCATGCAGATCAAGCGGCTTTAAAGACGGTTGAGACGGCCGCGAAGCATTCATTACTCACCCGCCACTCGTGCATCGCGGTTATTCTATTTTACGCTCGCTCTCTTAGCGTCGCTTAACTGCAGTTCTAAGTACTTCATTTTACCAAAATAATGTTATCAATGACGGACGACAAAGAGAAAAGTGAAATAAACTAAATATACTTTCTTTGTCGTATGATCATGAATAAACAAGCGCTCGTCTCCAGCCGACCCACGCCAATAATTACTCCTGTGGGAATTAATATTCTTTTGTTTGCGAAAATAATTATTCAAATTTGGATTTTCGCGGGATATTCAAAGCGTGTTCGTTCTATTGTTATGCGACTCTCTTCGAAGAGGATTTTGCTTGCACTTTAAATCATTGTTTTTCAAAGAAATTTTGCAGAAAGCTTCCTTGAACACCAAACAATCAAAGCCCTATGCTAAGTATGAAGTTTAGCAATTCATTGGAGAAAAATTGAACCTCGAAATGTTTGCATTGTGTTTTCTCATACAAACAGAACGCTGAAATAGACAAACTTTGACTAAATTTCGCTACTAGTTTCACAAGTGGTAAAAGTTTAAGAAAGGTCTCATTCATTTCATTAATGCTTTTTCTGTAAAAGCCGTATGCCAAATGAGTACGAAATAAACCTAGATGGCTCATAATCTCGCAAAATGCACACACTGTTGGGCGTTTTTAGGTCATTTTCTCTATTGTCTGTCCGTCTGTTATCCTTATTGAATTTGAATTTTCGCGCTGGGTACACATGTAAGTCCCGGATGTGTCGCGGCATTGTGGGCGATGTGCCCAAATATAGTTTCCAGGCTGCAACTTTCATGCAATCTCATGCACTCAGCAGTTTGCAGCTGCTGGAGTTTTGCTTACCATAACCGAGATTCTGCCTCTGACTCGTTGGACAGCTGCTCTCATTAACTCTCTTCACCTCTCATACTGCAGCGTTCTCAAAACTTGGAACCGTCGTTGATTCTTGTCCATTGTCACTCTCGCTTTCTGAGCTTTAACCCCATAAACACTGGTTCCCAGAATGCTTTTGTGGCAGCATAATGTTTCTAATATATTCCTCTAAAGCCATTTTTTTTGCGTGAGTGCACGACGAAATGAGGAAACATTTAGGGTGATATTAAAATTCAAGTAAAGTTTCACAATAATGCACGTTTTCTCGTTTGTAGGGGCCCTATGACATACCTTTGAACAAAGTACTCGTAGGAGGTCTGATGTTTACTTTGGGAGGTTCAGATATAAGAACAGAAACTGTTTCTTGTCGACTTGTTCGAGATTTACTGCAAAAGAATAAAACGTGATTGGTGACAGTATATTTCGCTGCATATTTTTATCTTACAATTTTATCCTTAAAATTCAATGATTGGAAATATTGAAGCGAGAGAAAAAAGACAACTAGACTATTAGACTAGACTAGACTAGAGACTTTGTAACAGCAGTTAATTTAAGATGTTTTTCTCAGTATAAGTGGCTTTGTGACTTCCATTTGTCAAAAAGAAAAGATTCAGAACAGGTTTTAGTGAAAACGCCTCACTGACTTCTCTTTTCATCATTTGAAATTCGAACAGAAGTTCGTTACTGCCAAAAGCTCTTAAGGAGGCATGAAAAAATAAAAAAAATAAAAAGCCGGATGTTCGACCAATATTGTTTTCAATACTGGTATGGTGATGTTATCCAATTTTCTCACCTGACATTGCAAGTGTAGTTTCCTGAGTCTGCCTTTTTCGTCCTTCTGATGGTCAATACAGAACACGTGCTATTATGCTGTTCAATTTTCACCCAGTAGGATGGATTCAAGGTCACGTGGTCTTTTTTCCAGGAAAATGCCAAAACAGCAGGACCGACTGCTGAACAGTAGATTGCCATCGTTGACCCAGCTTTCCCCGAGTAATACACAGTCATGGTAACATTGGAAAGGTCTGTAAAATTAAAAGAAAAAAGAAATATGTGAGGTAGAATCACTTAAACAAATGTTTGGCTGTTGGCGGCATAATTTTTTCTTCCTTCTCGTCCCTCCTCAACTTTCTTTTAGTGCATTTAGGAATTTTATTGTCCATAAGTTGAAAGAGAGGTGCGTGATCTGTAAAAAAGTTCATCGTAACGGAATTGGTTCATCCAAAAATGATCCTTTCGTTGATGTCCGAAATCTCCTTTTTGCATTAATTCCAGCTATTGCAAAGCAATCTGCAACATTCGACAAGACTAACAGAAAAACGCAAAATGCACTGTTATTTCTCCATCTCCCTAAACAAAAAGACATACAAGTTCGTAGAAATGATCGCTCTCCCCCATCCCCTCAGTTAACATTGTCTTCAGCTCTGGAGATTTACGAGGTTTCTTTTCGACGTCAAGTTGATATTAATAAAGGGAGACGGAATTGTCGACTTCTAAGTCTTTTAAGTCTTTTGTTATTGGTAAAGTCGTTACCCAATTTGAAATGTCTCAAATTTATCCGAGATTGTGGCAGCACCTCGACAAAATGGTAATGACCTGTGATAAATTATTTTCGATAGCGGCATAGCGTAGTAACTTTTTACAAGCTAGTTTTACTAGCGGTTGAACAGTTGAAGTAAAAAGATTGAAGTATGCAGGTGGAAGTGATAAAGATGTCGCGTTAATATAGAGAAGAGGTCACTGAAAAGTCTACCGGAAAACAATCGCTAGTAAAAACTAGCTTGTAAAAAGTTACCGGCTCTATGCCGACTTGAAGTGCACCTAAAATAACTCTTTGCACCTGTTGTAAAAGCATTGCGCCTTTTTTTTATGAAATCCCCCTCATTTTTGACTTTTTATAGGCTCTAAAAGTTAAGAAATCTAGCCATCATCTGTTACACGACCTAGCTAGTGAGGGGCATGGGTCTATTCTTGATTTGACATTACAAACTGATTTGCATCTCCTTAAGTCTTTGTAAACATGCATGCAAAGCAGTTCGTGAGGTCAATCAAGAATAGACCCATGCTCCTTCTGACTCGGTCGTGCGACAAATGGTGCTTAGTTTATGGTGAGTTTTGAAGCCCATAAAAACGTCAAAAACTGCAAATAATGGCGAAATGTTTTTAAAATAGGTGCAAAGTTTTATATTAGCGTAAAAAATATTTTGGGGTTAGGTGCACCTTGAGGCTGGCTTCCAAGCACGATGCATACGCAAGTGCAATACAATATGGTAGACACTAGTTTTCTTGGTCTTGTGACCGCGCTTGTGCTTGCTTTATCCCGGTTTACTCTGGTGACATAACAACGCTAGAATAAGTGCAAGCACAAGGAAAAGGAAAATGTTCCTTTTCTTGTATTTGCATTTATGCTTCCGTCGCGCGCTCACCGGTTTTACAGGTCAGGTAACTTGACCTTATGCTTACGCTTGTGTCGTACGCGTAAACCAGCCCCCCCTCCCCCCTCCGGGAAACCAGCCTAAACCTTAACAAAAGCTGAAAGATAAAATCGTAGCAAAATAGAACGATACGCAAAATTTTTAACGCTCTGTACCTGTTTTTAGGTTTTAAGTGCAATAAGTTTACCTGGCTCTTGGATAATTTTTAAGGAACGATAGTCAAGTCGTAGCGATCCAGTTTGATTGTTGTGTGCTCTGATAAATTTCCGTAAATCGTCTTGTAGCTGCAAGGTGTTGGAGTTTGAGATGCCGAGCTGGAAGAATGCAACCGTGGTTCCTGGACTAAAAAGGTTTTCATAGTCATTTCTTGGCAGATATATGCATATTCTGGGTAGTTTTTTTTGCCTATTTTAGTTAATTTAGTTTATACTGTAATTTTTTTTCTATTTAATTTGGCAAAATAAAATGGTTGTTGTTGTTGCTGTTGTTGTTATTGGGTGGTAAACAAACGTCCTTGGAGCGATTAGGAAAACGAGACAAAAAGGACAGTTGTACGTATTGAGAACTGTTGTGTATGGCGCTGGAATAACGTTCTAGGGGGATGTTCAATATGAGATCGGGCCTAAGTTAGTTCATGACAGCTCTAAAACGTAAAGGTGCATCAACATATTAACCTATTACCTTCAACTTCTTTCCAACTCATTCGTGTTTAAAAACAAAATAATTATAATAGACGGACAGGTAAAGGTTAAGTATTCACAAGCCCAGCAACTCACAGCCTTCAGAGTTTAACCCGGCTTCCACAGCATGAAGCCATTAATAACATTACTCCGCCCCCCCGCCCCCCTTCATGGATGGGATGCGAGTCCGTCGCACGTCTATCTCCCAGCACTGTTTGTTAGGGTTTCTCAATAGTTGGTTGGCGTTTATTATACACCTGGGGTGTGGAGAAAGGTTTCTTGTTTAAGAAACTAATACAACACGATGCGGTCTTGTTTGTCCGATTGGCTCCTAATAGGCCGAAAAGCCATACGTTATTCTTGGGAGTATTAAAGCGTTGACAAGGGTGTCAAATTCGGCTTAAGCTGGGTTTTGCCTCTCTTCCCTGAGATTTCTTAGGACAAACAGGCACTGATCTGGCATGCAAAACTGATTTTGCCACGCCTAGATGTACCTTTTGTAGCTATTATCTCATGGGAGTTTGCCTTTTGTAGCTATAATTTCATTAAACAAAACAGACTTACCCCTGAAAAGAGATAAGGTTTATTTCCTTGGGCTTTGGAAGGTGAGAAGTGGCATGGAGAAACTACAAGTGGAAAAAAAACATAAATACTTGTGAATGAACTATGTGACATAGTTACATGCATTAAGCATTATTTTAGACCCCCCCCCCCTTTATCCCCGCTCCTACCCACTTTCTATTTAGGGAAAAGAACGTTATCAACGTCCAACGGTCTCTGCAGGTCTGATCCAATCAGAAGCGTAAGACCCTATTTAAATGTAAACTGGTAAGCTATTGTTTTGATCCGGTTGAGCACAAGTTTTATATACGTGCATGAATCCAAAGAAAACTCATTATATAAATTCTTGGACTGCAATTACGACGGAGGTCTTCATTTCCTTGCAGCGACAAAGGAAAGAATGAGAAAAGAGATCTTTGGAGTCGTCACGCAAAGTTGTCTGCTCGTCAGATTCGTGATTATCTAAGTAAAGGTAAAGGTAAAGTGGCACACGAGCCAAGAGGCCCACACGGCCGGAGCTTATCCCGGTTTCTGTAGCATGAAGAAACGGAGAGTATTGTTACTCCCCCCTGCTAGTCCATCGCAGGGTTACCCCCGAGCAGTATTTCGCCAGTACCCATTTTATACAGGAAACAGCACGATAGAAGGGACTGAGTCACGAACCACCGACCCTCAGATCTGAAGTCGGCGCGCAAACCACTACACCACCATGCCCCCACCGTGATTATCTAAAATGTGTATGAAATGTCAAGGAGTGATGGTCTTTCCCAATGAATTGCGAATGAAAGGCCACTCAACCTCGTGGTACCTCTAATTTATACATCTACGCGAAGTACAAGTAGGGAAGGGGTCAGGGGGCAGGGTATGTACTTCCGTTTCCAATAACGTTTATTCTCCCGGTTATTGTCCAATTTTGCTGGCTCCGGTGCTCTTCTTACTCTGAATTAGAACACAAAGGAGCATTTTTTTTCCTGTTTCCCTTTGACTTCTCTGCCGCTTTTCCGTGGGTTTGCGCCCCGTGCCCCCACCTCTGTATAAGAACACAAAATGAGTCCCAGCCGGTGTAGGCTAGGTTTAATTTTGTCCACGAAGACTAAACCATTAAGTTAGATCTGGCCGAAAATGTCGGGACCTTTTTCTCTACTACAAGACAACGACAAGAGGACCAAGAGGACCTTTCGAAAACAGGTTAATAAATTATGTGGCAAAATTAACGTCAGTTTTTTTGTCTTCTCTTTTCAGTATTGACTGACTAAATTTTGTTATAAATTGTCACAATTGAGTAAAGGCAAGATATAATGCGACAGGACCTGAATTTTATTTGAATCACTCTTCGCAAAGCAGGCTCAAAAAATTTAGACTAAAGGCGCTGTGACACGAGGCAATTTTTCCTGCAACTTGCAACGCAACAGATGACGAGAGCATCGCGAGGCAAGTTGCAGGATACATGTTACACGTTGCAACTTACCGTATTTACTCGAAAGAGCGCCGCGGCCCTTATTAAATTTTTCAAGTTGTCGGTGTGGCTCTTATTTGAGGGCGGCGCTTATTTAAAACTGCCTACTTGCCAATAACACAGTCAGATGTAATCATTCTTAATCTTTGTTTTGTTCATAACAATAGCATAGGAAGAACGCAATAAAAAGTAAGTTTAAAAGGTCTATATTTCTTTCCACATCCAAAAAATAATAACAACAGCAATAACAATATCAGCGGTATTAACATTTCAGCATTAGCTATGTCAAAAATCAATAAGTGCCGCATTGTTGCTGGAAGGATGCGGTGCTTATTCGGGGGCGGCGCTTATTGATATTTTCACTCCTAAATGCGGCGCTTATTCGGGGGCGGCGCTTATTCGAGGGCGACGCTCTTTCGAGTAAATACGTTGCAAAAAGTAGAACCCTAGTCTACTTTTCCTGCAACTCGCAACACAATTTTTCGTTGCGAGACATGTTGCGAAAACAGATGTAACACGTGCAATTTCGTCCGCAACTTGTCTCGCAACGCCGTTGCGTTGCAAGTTGCAGAAAAAATTGCCTCGTGTAACAGCGCCTTTAGGGCCTTGACAGACTAGAGAGATAGTTATCGACAACTATTTAGTTGTTGATCATAAGAAGTTCTCGATAACAAAAAACACAATGTGTGAAGCAAGTTATCGATGTTAAAAGAGTTTTCCTTTTCAAAAGGAAAACTAATTTAGATGTCGATAACATATTATGTTTGTTATTATATAACAAACATCGACAACTTGCTTTTCCTAGTCTGTGAGATAATTGTCGACAGCTAAGCCATTATCGGTGTTCGTTGCCAGGAAACTAGCGTTACTTCAGTGCATGCTAGTTACCAAGCTCTTGCATAAAAATACAAAGTTATCGATAAGTTTGGCCTCTAGTGTGTGGAAAAGCTCTATACTTGACGAGTCATTTAAGTTGTCAAATACATATAGTTGTCGACAACTCTCTCTCTAGTCTGTCGCGGCCCTAACTGCTAACCTTAAACATTTAATCCAAATCAACGACTTTGATGAAAATAGGCAGACCGCTCCAACTATGTGTCTCTCCTCTTATTGAGTGTCAAAATTAGCCACTTAGGACTAGAGAAAATCTTCAATTCCCTATACATCGTGTGGTTACAACATGCATTTTTAACTAGCTCGCTCCTTCATTAACAAATATTTAAAGATTTCTTATATTTTGAGGTCAATCATACCTTAACAGTTTACCGCTAATGTTTGGGTGTTTAGTGAACGCTAGTTCATTCCCCAAGCTAGTTATGTGGTCATGAGGCTGCAATGAGCTAACTCAGGATGTAAACGCTGCATGAATCTAAGTTAGCTCTAAAGCTTGAGGTTCAACAACGTTTTCTTGCAATCTCAACAGCTTCTTAAAAGCTGCTCGATATTCCCTGCTTCTTGCGCAGTAGATGAGCGGGTTACAGACTGAGTTAAAAAGCGCGAAGGATTCGAACACCGCTTCCAGTGCAAATAACACGACAGGTGAACTAATCTGTGATTTTGAGAAGGCTCTGAAGCAAATTATGGGCACAAAAGTAACCAACGCTGCTCCAATGACAAACGAAGTGGTTTTCAAAGCTTTGTTTTCCTTTAAAAAAGTTTCTTTGGTCTCGGCAGAAACTTGCTGGGTCTTGATTTCCAACATCTGTTTACGAGCTTCGTGATAAACAGCGATGTGACAATAAACAAGAACACAAATACTCAGAGCTATTGTGAATACGCGAAAAATGGGAAAGATAACGCTAGAACTATTTACAAATATCGAAAAAAAAGAAGGAAAAACCGCGAGTGACCAGGCTGTCAAAACAGCCCCGACCAAGCGACGTTTAGTGATGATAACTTGGTATTTATAGGAGTATTTTATTGCGATATATCGCTCGATACTTATAAGTATCAAATGTTGAAATGATGCGACGGCGGGAGTCCCAGAAGTTATGTTTCGGAGGCCGCAAAAGTCAGATGCAAAGCTGCCTGCACCTGTGAGACGATATATTTGATTTGCAATGAAAACTGGTTGTCCCAGCACTCCTGTTATTAAATCAGTTCCCGCTAAACAGGCCAGCAGTACGTTGTACTTGTTTCTGAGTCGAGAATTTGTTTTGACGGCCATTATTACAAGGATGTTTAAAAATATGGTACATGGACATACGAGCAGGTTAATGTTTATTAGCGGTATAAGCGTGGCTGACATTTCACTGGTAAGGAAGCTTGGTTTCCATTCTGGCATTCCATTATCAGTAAGACGAAAACTGCAACCTTGTGACAGCATAGTCTTATTCGTTGACGAGTTGGTGCTCATTCTATTGTGGTGTTCAAAAACCACCGCGGCCGAAAATGTCTTGGGCTTTGACGAGTTTTAACTCATTTTAAAAAATACTGTTTCAACTGCTGGGCATTTAAAGATGCAACTGAAACGTCCGTAAACTCAGTGTAGACTATCTATAATGAAAAACTTTCAGTTCCCGTAAACAGAGCTCATTTATGCTGATCGGAACACGACGAGGCCGTACTTAAGGCCGTGGGTGACAAGCTGCTCATGAATAAATTTATAAGGCAAACTTTTGGTGGAGGTCTTACGTTAAAAAGCTTTATGTCTGGAACGTTTGGGAGCCGATTCCGTTGAACGTAACAGAGAGCTTGAGGAATGGTGGAAGTGCAACAAGGTTGTTTTTCGTTTGATAGATTGTGCTTCTTTGCGATGCTTTGAGCTTCCAAAGATAAGATTTTGTAAAACGCAACTCCGTGTCCAAGTTTTCTCCTCGTGGAGAAGACAACGCTTCTTGATCTTACCACTCATTGATCAGTTAAAACCTCTATTGTGTCACAACAGAAGCCGATTATGGGATTTCGGGTTCCATTGAAAGTTGTAAGCTTTTAAATGAGTAAAATCGTCCATTTTTAAAGGAGCTATGTCACGGATAACGCATCTTGAAAAAATTGGGAAGTTTTTTCAAGTTTGTCATTCGTAATCCGTCTTAATCTCCCTCAGTCGTAACCATCCTTGTTAAGTTTGGTTTATTATTACTTCTTTGCTGTTTTTCTACTTTAGGAAGCTATTATTTTGAGGCTTCCTTCAATAAGAAAGTAATTTTGTCACATCAGAAAAATAAATGAAAATACCGTGACACAGTTTCCTTAAATTTGACGAAGCCTTCAATATCCTGTATAAAGCCTGCCTGATAAAACTGCCTCTGTTGTGACAATCTATAGTACACCTAGTTAATCTGCCTGTTGTGTCAGTTCAGGAAATTCTATATCCGCGCTGTATTCTTGGACACAAAATTGGTGTTTTTAGGGCTTCCGAAGGCTTACCGATTTTTTTATTATGCTAATTATGGAAATTAAATTCTGGAAGCTATTTTTCACTGTCCAGAAAACAACAACAATTCGTTGTAATTTAGAGATCGCAAAATATATGGATTGAAGAATATAAGCGTTTCCGAAGATCTATGTTAGCTATAAAGAATATTATTTTAGTTTTTGTTGTGTTTTGCTGGAAAACTTATAAAAAGTTTCAACAAAAGGATTTCGGCTGGTCGAAATCCGTTTTTGGATTTCGCGTTTTATTGGGAAATCCGAAATCCGAAATCCAAAATCGAAATCCAGATTTCCCAATCGAACGCACCCTCTATGTTTTACTGAAGAGCCTATTCATGAATATTTCTCGCAAAATCGCTATCATTCGTCACACTTCGTGCATACGCTTTAAATAAATGAATACTGATGACTGGGTTTCTCACCCGCGGTCTTAAAATCTGTTGTTTACACAGTATTGCTAAAAAAAAAAAAGCCTGAGTACGTAAGTGGAATCAAGAAAAAATGCAGTGATTTCGGTTTACTAAAAAACTGTCGGAAAGTTATACATTTATTTATTGGTTACATTTTAAAAGC